>VSWD01000002.1:27901859-28292356 GCA_033119305.1 Pinctada imbricata | reverse complement strand
ATATATATTAAATGGGGGAAAGAAACATTTTCATTCATTTGTAGTGAGAACCATAAAAAACATTGTCATCGAAGGTTTGATTTAATAATCTAAGAGGGTAAAAAACTCAATTTATTTGACACCTGTGTTTTTGAAAATAGCATTATACATTAAACCAGTCATCATGCTCCTGAACTGAATTACTTTCAAATATTTACTCAGAGTTTTCATTTCAGATTAGACATGACAGATATAAACTCATGAATAATAGCTCTGAAGACGGTGGAGCTCAAGCTCCTCGGTACTATCCAAAACATAAGGATGGGACGGACTGATGAGGCCATCAAAGATATAACCAACCTTGCGCGCTAGACAAAAGCTACGGTTTTTAGTCTTGAACAGAAAATTACACTGTACATCAACAGTGAAAATAGAATGAAAGAAGACATAAGTGAACTATCCAAACAGGTAACTCTACATGAAGAAGAAATCACAAAAATTAGGCAGAAAAAAGAACAGGACGAGGAAATTAGTAAAAGGAAAAAGTCAGTGAAAGGACTGGAGTAAGCATTGCAAAAATCTGAGGAGGACTTTTTTCAGGACAGTACCATATTCTCTCAGATGGATACTTCTCAACCATTGAAGCAATCTCAGCTCATAGCATAGGTGATCCTATACAACCTATGGCTAAACTTGAGCTTGTTGAGTGACAATGTTACAGTGACAAAAGCTTTGATAATACAATGTACTAGTTATGTGAGTGAAGAAAACTAATCAATGGGACGCTATTTGTTTCTGTTATACTTGCATTTGTTTCTGTTATACTTGTATTTCTTTCTGTTATACTTGTATTTCTTTCTGTTATACTTGTACGTTTTTTGTATTACTAAAAATGAAGAATAAATTTATATGTACTATTATGTATGTATGTAAACGTCTTCATATTGAATAGCATCCTTTAAGAACAGATAAATTGGCAACATGGGTACTTTACCCCTCGTCAGTGATCCTCAAATCTAAACAATGTAATATGCCAAAAAAGTATGAAAGTAACTATATCGAAAAAGCGTACCGAATGGCGTAGCAGAATGGGTGGGATTTGATGCTACAGGACCTACGATTTAGAAATTTCAAGAAATTTAGATAACAGAAATTTTAGAATGCGTTGAAGATACGATCAACCGAATTTGATCGAACTTGGCTACATGTGCCCTCGGGGACTCCTGGTCCACCAGCAATGACACTCACCAAGTGGTATAAATGTAAACGTCTTCATATTGAATAGCATCATTAAGAACAGATAAATTGGCAACATGGACCAGACATGCACGTTTCGAGTACTTAATCCTCGTCAGTGATCCTCAAATCTAAACAATGTAATATGCCAAAAAAGTATGAAAGTTACTATGTCGAAAAAGCGTACCGAAAGACATAGCAGAATGGGTGGAATATGATGCTACAGGACCCATGTTTAAGACTTTTCAAGAAATTTTGATAACCTATTTTTAGAATGCGTTGAAGAAACAATCAACCGAAATTGATCGAACTTGGCTACATGTGCCCTCGGGGACTCCTGGTGCACCACTCGCCAAGTGGTTTAAATGTAAACGTCATGTTTAGTTTATTTTCTGGAAGAGAAGTACTCATTTACTTTGGAACAACCATCATTTATTGTATCTTTTTTATTGAAATATTGTTTCACTGTTATGTTAATGAATATGTATGTAGTCAAAAAACTAATAAAGTTCTTTTTTTAGGTTTACAACAAATGAAAGTAAGTATAATGAATGTAAAATTATGATCCTTTCCAGATCATTATTACCAATGTCTTAAATATTTCAAACAGATTTTATTGTTTCAGCTGAATTCATGCATGGCCTCTGAAAAAAGATTAATTAATTCATGATATTAAATTCTTTAACCTTAAGGTAATTCTTAATAGATAAAGAAAATTTATGATGAACAACTTTTCGTCCAATATAAAAGTATAGTTCATTTGGATTTTGATAAGAACACATTTATGATAAGGATGACAAATATGGATAATGACCATATCCCGGTATAAAGCACAAAATCGATAATTCAGAAAATTAGAAACCGAAGGCATGAAAAATAAGGACAAAACAGGAACCAAAGCAAACAAACAAAAACCTCCACCACATGAAAAGAAGCGAACTCCCGATATGGGAGTGAGACCAGGTGCCCAGGAAGAGTAAGCATCTTCTGCTTGCATGCAACACCCGCCGCTTCAATTTGGTAGAACTGTCACATCCGGTTACTTCCATTTCGGAAGACATAGAGTACAATCTTTGGTTTGATGGTTCAAATGGTCTATGACAAAATAACATCCACCATTCTGGAGAGTGGGACATCATAGTGTATGACGAGTTCCCCATATCGACCGTAGAACTTCCTCAGTGATGATGTTAGTCGGTCACAAACATATCCCTGACTGAGAAGCTTATCTGCAAGACGCCTAGCTCTCAGAACAAAATCCATATATTTGGTACTTGCTAGTTCCCCGAGAAGGGTTTGACAGTAAGTGTTTTGAATATATGTCCCTGACATGGTCGCCATAGCACTTTCTATATAGACATAAGGTCAGGCAGTGCATGCAATTTATATACTGTGTTCTTCATCGTGCATTAACATCGACGGCGGCTGCGGCTAGCCAACAGGGGATGCTTACTCCTCTCGGGCACCTGATCCCACCTCTAGCTTGCTAGGGGTCCGTCGATGCTCAATATAGTGCTCTATTGTGAGTGCTATTGAGATTATCGTCAGGATCTTCTTTACTCATTTGTGTCACACTTATGCCCTTTGCCGTGTGGAGCTCGTAAAAAGTTCCCCGCGAGGGGTTTGACAGTAAGTGTTTTGAATATATTTCCCTGACATGGTCGCCATAGCACTTTCTATAAAGACATAAGGTCAGGCAGTGCATGCAATTTATATACTGTGTTCTTCGTCGTGCATTAACATCGACGGCGGGTGCGGCTAGACAACGGGGATTCTTACTCCTCCCGGGCACTTGATCCCACCTCTAGCTTGCTAGGGGTCCGTCGATGCTCTATATAGTGCTGTATTGTGAGTGCTGTTGAGATTATCGTCAGGATCTTCTTTAACCCATTTGCTCTGGCATAGCGTATTAAATGAGATATGAATACGCCATAAGCTGGAGACGAAGGGATGTTGCTACTCAGAAAAGGAAAGTTTGTAAGACACGGTCCATTTGATATTCTGGGGAGGGGGGGGGGGCTTTGGTTTTTTGTCGGAGCAAGATTATTTTTTTCGCCTCGAACCAGGGCAAAATTATTTTTTTCTCGCAAAGTTTGAGCAAGGAAATTTTTTTTATAACAATTGATGTGAATATTAAGAATGTTTGTGTTTTTTCCATAGAAATTCTTCATTTTTACTTAAATTACTTTAAACATTACTTTATTTTTATGTAAAACTTGTATTCACTTCTAAACTGCAGAGAGATAAAAGATTTTTGCAATATGCGATATATTAATTTTCAGTAAACAAAATGATATATGGTCATGTAACATGTAAGACTATAAGAGGGCCTGATGCAAGTTTTTACATGAAGAAATGTAAACTAGTGGAAAACTTTTTTATAAATTCTCTTTCCTAGCTTCAACATGTACATGTATATAAAATTAGACACTATGGTCATACATGTTTCTATTTATAGCAGTATATTATATTGATAATGTATTTAAGCCTTTTTATTGTTTCAGTGACATGCATACTTTTGAAATTTTCAAATATGGACTTGCCATTACAGAAGAAAACTATGGCGAGCGAAGCGAGCCAAAAATTTTTCAGGAATTTTAAGTGAATTTTATGGTTATTCTTCAAATTCAGATTACTTGTAAGAGCAAGATTATTTAATTCTGTCACACCATAAGGAAATTTATTTTTTTCATCAAAATTCAGAGCAAAATTATTTTTTTCGAAAAAAACCCAAGCCCCCCCCCCCCCCCCCCAAGAATATCAAATGGACCGTGCCTAATGCTGAAATTGAAGTCGTCACGTTTGTCATAGAGTGAGGTGTTGAATATATCATGCAGCACGCAACTTCACAGTGCTTCCGTAATTTGTTGAGAGTCTAACCTTTCCTTTTAAGTCTTTATAAGTACAATATTTACAAGATGTTTTGATAAATGTTATTCCTTAAAGTTGAGAAATGAAATAATTTATCTAGAATTTACCGATTAAAATCATCTGTGAACACCAGATTCGAGTCTATATTTAAAGACCCTGATGTCATCACAGAGCTTACCTACCTCCAAGAACATTATGTCATCACACCAGCGGACAAAGCCTCAAATAATTACACATTTACTTGCAAAAAGGACTATTTCGTTAGTCTAGTTAAAGAGTTGGGTTTAAATTCGACACCTGGAAATCCAACTTACACCCCAATAAACATTTCTGCCTCTGAAATAATAGATAACCACAAATCAGCTCTTGCTTCCTTTGGCTTCGACACTAACAATTTAGATTTAGATTTGCCATACTTATACTGCATACCTAAAATGCATAAGAATCCGTACAAACAACGTTTCATCGCTGGTTCCTCAAAATGTTCTACCAAATCTGTATCGATCTTACTCACCAAAGTTTTATCTGAAATCAAATCTGGGCTTCAAAAATATTGTTCGACAGTATATTCTCGCAGTGGTATCAACCAGGTGTGGATTTTAAAGAATTCGAAGGAATTTTTAGAACATCTGAAATCCACTCATTTTAGTAGAGTCCATTCGATCAAAGCCTTTGATTTTTCGACACTTTACACTACAATTCCACATTCTAAATTGAGAGAAAGATTCGCAAAAAATTATAAGTAATGCGTTTACAAGTAAGAACGGTAATCGCAAATACAAATTTATTGTTGTTAACTATGACAAAACCTACTTTGTAAAAGAAAAGTCCGATTCTGACAATAAGTACACTGAAACAGATATTATTCAGATGTTAAACTTTCTGATCGACAACATTTTTGTGGTGTTTGGAGGAAAGGTCTTCCAGCAAATTGTCGGAATTCCAATCGGGACTAATTGTGCCCCACTCCTTGCCGACATTTTCCTTCGTACGAAGCTGAATTAATTCAATCTTTGGTCTCTGAAGGGAAAAGATACTTGTTTCTGACTTCAACTTCACTTACAGATACATAGACGATGTGTTGTCCATCAATAATCCAAAATTCGCGGATTACATGAGCAGTATCTATCCTTCGGAGCTTGAAGTCAGAGAAACTACAGAGACAAATAATTCAGTATCCTATTTGGACATAATGCTGTCCTACGACACTGATGGTCACTTGAACACCTCACTCTATGACAAACGTGACGACTTCAATTTCGCATTACAAACTTTCCTTTTCTGAGTAGCAACATCCCTTCATCACCTGCTTATGGCGTGTTCATATCTCAGTTGATACGCTATGCCAGAGCAAGTGCCAAATATACGGATTTTGTTCTGAGAGCTAGGCGTCTTTCAGATAAGCTTCTAAGTCAGTGATATGTTTATGAACGACTAACATCGTCACTGAGGAAGTTCTACGGTCGATATTGGGAAGTCGTCATACACTATGATATCCCACTCCCACAATTCTTTCATAGACCATTTAAACCATCCAACCAAAAATTGTACTCTATGTCTTCCGAAATGGAAGTAACCGGATGTGACAGTTCTACCGAATTGAAGCGGAGGGTGTTGCATGCAAGCAGGAGATGCTTACTCTTCATTGGCACCTGGTCTCACTCCCATATCGGGGGTTCGCTTCTTTTCATGTGGTGTAGGTTTTTGTTCGTTTGCTTTGGTTCCTGTTTTATCCTGATTTTGTATGCCTTCGGTTTCTGATTTTCTGAATTATCGATCAAAAAATCAGAATTATCGATTTAAAAATCAGAAACCGAAGGCATACAAAATCAGGATAAAACAGAAATGGCCTGTCGAGAAGTTTGTAAAAGTAATTTCGTATTTGCCGCTCGCTGTAAACTCTATATTACATACACATATGCATTTTAATCAATATCTGATGGGCGCAGCCATGTCGAATACTCAGAAATAAAGAATTGAACCAACACAAAGGTGTTGTTCTTCCAAAACATGGTGTCAGATGTAAACACCGGGGAATTTGAGGACAAGAACCGTCCAGGACATTAATCAAACATCATTAAGGTGACATTTTTGCTTAATTCAGGGTGCATAACGAAAATGCCCAAGTTCAACCCACCCGAAGCATTCGCCTTCAGTAAACCCTCTTACTGGCCAGGGTGGAAACAAAGGTTTCTAAGGTATAGGACAGCTTCAAAACTTCACAATGAAGATGCACACACAAGGCCAAGGTGAATCTGTTGAAATATTTATTAGATCTTTACACGAGTAAGCAGAACAATGTGAATTCGACAATAAATCAGAGGTCATTCGAGATCGATTGGTAATAGGAATTCGTGACAAAGAAGTATCCGAGAAACTGCAACTTCAGGTAGATTTAACTCTAGACAAGGCTTGCGAAATGGCAAGGAATTCTGAGCTTGTTAAGTCACAAATTAAAGACTTGCAATCGCACAACTTAGATGCTGTAAAAACGCACAACCGTACACAAGGAGCAAATGCACGTTTCAGACAAGGTCAAGGTCGTGGTCGAGGAATTAAACCGCAACAGCGTGAACCCACAACTTATCCGGCATGTGAGCATTGCAATCGCAAACACCCTGCAAACCAATGTCCGGGATTCGGTCAACAATGTCGTAAATGCAAAAACCTGCATCACTTTGCTATATGTTGCAAAACGAAAATGAAACAAAAGGCATGCAACGAAATTCAACAACTAAACAATGATTTCACTGACGAAACATATTTTCTAGCTCGATAAAAAATAGCGATAACCACACCATTTGCTACTTGCGTGACAAATGTTGATGCTGCAACGGAGTCTTGTTGGAGATCTCCTCCCTTCTTTTGGTACGTCAATTTGAAGGTCAACAACCGCACACTGTCGTTTAAAATTGATACAGGTGCTTATGTTAGCGTTATAAGCGAAGCAACAATTAAACATTTGTGTCCGAAATCAAACCTTGTACCTATCGGAAGCACATTGAGTAGTCCAGGAGGAGTACTACATTGGTTAGGTAAATTTGAGAGTGTCACAAGGCACAAAGGAAAGACATATTCACTGCCATTATATGTGATTTCAGGAGGTCATTCAGACAATTTGTTATATCGCACTGCTGTGTGTAGCATGATAGGCGAACCTGTAAAAATTGACTTACGCGACGCGAAATCCTATTGTCTTAACACCGCACGTAGAACACCTTTTCCAATCATGCCGAAAGTAAAATCCAAACTGGGCCGTTTGGAACAAGATGACATTATAGTCAAGGTCACGAGACCTACCGATTGGTGCGCTCCAATTGTACCCGTAATCATGAAAAATTGAGACATTCGCATATGTGTCGACCTCAAGCATCTATATCAGGCCGTAAAACGAGAAACGTATATGTTATCTAATCTTAACGACATTGCACCAAAACTACATGGTTCAACAGTATTTTCAAAGCTAGACGCTATGTGTGGTTTTCATCAAATTCCGTTAGACGAGGAGAGCAGTTGCTAACCACTTTCATTACTCCATTTGGTCGCTATTGCTACAAAAGGCTACCATTTGGTATCACTTCTGCTTGGGAAATATTCGAGAGGCGTATGGCCGACATATTGAAGGGATTAGATGGTATCGAAACCATAATCGATGACGTTCTTATATATGGCCGCAATATGACTGAGCACGACGAACGCTTGAAACTCGTTCTCGAACGCATTCAAAATGCAGGAATCAAGCTGAACAACGATAAATGCGAATAGCGCAAGGAACGTATCGAGTATTTCGAACATGTAATATGCAAGGAGGGAATAGTACCCAGTCCCCAATGATTACAAGCAATACAGGAGTTACCGGCTCCTACCGACGTATCGGAATTACGCCGCACGATTGACATGATAATGTATCTAGGAAGATTCATTCCCGACTTATCATCGATAATACATCCGCTCACCGACCTACTCAAATCTGACACAGCATGGACATGGGATAAACCCCAAATCGAAGCGTTTCACAAGGTGAATTTAGCGTTACTCCAAGCTCCCGCACTAGCATTCTACGATCCGTCGAAAGCTATCACATTAAGGTATCTATTGTACAATTGAGTCATTTTACATAACGTTTTAATCATCTCCATTGTAAAGTATGGTAAATTTTATGCCTGGTAAGGTACTATCAACTATATATACTTCTACAAAATTTCTAACTTACCATTCTACGGGTATGGATTTTCGTTAATGTGGAATTCAAATTATTTAAACGATAATTAGATTTGATATACAACATTTCACTCTTTACTTTAAAATCAAGAAAAACGAAATTTCATTCAACGGAAACAGACCGTGACGAAATTTGTATTTTGAACACTTTTCATGAATTTCGCATATTTTATCGGAAAATTACAATCAACCCACTTTCGAAGGATTCTTTGTACCAAGATTTATCAGAAAAACATAAATCAAACGGAATGCATTTGATACAAAAGCAATAATAAGCAAATCAAACTTAACAAATTTTCTATAAAATGGATGCGTGCGCATAACTCTTGTGAGTGTTGCATAAAATGAGCTTCCATTAACCATACATCTTTTTCTAGGCTTACTTTTCAAGAAAAGTGGCTTAGCACAGGAAAAAATTCAATATCGCATTTGCATGAAATGTTTCAACAAATAAATCCTTACCCGGTATACCAATGATGACTCGTAACACACAAGAAAATTTGTAAGCATATCACGACGAAATAATAGTTTCAATCGCCGATATTTCAAAATCCGAAAAACGAATTGCACGAAAATCGTAAGAAAGTTTAAATTGTAGCCTTTTTCAGTCAAAGGACAAAGTTTTCTTACAAACCGGAGGCGGATTATTCTTTGCTAAAATGCTGTAGAATTTGAAGATACACATTGCTGGATGATCATTCATTCATTTACACTTAAAAAAGATGTCGTTGTTATTATAAATATAATAAGCACACCTCTCCGTCGCAACAGAGAAGAGTTCTGGATAAGAAATCTTAACACTGCAGCGCCCTATGGGTGCAACGATAACATCAGCACTATAGGAAAATTAACAAGTCCCGGTTGTCAATCGGTAAATGTGACTAGCTTATTCAACAGATCACAAAGAAGACATCGAAGTCATGGCATTCGAAAATATAATAGGCCTGAGATACATAGTTTCTCCTTCGATGACTTGGTTCCATTTTTGAATGAGCCTCTAGGCCTGCATTATATTCGTACCAATTTATACTCTGTTCCTTTACGGAAGTTACACGAAATCTACGATTATACGAAGGACCTCGCATATACCGATACACGTTCCCCAGAATACAGACTACAAGGAGTCATCTTGGACATTTCTACTTTTCGTTTATTTCAAGCAGTTAGATCAGATAAATCAGAGGAGAAAACAAACCGCCCTTTCATTAAAGTAAGATTTGCAAACAAAGGTATTGATAACTTGAATCTTGGTCAAATTTTGAATCACAAAACTGTCACAGAAAAAATCCCACCATATTTCAAAAGAAAAGGAACTCCTTTAATTTCCTATAGCTACACACCAACAGTTGCATCTAAAATTTACAATTACAAACGATTCCTGCAGTGTATTGATTTAAGTAATCCCTCACTACATCCACTTCCTTGCGAATGTTCTTCATCGGATTTCAACTACTCTCCTTGTGGACACGTTATTACTGGTGACCTTAGTATAGTCAAGAATGACAAGTTGAGAGAATTGATAAAAAAGGGTCCCAAATAAAGAGAAAGTATATCCTTTACATGGAACCAAAATGTCAAAATTATCATGGACTCTTGTGAGGAATATGCAAGACGTTGGGCCAAAAAGAGGCTGTACAGCTCGACAACCTTACCGAATGGATAAAATCCATCAGAGGGTTACTTTTATCTAGAATTAACCGATTAAAATCAACTGTGAACACCAGATTCGTGTCTATATGTCAAGACCCTGATGTTATCACAGAACGTACCTACCTCCAAGAACATTATGTCATCACACCAGCGGACAAAGCCTCAAATAATTACACATTTACTTGCAAAAAGTACTATTTCGACAGTCTAGTTAAAGAGTTGGGTTTAAATTCGACACCTGGAAATCCCACTTACACCCCAACAAACCTTTCTGCCTCTGAAATAATAGATAACCACAAATCAGCTCTTGCTTCCTTTGGCTTCGACACTACCAATTTAGATTTAGATTTACCATACTTATACTGCATACCTAAAATGCATATGAATCCTTACAAAAAGAAGGGAGGAGATCTCCAACAAGACCCCGTTGCAGCATCAACAGTTAAACACCAAAACACCCGATGCAAAAAACACAAAAGACGAGTACAGCACGAGACGGAAAAGAGACACACGACATGTAAACATCAAACACAAAAGACTACACATAAACCGACGAGACCAATGGGTAACCGGTGCCGACTTTGGACGGCCATTTGCCACGCAAGTAGCAAATGGTGTGGTTATCCTGGATTACGTGCGCACAACCCTCTCGCTTCTCCAATTACCCAGAGGTCTCGAAGAAGGTACAAGTGAGGTGTAAAACAACCTCCTCACTGTTAGATGACCACACACAAACAAGACCGCAAAACACAGGGGCCCAAGAACTCAGAATGAATGAATGAATGAATGAATCATCTTTCTTTCCTCCATAATTGAAGAGCATAAATGAAACATTTGAAAAAGAACAAAATATAATATAGACAATTCAATGAATATTATGTACACAAAAATAACCTGATACACAATACTAAATTCTGAATAAAGATTTGAAGATGTATAATTTCAGCTCATCGTGCATTCATAATTCCATTAAGGATATTCATAGGATGTAAATTCAACTTAAAGTTTGCTTGATACATGTTATTGTACATGTGTGTCACATTCAATTAATATTCCATAATTTATCATATTTCCGTATTTTACTAAAATAAAACATGTTACTTATATAGCGATTAACATTTACGAAATATATGGTTTTGGGATATTTGAATTCCATTTCTTTACGTATTCTGAAATGTTAAGCATACGTTCTATCAATACATCATCTGTTATCGTCAATGTCCATGATGTCAAACCACCTAAAATTGATTGAAGAACGTCACTATCATCTTGTTCAAAAAATGAAACAGAAAATTCTACAGATAAAATGTTTACAATGATATCATATAAACCATCTCTTTCTTGTATATAGCTTTAACATGACATAAGTAAATGTAGAATAATATCGTCAGCTTCAATACCACACATGTTACATTGAGCTTTCATGATAGGGCTAGCTGCTATTTTTAACAAATTAATTATATCGTCTCTATGTTCAGGAAATATGTAACTAAGAAGTAATAAATTGTTTGGTTTTAGCTTTGATTTTTGAATGAACATAAAACGTGAAAGTTCTGGACGAGAGTTAACACATAGTGTCCATTCATCTTCCTCTCGTTTTGTAATAGCATTTATAACAATATTTTTCCAATTATTTTTGTGAGGAAAATATCCAGTACACACATACTCATCGAGAAATTCTTTCAAGCCATACATTAAAAGTGTCTCTATCAAACTTTTCGTTACATTACAAATATTTGAGTATCCCAAGTAATATTCAGCAATAAAATTCAAAAATAAATCTTTATGAAATAAATCTGTTTCTGAGTTACATAAGCGACCTAGGAAGAGAAGTCTACTCTTATCTATATGAACAAACTGAAAATAAACCAATAACAACATCAGTAGCCTCAGTTGGAGACGTTTTATAAAAGCCTAAAATCTGTCGAACAAAATGTCGTTGCGTTTTTTCTAGAGATTCTATTTGGTTTGATGATATTTCGACCCATATTTCTGCACCGTAATGGGCGGATGGCAACACGACTCTAGTCCAGATCATTGCGCAGCTAATCGGATGCATGCCGCCTTTCCTGACGCCAACGTTATGAAGTGAATGAAATATTTTGCGAGCTTTACTACATGCATTTTCAATACGAATATTTAAAACATTTTTTGATGAAAATGTGACACCAGCATAAACGGTTGCGTTGCCTATTGGTACGCTACATCCACCAAGTGACAAGGAAGGAATGTTTTGAAGAGATGAATTAAAAACGATCATAATACTTTTCGATGCGTTATATCGAAGTCTCCATTTCTTAGCGTATTGGTATACGATTTCAAGAAGTCTTTTAAGACCATTAGGCGTCGGACTGAGCAAGGTTGTTTCGTCTGCAAGCACAATGGTCGGTACATTGACATTATTTACAACAATGCAACAGTTTGCGTTCTGTGAAAGCTGTATAAGGCCATCTATATAAACGAGAAACATCCAAGCTGACATGACCCGGCCTTGACCTACGCCTTTTGACACTGATATGATGTCACTTCTGTGACCTTCTTGTGATATGAAGACCGTAGAGCCAGTATACGAATTTCTTATCAAACGCCATAATTTTCCTTTAATTCCAAGGTTATATAGTTTGAAGAATAATCCAGCCTGCCAAACATTGTCAAAGGCCTTTTCATTATCAAGGAAGCACGAGAAGACAGGCGAGCCCCTTTTTTCGTAGACAATAATGCATTCGGAGAGACAATATGCCGCCATCGTAGCTCCCCTTCCTTTGGCAAACCCCATCTGAAGCTGATGCGGGAATTCGATATTTTCGTTTTCTATCCAATTTTCAATTCTTCGAGTAATCAATTTTTCAAATAATTTCCCCAAAGCTGATGTTAAGGTTATTCCTCTATAGTTAGTAGGTTGAATTTTATCTTTATTCTTCCCTTTAAAAATTGGAACAACAGTGGCTATTTTGTAATGAATCTGGAATAATTTCGCACTTGATTATTGCATTGAAAAGTTTAACAAGATAAAAATGTAGCGTTTTCCCGCCAAATATGAGATGTTCGTTTGATATCATATCCGGTCCTGGAGATTTGTTATACTTCAACTCCTTGATAATCGTTTCGATCTCTGCTATACTGATATCGGTAATCCTTGAATTATCTTGTATTTCGTCAATTTCACTTAATCTCGCTTCTACTTCCGCTTTCAATCTATCATCAAACTGATCATCTGCTTTATCATCTAGCAACTCTTTATAATACATCTCCCAAATTTTACAGTTTTGTTCCGGATCATCGCTTTCGAATTCTTTATATTTAATTTTACCGCCATTTTCCTTTTTATTCTTCCTAGATTTTACGGTCCTGAAGAAAGTGCCAATGTCTGTCTAAGCAGATTTAATCAAATCTTCATAATCCTTATTTTGCCATTCGCGAAACGAGGCTCGATTTTTACGACGAAAGTTGCGTTTTGCACTTGTTGTAACGAGTGTCGCACATCAGAGTTTATTTCTCGTGGTCTCCCAGCAAGTTTCCACCTCTCCTTGCACAGCGCATTTCATAGTGTAAGTCATTCAGATTGTCTTCTTCCAGAATGGCTTCAAATATGCCTATATTTTCCATAGGGTATGTATTTTTTGGCGCTTAAATGAAGGACGTTCGTCAAGAAGGCGCAGGATTCGTTGATACCTTTGGAATTTTCGTTAATATGCCAATTGTCGCTTAAGTACATAGCGATTTCTGATGAGTATAGGCGTTTAGATATTTCAATCAGCTTTGGTCCATTTAATTCGATGAATGGAGTAATCATTTTGATCTCGGAATATATCGGTATCGATTACATCAGCACTATAGGAAACTTAACAAGTCCCGGTTGTCAATCGGTTAATGTGACTAGCTTATTCAACAGATCACAAAGAAGACCTCGAAGTCATGGCATTCGAAAATATAATAGGCCTGAGATACATAGTTTCTCCTTCGATGACTTGGTTCCATTTTTGAATGAGCCTCTAGGCCTGCGCTATATTCGTACCAAATTATACTCTGTTCCTTTACGGAAGTTACACGAAATCTACGATTATACGAAGGACCTCGCATATACCGATACACGTTCCCCAGAATACAGACTACAAGGAGTCATCTTGGACATTTCTACTTTTCGTTTATTTCAAGCAGTTAGATCAGATAAATCAGAGGAGAAAACAAACCGCCCTTTCATTAAAGTAAGATTTGCAAACAAAGGTATTGATAACTTGAATCTTGGTCAAATTTTGAATCACAAAACTGTCACAGAAAAAATCCCACCATATTTCGATGGTTATGCTGCCTACCTTTGATCCTTTTTATTTTGTTTATCATATCACCATAAAAGACAGGTTGTGTAATACCCATAGTAATGTACTCTGTTGCATGTAAAGATCCGAATTTTAAAAGAAGTTGACTGTAATTTTTGTAAAATTTCCAGAAAGTCTTAACTAGTTTATGAAAGCGGAAACCTTGACCTAAAAGTTTTTTGGTAATTTGTAAATTTCTACTGTGAAAATCCAAAATATCAGTACATGCTCTAGCGTACCGGATGAGCTGTGATATGTAAATGCCGTATGACGGTAATCTTGGAACATCACCGTCAAGCCAAGGGAAATTTACTATGTTGAATCCAAAATCATCCCTTTTGTCATATACACTTGTATGAATCTTTCCGTTTACAATTTTGATATTTAGGTCCAAAAAGGCTGTTTCTGTATTTGAAAGGTTTGCCTTGTTAAGGGTTAATTCTTGTGGATAAATTTCATTCTTATATAATTCAAAAGCAGGATTACCAGATTCGTGTCTATATTTAAAGACCCTGATGTTATCACAGAACTTACCTACCTCCAAGAACATTATGTCATCACACCAGCGGACAAAGCCTCAAATAATTACACATTTACTTGCAAAAAGTACTATTTCGACAGTCTAGTTAAAGAGCTGGGTTTAAATTCGACACCTGGAAATCCCACTTACACCCCTACTTACCTTTCTGCCTCTGAAATAATAGATCACCACAAATCAGCTCTGCTTCCTTTGGCCTTCGACACTACCAATTTAGATTTAGATTTACCATACTTATACTGCATACCTAAAATGCATAAGAATCCGTACAAACAACGTTTCATCGCTGGTTCCTCAAAATGTTCTACCAAATCTGTATCGATCTTACTCACCAAAGTTTTATCTGAAATCAAATCTGGGCTACAAAAATATTGTTCGACAGTATATTCTCGCAGTGGTATCAACCAGATGTGGATTTTAAAGAATTCGAAGGAACTTTTAGAACATCTGAAATCCACTCATTTTAGTAGAGTCCATTCGATCAAAGCCTTTGATTTTTCGACACTTTACACTACGATTCCACATTCTAAATTGAAAGAAAGACTCGTAAAAATTATAAGTAATGCGTTTACAAGTAAGAACGGTAATCGCAAATACAAATTTATTGTTGTTAACTATGACAAAACCTACTTTGTAAAAGAAAAGTCAGATTCTGAAAATAAGTACACTGAAACAGACATTATTCAGATGTTAAACTTTCTGATCGACAACATTTTTGTGGTGTTTGGAGGAAAGGTCTTCCAGCAAATTGTCGGAATTCCAATGGGGACCAATTGTGCCCCACTCCTTGCCGACATTTTCCTTTACTCGTACGAAGCTGAATTCATTCAATCTTTGGTCTCTGAAGGGAAAAGATACTTAGCTTCTGACTTCAACTTAACTTACAGATACATAGACGATGTGTTGTCCATCAATAATCCAAAATTCGCGGATTACCTGAGCAGTATCTATCCTTCGGAGCTTGAAGTCAAAGAAACTACAGAGACAAATAATTCAGCATCCTATTTGGACATAATGTTGTCCTACGACACTGATGGTCACATGAACACCTCACTCTATGACAAACGTGACGACTTCAATTTCAGCATTACGAACTTTCCTTTCTGAGTAGCAACATCCCTTCATCGCCTGCTTATGGCGTGTTCATATCTCAGTTGATACGCTATGCCAGAGCAAGTACCAAATATACGGATTTTGTTCTGAGAGCGAGGCGTCTTTCAGATAAGCTTCTCGGTCAGGGATATGTTTGTGACCGACTAACATCGTCACTGAGGAAATTCTACGGTCGATATGGGGAACTCGTCATACACTATGATGTCCCACTATCCAGAATGGTGGATGATATTCTGTCATAGACCATTTGAACCATCCAACCAAAGATTGTACTCTATATCTTCCAAAATGGAAGTAACCGGATGTGACAGTTCTACCGAATTGAAGCGACGGGTGTTGCATGCAAGCAGGAGATGCTTACTCTTCCTGGGCACCTGGTCTCACTCTCACATCGGGAGTTCGCTTCTTTTCATATGGTGGAGGTTTTTGTTTTTGTTTGCTTTGGTTCCTGTTTTATACTGATTTTGTATGCCTCCGGTTTCTGATTTTCTGAATTATCGATTTTGTACTGTAGACAGGGATATGGTCATTATCCATATTTGTCATAGATATTAAATAATCGATTTCAACCAATCGTGATATTGAAGTAACTGGGAAAATGTAAGTTAGAAATTTTGACTAGTATATTTTCTGAAAGGTAATGATGCCCTGAGTTCAGAAATAAGACTCCCAGGTCTTAAAAATCAAAGGGGAAAAACTCTTGTACAACTTTGTTATTTTGCTTATGTTACATGTTTATAGAGAAAATAGACAATTTCAATGCTTCAAAAGTTATTCCCCTTTGTTTTTCTGGCCCCAAAATTATTATTTCTGAGAAGTGGGCTTTATAACCTTTCAGAAAATATATAGTTTATAGTACCTTACCAGGAATGGAAAAATGCCCTATTGTACATCGGATACCTTAAGTGCAGATGCTAGTAGTTATGGTCTCGGAGCAACTTTATATCAAACATTCAACAACGAGATGAAGCCAATCGCTTTCGCATCGAGAACTCTCACTGAAACAGAGAGAACATACGCTCAAATCGAAAAAGAATGCTTAGACGCAGTATGGGCCTGCGAAAAGTTTGATCGTTACATCACAGGCATTGTATCATTCCGACTTATTACAGACCATAAGCCGTTGGTTCCGTTGATAAACACGCAAGACTTGGATCGAACACCCTTCAGATGTCAACGTCTTTTAATGAAATTACGCCACTATAACGGTATTTGCTGAACATGTTCCCGGAAAGCAACTCGTAGTACCCGACACATTATCACGTAGCCCGTTAAAAGCACTCACAACAGTACCGAGCAAGACGTTACCGCTTATGTGAACAGTATTTCGCAAAAAGAAAAAGCATTCGACACAAAGTTACAGGAAATTTGCGATATGACAGAAACCGACCCAATTTTAAAAGAGGTTATCCGTTTTACACGTCAAGATTGGCCAGATAAAGAACAAAATGTTCGACCGGAAATCCAAGGATATTTCTCATTTCGTCAAGGCTTTTCGTTCAACGAAGGATTACTCTGCTTTCATAACCGCATCGTTATTCCGGAAGAATTGAGAGCTGAAACTCTACAATCGATACATAGTGGGCACCAAGGCCTACACAAATGAAGAGAACGCGCTAAAATCAGTGTATGGTGGCCCGGCGTCTCGAAAGACATTGAGAAGCTTATAAGCAACTGTGAATTTTGCAATGCTCATCGTCCGACTTAGAAAAAAGAACCGCTTATTTCTAGACCGATGCCTGATCGTCCATGGCAACGAATAGGAACCGATCTGTGTTAACACGATGGAAAGCAGAATCTCATCGTAATGGATTATTTCTCACGTTATATCGAAATGGTCATCTAAACACCATAACAAGCGCGAACGTCATTGAAAAACTCTAAAAACAGGTTTGCATGATGGGGAATTCCAACTGAAGTAGTAAGTGACAACGGTGGACAAATCGCATCGACCAGATGTCGAGAATTCGCATCACAATACGGCTTCAAGCATGTAACATCGAGTCCGCATTATTCGCAAGCTAATGGACAAGCGGAAAGTTGCGTGAAAATCGCCAAGCGCATTCTCAAGCAAACTGACATATTCTTGACATTAATGGCGTACAGTAGTACACCATTACATGCATCCGGAAGTAGCCCCGAGTATGTTGTTGCCATACATATACTGCATGTCAGATGCCATACATGACATGCAGTATATGTATGGTAAATCTAAATCTAATTTGTTAGTGTTGAAGCCAAAGGAAGCAAGAGCTGATTTGTGGTTATCTATTATTTTCAGAGGCAGAAAGGCTTGTTGGGTGTAAGTGGGATTTCCAGGTGTCGAATTTAAACCCAACTCTTTCACTAGACTGTCGAAATAGTACTTTTTGCAAGTAAATGTGTAGCTATTTGAGGCTTTGTCCGCTGGTGTGATGACATAATGTTCTTGGAGGTAGGTAAGCTCTGTGTTAACATCAGGGTCTTTAAATATAGACTCGAATCTGGTGTTCACAGTTGATTTTAATCGGTAAATTCTAGATAAAAGTAACCCTCTGATGGATTTTATCCAGTCGGAAAGGGTGTCGAGCTGTACAGCCTCTTTTTGGCCCAACGTCTTGCATATTCCTCACAAGAGTCCATGATAATTTTGACATTTTGGTTCAATGTAAAGGACATACTTTCTCTGTATTTGGGACCCTTTTTTTTACAATTCTCTCAACTTGTCGTTCTTGACTATACTAAGGTCACCAGTAATAACGTGTCAACAAGGAGAGTAGTTGAAATCCGATGAAGAACATTCGCAAGGACGTGGATGTAGTGAGGGATTACTTAAATCAATACACTGCAGGAATCGTTTGTAATTGTAAATTTTAGATGCAACTGTTGGTGTGTAGCTAGGTTATTTTTGAGTGATAGTCCATGAATTGTTTATTTAATTTTTTTCAGCTTTTTACCAACAATCTTCATACCGCTTCTGTATGGTACCAGCACATCTTTTGAACAGAAAAGGGAGGAGGCCTCCAACAAGACCACGTTGCAGCAACAACAGCAAAACACCAAAACACCCGATGCAAAAACACAAAAGACGAGTACAGCACGAGACGGAAAAGAGACACACGACATGTAAACATCAAACACAAAAGACTACACATAAACCGATGAGACCAATGGGCAACCGGTGCCGACTTCGGACGGCCATTTGTCACGCAAGTAGCAAATAATGTGGTTTTCCTGGATTACGTGCGCACAACCCTCTCACTTCTCCAATTACCCAGAGGTCTCGAAGAACATACAATTGTGGTGTAAAACAACCTCCTCGCTGTAAGATGACATCACACAAACAAGACCACAAGGCCCCAGAGACACAGATGAATATGTAAATGGATATAAAAAGAGGGCATGCGTAATACAGACCGTGCTCTGCCGGCTGTAGCGAGCTCATGTATGTAATCACCCGAGGAGTCCAACTGACATTCAGAGGGGACAGGTGGTCGGGTCCCTGTCTTCTCTAAAGAGGTTTGGACAGGGCCCGTCATGGAGTCCCTTCATCACAGTCAGTCAGAGTGCAAGTCTCAAGGATGCGCTTGTACAAGACTGTAGATTGGTCAAGTACAAAGCCTAGTGTCCGTCTGGTGACATCAGGATCATATCCACGGTATAAAAGAGTCATCCTTGAGAATAAACCAAGAATCTTATATGACTCGTTGGTCTTGTATTCATCGGTAAATCTATTCGTATCCAAATGTTACACCCAGGCTAGTAGCATGTGTAAGAAAGCTTCCATACATTTGAATGTATTGAAAAGAATAGGAAAATATTTAAATAGATTAGGAAGGCTTACTGTTTATTATACTGTTATAATGTCAAATTTTAATTATTGTCCTCTCGTGTGGCATTTTTGTGGGGAGAAGGAGACCCAACAAGAGCCCCAGGGGGCACAACGCTCACCTGATACCCATGCACGCTCTAACTGACATACTGACATTGAATACTGATAGTGCCAGTACCAGGATTTTAGCCCACAACCTTTCTAAAAAGATTTTTGCCGGATGCAGAGAAGTGTTTTTTTTCAGACAACCTTTAAAGGTACAAAAAAGAAAAAAATAGTCACATTTCAAAACAATAACTTTTTTACTGATTTGAAAAAAAAACGGATAAAGTGATCCAACGTCATATGCCCAGCTAGTATAGTTCAATTATGCAACATCAAAAATAAAATCATATTGTAAAATTCCACATAAATGTGCAGCAGAAAAAGAATAAAACAATGAAATGATTTCACAAATTAAGTTTATTTAAAATTGAACACAAAACCTTTCATTATTGATAGCTAGCATGCCAGAAATTATAAAGCCTGTGTTTGTGAAACGAGAATGCCCCCGGCGGCATCTTTGTTAGTATAAACACCATTTTCTGTTAAGTATGTGAGAGGTCAGGGTCAGCGTAATATTGGTATCAATGGAAAGATCTTGTCACAAGGAATACACATGTACAATATGAAAGCCCTATCACTATAACCATTCAATAGTTATGCCCAATGTTAAAGTTTTTGAGAAGTACGTGAAAGGTCAAGGTTATGGTCATGAGGTCAAAAATTTTGGTAAATACACATGTGAAATATGAAACCTCTATCACCAGCTTCCATTCAAAAGTTATGCCCAATGTTAAAGTTTTTTGGAAAACAGACAGACAAACAGACAGACGGACAGGCCAAAAACTTTATGCTCCCGAATGTTTTATTCCAGGGGCATAAAAAACTAAGATTTTTCGGGTTTGCCTTTATTCACTGAAATCTATGAATTATGCTTTTGAATAGTATTGATTTCATCTCAAATACATGAAACGTACAGTTAAAATCGTTTTGATCCAATATTCATCAATTCAAGTGAGTTGTGCAGAAATTGTGCCAGTTTGTTTGTTTTCCAAAAAAGCAGTGTATGTTGTATCAAACCTCATGACCCAGTGAAGCCACTTGAACAAATAATTTTAAGTAAATATGCTGAAATGCGACGCTTCTTGCCTATGCATATTTCAACAGGCGAGAAGGAGCGTCGCATTTCAGCATACGCTGTTCAACAACTCAAGTGGTTTCTCTAAGGTTTCGCAGTTTGAAACAAATTAAAAGGCCCATGAAATTGTTAAGCTTGTCCAACTAGCAGACCTACGACATCGTTATTTACTGTTAACTAATTGTTTTACCTCATCATAGGTCTGTTACACGGGCAAGTTGTTAGCAGAGAGAGTTCATGAAATGTATCGGTTGCATTGGATTTGCCGACAAGAAGTTATTTGGTCTGATAAAAACTCATTATGTATCTATTATTTGAACAGATAAAAATTCCCAAATGTCTTAACACAGGATCCTGTCGTTTTATGAGAGAAAATGTTTTATTATTCACAACCTCAGGCCTCTGTGTTCCTCTTAGAAATATTATACATACAAGATGACGAACACAGTGGCTTAAGGTTGTGAATAATAATTTATTTTCTCTATTAAAACAACAGCTTCTGTGGTCCAACATTTCATTGGAAGATTTCAGGAACTCTGAACGGAATTATTTATTTTCAAGAATTTCAGATATTAAATGTCCTATGCATTCTCAAAATCCAGAGGAAGAGATTACTCATTAGACGTTTCTTCAAGAAATCAGTCCGTAAATTACTTCATCTAAGAGAGTCTAAGACAGAGGAAATTCGAGCAAACTTTATACATGATAACAAGTATATGCAAGTGTTCCAAGTACATGAATGATAACCATTATGAACGTTGTTCATAGCTCAAACCATACTCGCTGCTTTAACATACCTACATGTAATTCCGTCATCAGGAAGAACTCATTCTTCATACGTACAGTCACAGAGTGGAACGAACTGGATAACCATCAAGTGCTGTCAAGGACTGTGGAAGGCTTTAGATTCAGCCTGAAGCGCGATTAAGTAAGTTTATGCGCTCTCTCATTCCGTTGATCACAAGCCAGTATTGGTAATTCAACGTACCCATACAGATACAGATACAGATTATGAAAGTGTTCCAAGTATAAAAATCTATTCCGTTTGCACTGTATCTCCTGAAATACATCGCAGTACTGCTTTGCGGTTTGTATTGCAATGAAGCGCCTAGCGGAATACGATGCGCCTTGGGGACGAAGATGAATTAATGCATATCTAGGTCATTGTCCTGTCAAATAGTTCCGATTATTTTCTTATTATTTTCAACAATTGGTGGAAAATACACACAATGTTTATCTTCAATTGTCTTCCCGTGATTGTTTACTAGATAGATGAAATAAAATTTTGAATATAGTTTTAAAGTGTGTGAGACATCTACATGTGTGGAAGAATACGTGTGAAAATGGGTCCTCAGATCATAAAATTCGAATAATTCCGGTCCGGAACCAGGTGCATGGCTTTGAAAAAATATTAAAAAAGTTGTGTACTTTTAATCTTTACGGCATTTTTTTTTTTTGTGATTCAAATAAAATTTCTTCATTCAAAAGTAGTATCAATGTGTATAACCCGGTGCGATTTGAGAATTTCTTTTCTTTTTTGGTAAGAAAACATACATTATACCTATGTACAATCTTAAAAAATATTCCTTAAAAATCCAAAAGTGGATATCTGGACAAAATTCTTTCACTTGTAGGGTACCATGCATGAGTACCTCATACCTACAAATTGTCATGACAATCTGAAGAGTGGTTATAGAAAAGAAGCAGAAAATGTATGAAAATCACCCCCCCCCCCCCTTTCCTTTTTACATAAGAAAAAAATTCATAAAAAATCAAAAAAATAAAATTTAAGCATAAAATACATATCAAAGCATTAAGTAAGTTAAATATGATAAATATGTAGTAAATGAGTGTGTAAAATCATACACTTATTGAGTTATTTAAAGAAAAAGTGCAAAAATGTGCATTTCTGACTAAGTCCGAAAAGACGTCAAAAACGCGTCAAAAATTAGTTGTCGGATTTTAACGAAATGAACAAACTTGAATCATACATCCTTCTAGATCACATAGATACAATTAGTTTTTCAATCCATTCAGTGGAACTGGAGAAGAAGATTTTTGAAGAGGGGTACCCTCCGGGGCCTATTTGACCCCGCCCTGGATCCACCCCTGAAGGGATCGAGCCGAAATGAACAAACTTGGTAGAGGACCTTTAGTACTTCATGCATACCAAGTTTCATCAAAATCCCTTCAGCCGTTCTTGAGAAGAAGTTGAAAATGTTAAAAGTTTACGACGGACGGACGACGGACGACGGACGACGGACGCCGGACGCCACACTATGACAATAGCTCACTTGAGCCTTTGGCTCAGGTGAGCTAATAAAAAGGGGAAAAAATTTTGTTGGGGTCCCGCCGGGGTTTGAAGCAACTCCCCATGGGTCCATTGGGCATGGAAAACATACATTATACCTATGTACAATCTTAAAAAATATTCCTTAAAAATCCAAAAGTGGATATCTGGACAAAATTCTTTCACTTGTAGGGTACCATGCATGAGTACCTCATACCTACAAATTGTCATGACAATCTGAAGAGTGGTTATAGAAAAGAAGCAGAAAATGTATGAAAATCACCCCCCCCCCCTTTCCTTTTTACATAAGAAAAAAATTCATAAAAAATCAAAAAAATAAAATTTAAGCATAAAATACATATCAAAGCATTAAGTAAGTTAAATATGATAAATATGTAGTAAATGAGTGTGTAAAATCATACACTTATTGAGTTATTTAAAGAAAAAGTGCAAAAATGTGCATTTCTGACTAAGTCCGAAAAGACGTCAAAAACGCGTCAAAAATTAGTTGTCGGATTTTAACGAAATGAACAAACTTGAATCATACATCCTTCTAGATCACATAGATACAATTAGTTTTTCAATCCATTCAGTGGAACTGGAGAAGAAGATTTTTGAAGAGGGGTACCCTCCGGGGCCTATTTGACCCCGCCCTGGATCCACCCCTGAAGGGATCGAGCCGAAATGAACAAACTTGGTAGAGGACCTTTAGTACTTCATGCATACCAAGTTTCATCAAAATCCCTTCAGCCGTTCTTGAGAAGAAGTTGAAAATGTTAAAAGTTTACGACGGACGGACGACGGACGACGGACGACGGACGCCGGACGCCACACTATGACAATAGCTCACTTGAGCCTTTGGCTCAGGTGAGCTAAAAATGGAAAAGATCCAAGAGAGAGAGAGCTCTTCGTTTTATATATACAGATTAGAAAAGCAATTATGAAACTTTTCTAGATAGGTCAAAGCTTCGCATATTACATTGTTTAGATTTGCGGATTACTGACGAGGGTTGAGTACCCGAAACGTGCATGTCTGGTCCATGTTGCCAATTTATCTGTTCTTAAATGATGATAATAAATTTGAAGACGTTAACATTTATACCACTTGGTGAGTGTCACTGCTGGTGGACCAGGAGTCCCCGAGGGCACATGTAGCCAAGTTCGATCAATTTCGGTTGATCGTTACATCGTGACAGATGGCCGTCCAAAGTCGGCACCGGTTACCCATTGGTCTCGTCGGTTTGTGTGTAGTCTTTTGTGTTTGATGTTTACATGTCGTGTGTCTCTTTTCCGTCTCGTGCTGTACTCGTCTTTTGTGTTTTTGCATCGGGTGTTTTGGTGTTTTACTGTTGATGCTGCAACGGGGTCTTGTTGGAGATCTCCTCCCTTCTTTCTACGCAGTCTAAAATTTCGGTTATCAAATTTCCTGAAATTTCTAAAACGTGGGTCCTGTAGCATCATATCCCACCCATCCTGCTACGTCTTTCGGTACGCTTTTTCGACATAGTAACTTTCATACTTTTTTGGCATATTACATTGTATAGATTTGAGGATCACTGACGAGGGTTGAGTACCCGAAACGTGCATGTCTGGTCCATGTTGCCAATTTATCTGTTCTTAATGATGCTATTCAATTTGAAGACGTTTACATTCCAACTCTTAGACTTCGATAGTTAGATGCACTATAGTTCTATATTGACTGCATGAATCTAATAATTGATTATAATTCTGATTGTGATACTTGCTATGAAATGTCCGTAAATAGCTCTTTTAAAAGAGCTAATGTTGTTCACATGTGCAAACCGACTCTAAATAAATATCAGTTGAGTTGAGTTCTTGTAAAAAAAAGTTGATATAGTAAGTTAAAAGTATCGTTGTTGCAAATTTATCGGTATCAAGAGAAGTGAATTTGGGGAGGTGAAGGTCGCGCTGTAGTTTGTAAACAATGTCGTGTCCTGTATGCTTGATGGGCCACCCGTTTATCCGACGTTTGGGAGAATTTATGTCTGACTTTGAAGATAATGCAAACCTGGGATTAAGTAAGAATGACTTTAAGGTAAGGGTACGTGCACGAGGAGGTTTAACTGTGCATCGATTAGCACAATCAGACTTGTTTGAAAACGAGATCTCATTCCAGAAGGGACTGTAGTCAAGCTGGCAGATGACCTTTACTGCGGAGGAAACACACCAACATAACTACATGATAACTGGCGTGAAGTACTTACTGCCTTACGTAAATGTGGTCTGCATTTAAGTGCGTCAAAAACTGTCATCGCGCCAAAGTAAATATATATCCTTGGTTGGATTTGGGAAAATGGCACACTACCAGCTAGCCCTCATCGAATTTCCACACTTGCGTCATGTGAAAAACCAACTAATGTAAGAGGAATGCGATCATTCATTGGGGCCTTTCGTATACTAAGTCGAGTAATACCTAACTCATCAAATATAATAAGCCCCCTTGAGCGCTAGATTGCTGGAAAGGAATCGAAGGATCAAATCACATGGACCGACACTCTTCTAGATCATTTCGCTAAGGCACAGGAGGCCTTAAAGCATAATAAAACAGTAACGCTACCAAGAGCAAGTGACCAACTTTGGATCGTCACAGATGGTTCAGTAAAACAATACGGTCTTGGAGCAACCCTTTACATTGGGAGGAACGACAACATTTTACTCGGTGGTTTTTTTAGTGCGAAGTTGCGAAACAGACAGATGACGTGGCTCCCGTGTGAAATTGAGGCATTGTCAATCGCCACTGCAGTCAAACACTTTGCGCCTTATATCATTCAGTCGACAGGCATGCGTACTCACGAATAGCAAGCCTTGCATGCAAGCATACGAGAAGTTGTGCCGTGGAGAGTTCTCAGCTAGCCCCCGTGTATCGACATTCCTCTCAGCTAGCCAGTACCATGTCTCTATCCGTCATGCTAGTGGCGCATCTATACTGCCATCTGACCATGTTAGTCGAAACGCTCCTGAATGCTATGAACAATCCTGTCAAATATGTAGCTTCGTTCGCCAATCTGAAGAAGCAGTCGTACGTCCCGTTAATTTCACTGAGCTTACGATTGGCTTAGTTCGCTTACCTTACACAAACCGTTCCGCTTGGTTCCATATCCAATCAGAGTGCTCTGATTTGCGCCGTACTCATGCTCACCTTAAAGCTGAACTAAGTCTTTAAAAACCCCCATGACGTAGTAAATTTTTTTAGGGAACGGAAATTGTTAGAAGTGAAACTAACAATCTCCGTCCCCTAGCTAAAAATACACTTGGTCATGTGTTGATTTGAACTTTCCCCGTGATGACGTTTTGCATACTAATGTATCGTGACCCAAAATCCACTACCTCGAGTACTCGAGCGGTATATAAAGAAGCCTGGACGCGTGAACATTGTCATTTGTATGAGATGTCGTCTACCTGTAAAGATGAGTTAAGAAATTAGTAAATTGCATAGAAAATCATACATTAAAATATATAATTTTCAAATAAGAATAAAATTATGTTCTCATATATAGTTATAATGAATGAGATCTGCCCCGGGTACGCGATAGAGGGAGGGGAACTCGGGGGACGGGAGTTGGGGGGGGGGGGGGGTTCCGGTACATGTTTCACATATACAGCACCTCCAAAAGAAATCATGGCGTATGCATTACAATATATACAAGTACTATGTTTAAAAATCAAAATTAAGGTACAGATTGGAAAAGTTTGGGGGGGGGGAGATTTGCTACAAGTAAATCATCATGAAATGTAATAAATAACAAATGATTATTTACAAAGATAACATGATCACAAACTTATCACAATGCATATGCATGTAGGGAACTCAATGTTTCAAAATTTGGACAGATCAAGAGGGTTTGGAGTTCGGGGGGGGGGTGATCGAATGGTAGCCCAAAATCAAAGCGTTGAAATAAAATATATGAAGCGAAATATTATTTGCTTGTAATTTACATAATAGATCCGGACGAAAAAAGATCTGGGAAAAAGAAGCGTTGTGAGGTTTCGAGTTCGCGGGGGGGGGGGGGGGGGGGGGGGGGTGCGCGTTACAGGGAGGAAGTAATGCATACTCCAAATGTAATTCAAAATTACACCCTTTTACATAGTGAAATGCTTCTTAGCTATGTCTGCCTATAAAATAGTCATTTTCAGTATAGCTGTATCTTACACAATTACATAAATACACTTAGTGACCCACATTATATATTTACATTGTACCTGTTTACTAAACGTCTAAAATACAAAAAATTCCTAATTTCAAAATTTATTTTTAACAAGTCCATTGTCTTAATCTTCTAAAATTATATCAGAATAAAAAACTGCACATTGCATGGTTTTACTTACATGTTGATAAAGCAAATACAATCCTATATTACAAATGATCGGTACACATGTTACCATTTTACACGCATGTGTAAAAACTGCGTGTTCGATTAGAGCTTTAGTAATACTTGTCTTGTAAATAATAAGTAAGATCACAATTTCGTTATCCTAATGTTCTATGTTTCGAACAAAATAAGGAGTGATACATCTAAATCAAAATGGCTCATATTTTGATGAATTAAAGCGATCTATACATTTTCCGGGGGGGGGCTGTTTCCAAGTCGTCGCTGTCAGTGTTGGGGTATATATATGGGCATATATATGGTTATTAGTAAAATTCAACTTGAAAACAAGTAGTCTAAATTTGAAGAATTACCTTAAAATTTCGCTAAAAATTCCTGAAAATTTTCCGGCTCGCTTCGTTCGTCACAGTTTTCAATTTATATAAAAAAAATTTTGGCTCGCTTCGCTCGCTGTAATTTTCTATCAAAACATTAATTTTTAATGGCAAAGATTATATTTGAAAAAATCAAAAGAATGCATGTCAATGGGGAAAAAGGGCTTCCTTAGAGGCTTATAAATATACCATGAATATAATGCATTACTATTACATGCAATAGATGCATGTTTCACCATAGAGTCTAATTTCATATACAAGTTTCGAAGGAGAACTTCAGTTTTTCCCCTAATTTACAATTCTAAATTCGAAAATTTGTCTAGAAAATCCTCTCCTCAGACCCTCTTACAAGATATAAATTTTGTTTACTGAGGATTATATTGTAAATACTTCTATCTCTCTGTTTATAAGTGAATTAAATTTTTCATACAAATAAAGTAATATTTTATTAGAGTTTTGAATAAAAATCAAGAAGTTCTATTAAAACACAAACATTCATTATATATTGCACATCACTTATTATAAAAAAAATTCCTTGCTCCAACTTTGCAAGAAAAAAATAATTTTGCTCCGGTATAGGGCGAAAAAAATAATCATGCTCCGACAAAAAAATCCAAAGCCCCCCCCCCCCCTAATATTAAATGGACCATGCCTACAGACAGACATACCTCGCTGAGAACGAGACGTTCAGTAGTTTTGGGGAACTCATGCATTCGAAAATCATTGATAAAAGGGAAAAAAGGAATAGCTATTCAAAAATGAAACCATGTGAATGCATGTATAAAAGCTTTGATGAGTTTCAGATGAAATTAATTTTAAATTCCAATTCCTATACTTTTAATGTGGATTTAAAAAAAAAATCACAGAAATTCAAAGTAATTTTACTTTTTCTTCCAACATTTCTGCTCCAGAGTAGTGCATATGATGATCGTTCATGGATGATTTAGACCAAACAAAACCCCTCCAACTCGCCACTTTTAATTGGCCGGATTGCAAAGCAATTCCGGTCTATAGATTGACGATGTCCGTCCGTCTGTCTGTCTGTCTGTCTGTCTGTCTGTCTGTCTGTCTGTCTGTTTGTCCGTCCGTCCGTCCGTCCGTCCGTCTGTCTGTCTGTCTGTCTGTCTGTCCGTCCGTCTGTTGTCAACATTTTGGTTAAAGTTTCTGGTTGCAGCAAAATCTGAGGAACATTACGCAGTAGAAACTTTATATCATACATGAAGGTTGCCCGTTACAAGACCTTTCAATTTATGCCTTAACATTTGACCTTGTGACCTTGACCTGGAGCTTTGACCTAGTCATGGTTATGGTATCGGGAAAGTGTGTAGACTGTAAGGCCACTATGTTCCCCATTCCCTCAACATAAATTTTGGACCCGGCCCTGAAAAGAAAGGGCTATACAGAATTTGATTGGGGGGGGGTAGTTATTGAGATGGGGATATTGAGAGGAAACGGATCCGAGACATGGCTTAGGTAGAGTTGTTCGACGAAAAATAGTTTCAACACAAAGGAAACCTATAAACTATTGATAAATAGGATTGTCAAGAATTCTACAAATTATTTCTTTCCCATTTCCGATGCGAATTCCATCTGTTGCATCCCAAGGTCTCCACGTTCACGCCCCCCCCCCCCCTTTAGCACATCAATGGAAATAATCATACAAACGATCATAAATATAAATTCCAATGGATAATGAAGCTTATTCAAATATTCGGTAACTAGTATACATGTATATTTTAATGGATATGAATTTATAAAAGCCCATTTTCATTATGCGAATAATCTAATCGAACACGCGATTTTCACATGTGTCTACACAATGAGGTCATGTTTGTTGTAGAAAATTGTATACAGACCATAGGCCTGTATTGGATTGTATTTTCTAAAATATCATGTAAGTTAAACACTATAATTATCATGCAGTTTTGTATTCTCGAAATTTAGCTGATTAATTACATTTTCTAAAAGAAATTTTGAAATGAGGAAAATGCAGAGAAACAGCTATGTACTTGCCTTTCACAGTATACAGGTATATGTAACAAAATCGTATGTAATGAAAATAGAATATTATAGAAGAATTTAACTATCGTATTTTAGTATGTTAATGTATGTACTTTTATTGTGCTTTTTTGCATGACAATGTTTCGATATAACATCCCCCTCCCCCCCCACACACACACACCGGCATCCCCCTCCCAACTACTCTTCCGTCTAATAAATTGCATGCCATTCTTTGATGCAAACTTTTAGCAGTAAACACTGATCAATATACTATTTCACTTCAGATAATATAAATTTTCAATAACTTAACCGCCCCCCCCCCCTTTCCGGCCCAACATGTCTTGGTTGATCATAAACATTGGGCTCCCTCTTCATCTACATGTATATTTGATCTCCTTTGCTTGTGATAAATCATTTCAATTTACTTTCATGTCTGTTGGTTTGAATGATATACTTGAATCCAACAACATCCCACCCCACCACTATTTCACATATGTACCAAATTTTTATCAATGTAAACCGTAGCATATAATTTTTTGACATTGTAAATACATGTAACTATGGATATTTTGAATTCATCTTTTTGGTTCGCAATATTTCATATAAAACATATGAAAAAACCTACCCACCCGGTCCCGTCCCCATCCCGTTCTAAAACAACCCCCTTCCACCCATCCCCTTCCACAAGTTCCCAAGATTACGTACCCGTCTTTTAATTATTTCAGTAAAACTGAAGATTTCATGATTACTTTATCCATTTTCTATTTCAATGTATGGTTTTCTATGATATTTTCTAATTTCTGGACTCATCTTTACAGGTAGACGACATCTCATACAAATGACAATGTCCACGCGTCCAGGCTTCTTTATATACCGCTCGAGTACTCGAGGTAGTGGATTTTGGGTCACGATACATTAGTATGCAAAACGTCATCAGGGGGAAAGTTCAAATCAACACATGACCAAGTGTATTTTTAGCTAGGGGACGGAGATTGTTAGTTTCACTTCTAACAATTTCCGTTCCCTAAAAAAATTTACTACGTCATGGGGGTTTTTAAAGACTTAGTTCAGCTTTAAACAAGGCACACACCCTTCTCGTAAACTGACCAACATTCAGGATGTGAAGCGTTACCTCCAATTAGCTAACATAGACAAAGATGGATTACTCGTAACTGAAAGCACCGACCCATTCTCTGCAAAACAATATCGCATCATTGTTCCGAGGCAGGTACTAGAGGATCTCATATTGTCGTTGCATCTAAAACTGGATCACCCTACACCTCATCAACTGAAATATGGTTGTCGTCGTTACTGTTTTGCTCTTGACATGGACCACGCTATTGATCAAATGACCGCAAACTGTGTCCGAAACTCTTCCATCCACAAGTTTCGTGTGAACCCCGAACACCGTAGGGGTTTCATTTGCCGCAGATGTCATCAGGAGGGAGAGGCAAATGATCCTTCTCGTGAGGGAGTGTGTCACCTCTTACACAGTATGCACTTTGATACCAGACGAGCAAAATTTTAATCTCAGAGATCTCTTAATTCAACTTTGTGCAGATCTAGCTCGTACCCCTCGATGGACCTCTCGCTGTCATTCGCACTGATGCAGCTCCAGGATTTGTACCTCTTTCGAACGATGAAATATTAGCGAAACAACGAATAACCGTCGAAATTGGAAACCGCAAGAACCAGAACAAAATACGGTGGCAGAAAAAGCTGCACAAGAGATTGAAGATGAGATTTTGCGCCGAGAACCCAACTGCAGGCCTATTACACCAACATTCCTCGTTATTGTTACTGCAGGATTAAACTCTAGAATTCGATCTAGAGGTCACTCGTCTCGTGAAATGATGACACAAAGGGATCAGTTTACCTGTGAACAGCTTCCAATTAATGACCACGAACTTATTCTCAAACAGAATGAGGCTAGAAAAGCAAATCGTCCACATAGTGAACAATCTAAGTCCTCATTTCACTCGTATGTGCAATCGCCAAAACTTCAGGTTGGTGACCTTGTTTATTTGCACTGCGATAGGAAACAAACTACCGGGCGCAACAGATATATGGTTTCTACCGTTGACCGATCCTGGTGGAATATTCGCAAATTCACCGGTTCACAGCTCCGTCAATTGTCGTTCCGTGTACCCCAAAGTGATTGTTATCGCACACCTGCTCCAGTGTCCACCATTAACCGTTCACAATATGCATCCGATGATGAAAGGGACACTAACATCACCACTGCAGGAGAACCCGATGTCTCCTTTACTAACACTCCGACAGGTCCTTCTCACCTCCTACAATACCGCAAGTTATATCCGTGCCGCCCCCTCATTTACCGTTAGTTGAGCCTGATCCGGTTTTGAACACCAATATCAGTGAATTAGATGACAGTGATAACGAGACCGTCATTCTCTCCTCAGAAAACACTTCTAATGTCCGCCGTTCTTTACGCCCAAGACAAAAACCGGCGTACCTTGGTGATTATGTTACACAGTGTTTATTTTCGTTTAAGGGGCAGAATAATCCCAATGAATTTAACCTGAGGGAAGTCTACCCTATGAGGGTCTTGTGTTTTTTATAATATTCAAATTTATTCAGGTTGTGTCAGTATAACTATAAGGGGCAGAATAATACTAAGGCACTCTATCCTTTGATGGTATTACTTTGGTTTCCAATACAATGTTACACTTATATTTCTAATGATTCATATCTGTCAGGTAACAGGGCTAGACTGAATTTAAAATGTTATTCTTTTCCAATATATTTTCTCTCTTAATCAAATAATCATTAAAGATAAATATATACAATGTATACTTTATATGCATCTTAACCACTTGGAACATTAAACAAATTAAAGACTCAAAGGACATGTATAGAGATAAAGTTTGTGACGCCATTACTTTGTATGAATTGTTTATTGCTCGTATCGAATATCGTTCGAATTGTCTCCATTAGCTGATTTACAAGTTCGACACATTTTTAGTATTGTTTGTGGTTATTTAATACTCTGGGTATCGCATCGGTTTGGCGGTTATTTAATACTCTGGGTATCGCATCAGTTTGGCGTAGATATCTTAGCATCATCCCTCAAATGCTATTTTGAACATATATTTTATTTGGATATGCTACTGAATCGACCTACAGGAAATTTGGAGTCGTGCACTCTCTGTAATCTAAATTCAAGACATTAAAGAGGGCACTACTTAAATAAATTTTGGTGGCTCCTCTCGAAGCATCACTGATGAGATTTTAATATTCGAAACATGTGTCTGGTGCAGGAAAAAAAAAAGGTTTTGAATTTTCTTCGTGAAGGTGCAGAGGTGGAACACTTCCGTATTATTATTTTCAAAGAAACAATTGAACTTCATTCCATCTAGATGAAATACACAAGGTATTTATGTATGGGATGAGCGGCGGCAAGGTCAAGGACTCGTCACACATAGCAAAAGTTGAGAAGATTATTAGGGAGACTGTAGAAAAGGATGATGGGGGGTGTCGTCTTTTACAAACTGTACTTTCTATTATTTTGTTTATCTTTGTTTGCAGTATTTATCTTTAATATCTTAACTTTCATATTTTATCATAATAATTGCCATATTTGTACTTTTAATAGCTTTATTTATCAGTTTAAATACAACATTGTTTCATAATCTAATTAGTATTCATAGAAATGTCGATCCCTAATTAATTATGTATGTATTTGCCGATCATTCCAACTGACCAATCAGAGGCCGCGACCTTTGTTTACATCGGGTCGATCCCTGAGTGAGAGTATGAATAGAGCCCCGTTTTATGAATATATCATTAGTTAAATTGTGATGTTAGGATAACATGTAACTTGTGCTTCTTTTGGATTTATTTATTTTGTGATGTTGTACATAGTGTGAATATAATATTAACTTTATAACTTTGTTTCATTTCAATTACACTTGGATAATTCTCGTCATGGACGAGCGTGGATTAATACTTTGTCGTCTGGGACGGCTTGAATTCTCGTCTGGGACGAGTGGTACCAATACTTTACAGTGACTAAGTCGTCTGGGTCGACAAGCTTGCAGATTGTCTAAGAAAGACACGCTACCAAAGATTTGTCTAAGATAGACACGCTACCAAAATTAATACGCATTCAAGTGGTTGGCAGCTTGGCGGGATAGAATTCAGTGGATTTTATTGTGCATTTATTTTTCTGGGTGTGAAAATTTTATTTGTGGATTTTGAAGGTAAAGTACGGAAGCCCATTGGCTTCACAGAAAAAATAAATTTATTGCGTATATTCGCAATAACATTGCGTATATTCGCAATAGTATTGCGTATATTCGCAATAGTTTTGCGTAAATTCGCAATGATATTGCGTATATTCGCAATAGTTTTGCGTATATACGCAATAGTTTTGCGAATATTTGCAAAAGTATTGCGTATATCCGCAATAGTATTGCGAATATTCGCAATAATTATTGCGTTTATTCACAATATTTATTGCGTATATTCGCAATGATTATTGCGTATATTCGCAATAATTATTGCGTATATACGCAATAAATTGAATGTTCTTCGTGGCTCTAAATGTCTGTTTTAAACGTTTTGGGGGGTTAAATGGAAAATAAAAGTACGATCTATGGGGAGGGAGTGATAGGGCTTTATTTCTTTCCGAGCACCAAGATTATTCTCTGTTTTTAAAAATCTCCTGTTATTCTGAAAGTACAATGTTCTTTGATACAAAAAGATGTACCAAGGTCAAAATAAGCATTATAATGAACATCATGATGTTTTCTTTTTTGGGGGGGGGGGGAGGGGGCGGTCATGTCGTATCATCTTTCATCTATCCGTAAAATTTTCATCCTCTGAAATGTTTTTATGAAAATACATACGAAAAAAGATCTTATGGATCTCTGTTTCAACCCGATTACTTGAATTTAATGCAGAGGTGGATCCTGGGCGGAACAAATATAGGCATTATGGGCTATCCATATTTAAGAAACCTGCATGGATTGAAAAACTTATGATATCTGAGTGATTAAAATGATATTTGATTGATGTTTGTTTATTTTGTTATTATTTGTGAGTTTGCACGGCGCCTTTTAAATGCACCGAAAATATTTCTCCTATTCTTTTCTCTTTTAGTTAAATCAATACACCAATTTATTTCAGGCGCAGATCTAGCATTTTACCTCAGAGGGGGTCCAATCTAAAGTCATGAAACTTAAGCAGCTCATTGTGACTTTATCGATATAAAATTCAAGTTGAAAAAGTATGACCTCGTCCCCCCTTTACCTTCTTTCATATCCACAATTTACAGGAATTGGGACATTTCTAGTACCTGAGTATAATTTCGTTCCTTAAGACAGGTTTGGTAGGATACATGTATGAGGGAAACTTTACAAGTTTTGATTGTTTTTATCGGCCAGCCAGATTTTTTTTTACTAAAAAAAAAAAGCTTTGTTGTAGAGGGTAATATACGAGGGCTGATTGATATGTTGTGAGCCTCTGTTTTCTGGAATGCAGAAGATATTCTGCTGATAGATTATCTTCAAAAGGGACAAACAATCAATGGTACATACTATGCTTCACTTATGACACAGTTACGGGAAAATATTAATCGTAAGCACCATGAAAATCTCACTAGTTAAAGGTGTGTTGTTTTACAGAACCATGCTCTTGTTCACAAGTCTGTCGGTACCATGGCTGCCATTTATGATTGTAGTTTTAATGTGATTGAGCATCCGCCTTATTCACCTGATCTTGCTCCATCAGACGTTCATCTTTTCCCAAATCTGAAAGCAGCTATTTCTTGCACCCACCTTCAGTCCGATGATGACGTCATACTTGCAGTGGCTGGCTTTCTGACCAGTCAAGATAAGGAGATATTGAGGCCTTTAAACAACGGTGGCAAAAGTGTATAGATACTGAAGGGGATTATGTAGAAAAATAAAAATTAACGCAAAACGCCTGATAAAATTCAAATCCATCAATACGAGGCTCACAACATATCAATCAGCCCTCATACAAGTATTACAGAATATTTCATTATCTCAATGTTTGTATCTAATAAAACTCGAATACAGAAAGCTTTTTTGAAGACCTATACCTTTCGCAGAATAATTCAATAGAAAAGGGGCATTGGAACTGTTTCTACAAACAAATGTTCCATCCTATACTTTAATATTCTTAAATCTATTATATTATATAATCAGTAATAGTGGTGAAAATTCTATTTTGATGACTTATTTTGGGTTCAGCTTTGGAACTTCTTCACTTCACAGGAGATATTTCTGTATAAGGGTACAACACTAAATTACACCTTTGTGAAGAAAAACGACGTTTCGAACTCTGTTGCAAGGGAGCAGCATGTTTCAGATAAATGAATCTTCATTGGAGTTACCATTGGCGGATTTAGAGTGGGGCATGGGGGGGGGGGGGCGTACGCTCCCCCCCCCCTTTCTAAAATCGTCAAAGTAAGGTATTTTGTGGCTCAAACTATTAAGTGTACACTTAATTTTTGGTCCCTTGAATTCAAATTTCAGCAATTTTTTGCTGGCTAGCAGCCGCTCGCCATCTAACTTTATTTACACACATGTATTTGCAATTAAAATCCGAAGCCATATAAGTATGATATCCATTTCATACTCAGTAGTCGATGAAATAATGTATCCCCTTCCACACCTCAACTTCATTTTTGAACGGAATGCTTCTTATAAGTATACCATTTAAGTCAATGTACCCTAGCTAACAGCGTGAAGAGCAAAGGGATTGGCTTTGGTGTGTAACTCCCCCCCCCGATAAAAAAAATATTTAACAAAAATTTGCTTCGCTCACCAGATGCTTCAAGATTTCGAATGGATAGAATTACATTTCATAACTGTCTTCGTCAAACAAAACGGCCATTCAACTTAAAGGGGGGGGGTATGTGGGTTAGGAACCCGGGCCCCACTAGCACTTCATCCTTGGCCCCTCTTGGGCCAATTGATATATTCCACGCCCCCTTTAAACTCCAATCCTGTATCCGCCCCTGGGTACTTTAAGTCAAATAATGATTCAAAATTGAAGATAAAAGTCTCATTTCGATCCTCATGTATAAGGTATCTATAATATCGTAGAGTAGCAATCCAAATTCTAGAAAAAAATTATAATTGATAATTTTTTTTTTGCATAATTTTGACAACTTTTCTAGAATCAATACACAGATATTGATCTAAGTTTGAATTAATACAACAGATTATTATTGCTTTTCTAATAAGTCTCTTGTTGTAAAACGCACTTATTTGTATTTGCAATATCTCTCAAATTTCATTTATTTGATTATTTCATAAGCTTATGACTACAATTATCTAAATCACACTAACGGCTAGTTTTTCATGTGAGCGATATGTCCACTCCTCCCTCTTGTTATTGTGTTCTGCTAATGACGATGGGGCATAAAGTAATACCCATCTCGGTTTGACATGGATGTTGCCCCCAGACATGAAAGTTAAAACTGAAAAATCATTGATTTTCATACTAAAAATATGTATGAATCAGCTGTAATGGAGGTGAAAAAGCAAAACATCACTCCCCAGTTGCAGCTCCATGTTGCTTCCTGTAGATAACGCCAAACATGATGATAATTATTCCTATTAGCTCACATTAAGTTACGTCATTGGTCACCCTTCTTTGTCCGTTCTCTATAATCCGTCCGTCGTTAGCCTTTTTTTTTCATTCTCGACTAACCCCCACAATGGCTGCTTAGTATTCCGCCAAACCTTACAGGAGGCAAGTTTTCAATGTTCTTTATTAATCGACCCGATCGAAATCTAAGATGGCCACCTTGCGATCAATCATATTTTCACTTTCCCATCTCAACTGTTGTACAGAATTTAATAGAAAAATATATCTTCCCTTGATGACCTCAGTTGAGCAATGTGACCCCATTGGACCTCTTGTTTTGTTTTTATTCTATTTTGAAACTAATATCAACATCCTTAAGGAATGAAGTAGACATCGTTTCTAAATTATGTTACGTTAATCTAAGAATTCAACGATACTTTATTAAAAGCAGTCAGAGTTTTAATCCTAAATGCAGGCAAGCAAAGCAAGTCGGAAATTTTCTGTAATGTATTATTCCATTTTGCAAGGGATAATACATGTATAAATGAATGTCCTTGATTATAAGGTCATAGTAATCAAATATTTTTGTTTTACGTAATTTTTTGAAAAAATTGCTCAGGAAAAAACACACACAAACAGGCATTTTTCAGGTAAATCAGTTAATGATATTGAATTCGACAAAATGTATGTTCAATCATTAAAATAATTAATTTTAAATGATAATAGTGATTTTTATAAAAATAAGTCAGCATTATATCCATCTCACTTGAAGAAAAAATCTTTTATTTTTCAGTCTTCCTCTCCAAATTCCTATTATTGATCGTGTACAGTGTATTTGTGTGTTTCATGCCTGGCGGGAGAGTACCTTTTAGAAAAAAAAAATCGGGATGTAAAACAGAACATTAAATTATTATGGTCTTATATCGGAAAATCAATTTTTGCAAAAAAATAAGGTTTCTCCTAGTGCCTTTTCTTTTCTCTACCAACCCTTCCCCCGCGAGAGAGTCGAAGAATTATGCTGTAAAGACGAACAGAGGAGGCTCTGCTTTCTGAAGTGTCCCAAATGGATTGGTTTATATTTTGGTCCGAGCCCCCCCCCCCCCCCCCCCCCCCCCCCCCCCCCCTTTCCATCAATAGAAACATTGAACAATTCATTGAGTTATTTTAAAAGTTTGGATGAAAGTGAGAGAAACGTAAAACGTGATATATGGTTATGAATAGGATCAAGGGGAGGGGTCAACTTATCCCCCGATCTCCCCTTTCCATTATATTTGCCGAAACTGCTTTAAGAAATATCATATTTTCTTAAAAATCCTTGGCTAGATTCTTCCCTATCCCGGTGCCTTTCCAATTTGCAAGATTGGCTGATTTTCTCTGTTTTGTAATATATTGATATTTGTTATATGCATTGTTTTGCATTCTTTTCAACACCAAAGACTACCCCCCCTCGCGCTGACTTGGACTACCCTAAGAAAATTCTAGATCCGCTTGTTAACCCCAATCACTGTATATGTGACATTGCAATTATTGCGTATATACGCAATAATTTTTGCGAATATTCGCAAAACTATTGCGTATATACGCAATAATTATTGCGTATATTTGCAATAGTATTGCGAATATACGCAATAGTTTTGCGAATATTCGCAATAGTGTTGCGTATATACGCAATACTATTGCGAATATTCGCAATACTATTGCGAATATACGCAATACTGTTGCGGATATACGCAATGCTATTGCGAATATACGCAATAGTATTGCGAATATAATCAATAGTATTGCGAATATACGCAATAGTATTGCGTATATACGCAATAAATAAATTTTTTTCTGTGAAGCCAATGGGCTTCCGTATTAATGCTTATTTTGATCTTGAAACATCTTTTTGTATCAAAGAATATTGTACTTTCAGTAGACGATAATAGGAGATTTTTAAAAACTGAGAATAAACAAGGTGATTGGAAAGAAATAAAGCTCCGTCACTCCCTCCCCCTAGATCGTACTTTTACTTTCCATTTAACAACCCCCTCCCCCCCCCAAAAAAAGTTCAAAACAGACATTTAGAGCAGCGAAGAACACTCAATTTATTGCGAATATACGCAATAATTATTGCGAATATACGCAATATTATTGCGAATATACGCAATACTATTGCGAATATACGCAATGTTATTGCGAATATACGCAATGTTATTGCGTATATACGCAATAAATTTATTTTTTCTGTGAAGCCAATGGGCTTCCGTAGTAAAGTATTGAATTCTCAAACGGTAAAGTATAGTGCTTACATAATTTCATTATTTGCTAACGCTGAATTTTCTTTTTCAGTATTTTCAAATTTCAGGTTTTTACCTTGGGATTTACAGTGTGTACTAGTGTGCGATTCATTTTGGAATCTATAAGGTGTGTTGTGCGCGATTCACTGTAGAATTTATACCGTGTGTAGTGCGCGTTTTGTGTATATTCGGATTCCGTGTGTTAATTTTGTGACTTACGTGTGAAATGAAAATTTTATGCAAGAAGTGCGCGATTATTTTTCTGTGTTAATTTGCGAATATTCAGTGTTTATTTGTGCGCGACGTATTTTGTGTTGTGATCAGTGTCATGTATGTTATATATTTTCCGAGTGTTGTGTTCACTTTATAGTGCGTGATTTACGTGATTTATTTCTGTGTTACTCGACGATTTGTGAAAAAAAATGGAGAGTGAAAAAGTTCTGGTGCGAGTGTATGATATTACTGACAAAGAGTTTGGCATTTTGTGAGAACAGTGCGTGCAAATACCAGAGTAGAGTGTGAAAATTGTTTTGCAGTTTTCCCGAAGTGCTTGTACAGTGACCGTACAAAGAAATGTGAAGTGTGTGGCGGAAATGTATGTGAATTTTAAAGTTCAGTGTGACGTGCAAATTCGAGCATTTTTCAGAGTGTAAATATTTTCTGTAGAAAAACGTGTTTATACGTTATTTCATATGATTTTCTGTGCGAAGTTTTGTTATCTTAGTGTATATAATTTTTAGTGCCCGTCGTGAATAAAACCAATTGTGGAGTTGCTTGTAGTGTTTGCGTTAATTGTTCACTCTTTTGTAATTATCGATATCATGTTTACTGGGGATAAAACCTCCTATACCCCTCGCGACATGGACACGACAGAGGGAGTGTCAGATCAAATAATTTGTGACACGCCCAGGACGCCGGAACGTCCAGTCAGAGAAACGACGGAATTTACATAAAGAGTTTGAAAACGCCGATGAAGACTTGACATGTGTAAAGGGTGTAGGGAATGAGCCTAACTATACGAGCACACCATTACCTGGTCATTTTAGTGATAAATTAACGTACGAATACACAACAGAACCCGGTTGGTGTAAATTTGTCGCTTTGTGGATTGTGACAATTTTCCTAGGAAGTGGGGTACTGTTGCGTTATATCAGTATTTTCCCGGATATGGTGGTTTTTGTATTTTGTGCATTATTCTCGTGAGCATAATTGTGAAAAGTGTCTAGAAACACTAAACGGACTCCGAACAATCCAAATACTAGGAGATTGAAATAATTTCTTCCAGAGGGAAGGGATGATAACAAATAAAAACACAAACACTCAAATACACAAATTTTCGGCCACTTGGCCTATAGCAAGTGTAAAAAACGACGATCTATAACAATTATTATAGATCGTCGTTTTTCACACTTGATAAAGGCCTAGTGGTCGAAAATTTGTGTATTTGTTATTTGTTTTCAAATACTAGGAGATCAACTCCTAAACGCGAACCGAGAAGAAATGTGACGTTTCGCTCACCTGACATTTTTACAAGCGATCAGTATCAACCAAGGGACGCTACTCGTGATGACAAACGTACAGTCACTCAAATTGGTGTAAAACGAACGTTTAAGGGCGACGGTGACGATATTTGGAGCGAATTTATTCGTTATTTTGAGAATATAGCAGAATTGAATCTGTGGAGTGACGAGAGAAAACGAACAGTACACGTTGCCAATTTATCTGTTCTTAAATGATGCTATTCAATTTGAAGACGTTTACATTTACTGTGTTACGTGGTCAGACCGAAACATATGCGTAAGGATTGTCGGATTTTCAACGTATTGATTATGATAGTTTGAAAAGTGCTTTAGACGAACGATTTGGACATCGTGCAATGAAAGAAAGTTATGTGGCCGAAGCTTAACTGCGTAGAAAACGAGATTCTGAGTCATTCCGTGATTTTGGCCAGGCTAAAGAGGATCTATACCGCCGAGCGTACCCTAATAACAGAGAATATGTGCAATAAAGTAGCATAGATAACTGTAGTGTTGACGAGGATTTTAGAGTAGCAGTGAAACATACGAGACCAAAAACTTTACAGGATGCAATAACGGCGTCTATGCAGGAAGAGTGTATTCGTTTGACTGAAAATAGGAAGTCAAAACTGTGAATATAAACCACCTGATTTTGGAGTGAGCAAACCTCGCGAAACGACTAATATTAACGGCGAAGTGAAATCTGAAAGACGAGAGTACATCGGATCGAAAAGATACTGTTATGAGTGCAAAACGCCCGACCATTCATACCAAAATTGCCCTACAAAAAGTGGAAATAACGTTACACGTACAGACAGAGACCTTTAAACATGAACGGACCGAGGCAGTAGACCGTGCGTCGGTCAATGCACCAAAAAGGCCTAGTACAGATGTGAAATCAAGTGTTTTATGTAAGGAGACACAGACGAACAGCCATTTACCCAGTGATTTTCAACGTAAAAGGGAGTTAATGCATTCAAAAGTGAGTGAATTTAAAGTGAAAGGAAAACTTGGAATGAGAGTAAATGGATTAGTAGAAGGTACCCCATTAGAATGGAAAATAGATACCGGTGCAGTAAATACATTCATTACCGAGGATGTTTATTATAGTACATGTTGTATCATCCCAGAACACAGACCTGTACTAGAGAGGGCAATACGAAAATTCGAAACAGCGGAAGGAAGTGAATTAAAGCTGTGAGGAACTGCAAGGATGCTACTAACATTTGGTGATGTGAACATTTATTTTCGAATGTATGTAGGAGGCGTGAAGAGTAATCTACTAGGACAAGATTTTATGACGAAGTATAAGTGCCAGTGGGAATATCGCAGTGATTCTTTTGTATTTTGTGCATTGCCATTTGCCGAGGAAGGTTGTGGTTGTAATGTTGTGACTTTTGAAGATGTAGTGGTACCCCCAAAACATGAATGTGTATTGTGTTCGAAACTAAATTGTGAATCTGATATTAGTGAAGGAATATTAGTGCCTTTGAAAAGGTTTATCAATACATATGGATAGTGTTAGCACATGTGCTTGTGAACGCGAAAAACAATGTGTTGTATGTGCGCGTTTTAACCCTGTGACCGAGAAATAAATGTCAAGGGGAATACACTAAATAGCGATATTGGCACCAGTTAATGTTATCAGTGATCCATTGGAACAGGAGTCAGTGTGTCGTATTCAGGAGAGTGATAATTCGCAAGAATTACCAGAGTTTTTAGGCGGTGTATATAATGATGGATGTAGGAATCTTTCAAGTGAGAAAGCTGATAAGTTGTGAAAATTTCTACTAGGGCGGAAAAGCGCGTTCGCCGATCCCGAAAAACCGCCGGAGAGAGCTAATATTGGGAAGCATTACATCAAGTTAAATGATGAAACCCCGTTTAAGGAACAAGTCCGGAGAGCTCCTATTTTCAACAGAGAGAGAGAGATTGGACACTGAGATAAGTAAACTAAAGGAAGAAGGTTTGATTGAAGAATCGTCAAGCCCGTGGTCATCGCCTCTCGTATTAGTGCAAAAGAAAGATAAAGGTTGGAGAGTTTGTGTAGATTACAGAAGTCTTAATTCGAAAACAGTGAAAGATGCTTACCCGATACCTAGATTAGCTGAAGATTTGGATGCTTTAGCCGGATCTAAGTGGTTCAGTTCATTTGATTTAATATTTAATGGCATACCATTAAATACCGATGAACGAGAAAGACAAAGAAAAGACTGCCTTTGCGACACCACGTGTATATATAATATAGAGTGATGCCGTTTGGATTATGCAATGCACCGGCAACTTTTCAGCGCATGATCGAACAAGCGTTACAAGGATTACAGTGGAATATTACTGTGTTATATTTGGATGATATTATTGTGTATAGTGCTGATTTTGATTCACACTTGAAAGATATTGGTTACAACAGGCTAATTTAAAACTGAAAGCAAAGAAGTGCAGTTTCTTTGGAAAGCAGGTGTCTTTTCTCGGACATGTCGTGACAGAGGAAGTAATAAAGACAGATCCCAGTAAAATTGAAGCAGTTAAAGACTGGAAGCGACCAGAAAATGTGTCAGAGGTCAGAAGTTTTCTTGGACTGGTATCCTACTACCGCAGATTTATAAAGGATTTTGCGAAAATTGCGAAATGCTTACACATTTTAACGACGAAAAATTGTGCATGGGAATGGAGTGAGGAGAGTGAAGAAGCATTTCAGTTATTAAAGTCAAAACTGATCGATGCACCGAATTTAGGTTACCCGGATGTGAAGGAGAGGAGACTTTTGTGGAAGGAGGAGGAGTCGAAACTTTTGTTCAAGGAGAATGAGAAAGTGCTAGATATGGAGAAGCTACAAACTGCATTCCATTCGGCCCATTGAGGAAATTCATTCCATCTTCCTTTTGGTCTAAATTGTCAGGTGACTTTTTAGATGCCTACTTAGCAAGCACAGAAAATGATGCTGACATTTTTAGACAGACTAACCCTAATGTAGATGTGATTGTCAGAACTTACTGTGATAAAGTGTTCCCTCAAGTTTTGAAGAGGATAAATGAGATAGGAAGAGAAGCCCTTAATACTATGACACCATGGTTAATCAACACCCTCATTGATGAAGAGAATTTTGATGAAGTCATCACAGATCCAGTAGAAAATAAGAAGGGTTTTTATAGTTATAATGGTCATAACAAGGATGGAAACCAGGAGAATGCAGAAGATGAGCAAATACATGTAGTTATATAGACACAAATGTTGATGGAGAAGGTAATAGCCAGGAGACAAAAGAAGATTCGATAAAAAAATGTGAAATTTCGATGTGACTACAAATGCATTCATAAGTTGCCGTAGTTTGGAATGCTTTGATGTTTTGGCAAGGATTCTATCAGGGACGTATCGAGGAATCCTCGTGATAAAGAAGATAGGCGAACGTAAGGACAGTATTACGGACGTGTCGAGGAATCCCCGTGATACAGAAGAAATTGATGAGTTGACGAAAAGGATCTTATCACGGACGTAACGAGTACTTGTGCTCTATTGTGAGTGCTGTTGAGATTGTTGTCAGGATCTTCTTTAACTCATTTACTCTATGCTTTTGTATTATTGTTTGTTTATATTTTTCATACTTTTCTAATAATATTTTGTACTTTTGTTTGCCAGGGTCAAACTTAAGCGGGGGGCAGTTGTAGAAAAGTATGATAAGGGGGGGGGGGTGTCGTCTTTAACAAACTGTAATTTCTATTATTTTGTTTATCTTTATTTGCAGTATTTATCTTTAATATCTTAACTTTCATATTTAATCATAATAATTGCCATATTTGTACGTTTAATAGCTTTATTTATCAGTTTAATTTCATCGTTGTTTCATAACCTAATTAGCATTCATAGAAATGTCGATCCCTAATTAATTATGTATGTATTGGCCGATCATTCCAACTGACCAATCAGAGGCCGCGACCTTTGTTTACATCGGGTCGATCCCTGAGTGAGAGTATAAATAGAGCCCCGTTTTATGAATATCAGATTAGTTAAATTGTGATGCTAGGATAACATGTTACTTGTGCTTCTTTTGGATTTAATTATTTTGTGATGTTGTGAATATAAAATTAACTTTGTTTCATTTCAACAAGACTTGGATAATTCTCGTCTGGGACGAGCGTGGATTAATACTTTGTCGTCTGGGACGGCTTGAATTCTCGTCTTGGACGAGTGGTTCCAATACTTTACAGTGACTTAGTCGTCTGGGACGACAAGCTTGCAGATTGTCTAAGAAAGACACGCTACCAAAGATTTGTCTAAGATAGACACGCTACCAAAATTAATACGCATTCAAGGCTACTCTACAAGACTCGCCCGGATCAGATCATTTTTCAAATTGGAGGGAACGATCTGGACGCAACAGAGATGACCGAACACAAAATGGAAGAACTTATTATGCGAATAGTCTCTTTAGGATCGTTGTGGCTTTCAAGATTTAACATACGAGACAAAGTGATACTGCAATTTCTCTTTCGTCATAGAACTAGAAACATTAGCGTTCAACAATACAACAGTTACGTGTAACAGGTTAATATCAGTCTGAAATTAGAACTTGCGAACTTTTCCGTGATGCGCTAATGGAAAGTAAAAGGGGTAAAAAGACCGAATGCTCAAGTGTACAGAGATGGGGTACATCTGAATGACAGTGGTCTGGACAGATATTACAGAACAATTAGGGGCGCCATTACATCCTTTCACAAAATGCGTTTGTGATATTATATATGTCCTGTGTAGAACATTACGTCAACCTCTGACATATTGTTTCTGTTTTTACAACTCATTCTTGGTCTGGTCCATGCTGTAAATTTATCTGCTCTTAAATTATGCTAATGAATTTGGAGACGTTTTGGTTTTTAATAATGATGGTATTTTTTCTATTTTCAATGTACAGCAATATGCCGCCACCAAAATAAAAAAAAAGAGGACTGCATCAGAAGCCGGTATTTTGGGTCCCCCTTTTGAAATGCGCCGTGATGAGGGAGCGCAAAATTTACCGCTTAATGACCAAATAAAGAAATGTATAAGAGAGGAGCTCGATGTCACAGACATCATACGTTCAGTCATCGCAGAGCTGAGAACAGAGGGGCAGACTCCTGGTATAAATACCGAATCAGAAAGACTAGACAATACATCAGAAGCTACATTGGCCCAATCTGCGCAAACACCTAAACAAATGGCAGAGGCGGCCATTATAGAGGAAAGCTCAGCCTCCACCAGTTAGTACTTGATTTCTAAACCTCTAAAGGTGGGTATAGATACCAAACTTCAGGACAAAATCTGGGCAAACGAATTCTTTGAGCTTGAATCTTTGATGGTTCATAAGTCAAAAACAAGCTATGATCTCATAATGGTGGAGAACAATGGATCAATATCCTTTGTAAGAGCTCAATCAAATAACTATAAATTTTACAACATTGCTCAGTGGAACACTGCCTTAATAAATTCGTAGCATTAAATTGCCATACATGTCCTGTAGAGTGCACAAAGCTAAAGAAATATGCGGTTACCACATCAACGCTGGCATCTCAGGCATCCTTGCAAGCAGTTCTAACGTATGATAGAACCTTCCGGGAATGGAAGGAAAACTGACCCGGACGAGCTACCAAGGGAGCAAGTAAATCTTGAGCTCTACCAGCATGCACTGGGTACCGCGTTGCATCAGAAATGGTCAGGACCAGGACAATAACAGTCCAATTATCTTCGTCCCTACCACGGCAGCAATTAGTACACCTCCCCAAGCAGCTTCTGCTACCAGTTTAACAACAACAAAGGCAAATGTTCAAGAAAATCATGCTTTTATCCCCATGTTTGTCAGTACTGCAGGAGCAATCATCATAAAGGGATGTGTCCATCCAAGCAAATACAACAGCAAACCGGATCATTAACAAAACCAGCCGTTGCAAGCACTCAATGAAAGTCAATCGCACCAAAAGAAGATAAATAAATTTCAGATCACAACACCAGTCTCTATTAACAAATTGAAATTTTGGGGTACAATTCACAAATGAAACAATATTTATTAAACGGTTTTCAATTTGGCTTCAGAATACCATATGAACACGATGAAGGTCTTAGAAAATTTGGATCACATAAAAATCTGAAATCAAACTTATCGCAGATACAATAAATCTGAGATCGGTAAAATGTTTAACGTCTTCAAATTCATTAGCATCATTTTAGAGCAGATAGATTTACAGCATTGACCAGACATGCACGTTTCGGTTGTTTAACCCTCGTCAGTGATCCTCAATCTAAACAATGTAATATGGCCATAATCTGAGAAAATTATGTCCTAAATATACCGAAAGACGTAGCAAGATGGCTGGGATATGATGCCACAGGACCCATGTTCTAGAAATTTGAGACAATTTTGTATACAGAAATTTTCAAATGCGTTTGAGAAAAAGACCAACCGCAATTGATCAAATTTGCTACATGCCTGGTCCACCAGCAGTGACACTCACCAAGAGGTTAAAAATGTTTAACGTCTTCAAATTCATTAGCATCATTTTAGAGCAGATAAATTTACAGCATGGAGCAGACATGCACGTTTCGGGTATTTACTCTCGTCAGTGATCCGTAATCTAAACAATGTAATATGGCTAAAATCTGTGAAAATTATGTCCTAAATATACCGAAAGACGTAGAAAGATGGCATGCAGAGCGAACAAGAGCCCCAGGGGGCACAACGCTCACCTGATACCCATGCACGCTCTAACTGACATACTGACATTGAATACTGATAGTGCCAGTACCAGGATTTTAGCCAACAACCTTTCTAAAAAGATTTTTGCCGGATGCAGAAGTGTTTTTTTCAGACAACCTTTAAAAGTACAAAAAAGAAAAAAATAGTCACATTTCAAAACAATAACTTTTTTACTGATTTGAAAAAAAAACGGATAAAGTGGTCCAACGTCATATGCCCAGCTAGTATAGTTCAATTATGCAACATCAAAAATAAAATCATATTGTAAAATTCCACATAAATGTGCAGCAGAAAAAGAATAAAACAATGAAATGATTTCACAAATTAAGTTTTTTTTTAATTGAACACAAAACCTTTCATTATTGATAGCTAGCATGCCAGAAATTATAAAGCCTGTGTTTGTGGAACGAGAATGCCCCCCGGCGGCATCTTTGTTAGTATAAACACCATTTTCTGTTAAGTATGTGAGAGGTCAGGGTCAGCGTAATATTGGTATCAATGGAAAGATCTTGTCACAAGGAATACACATGTACAATATGAAAGCCCTATCACTATAACCATTCAATAGTTATGCCCAATGTTAAAGTTTTTGAGAAGTACGTGAAAGGTCAAGGTTATGGTCATGAGGTCAAAAATTTTGGTAAATACACATGTGAAATATGAAACCTCTATCACCAGCTTCCATTCAAAAGTTATGCCCAATGTTAAAGTTTTTCGGAAAACAGACAGACAAACAGACAGACGGACAGGCCAAAAACTTTATGCTCCCGACTCTTTTATTCCCGGGGCATAAAAAACAAAGATTTTTTGGTTTTGCCTTTATTCACTGAAATCTATGAATTATGCTTTTGAATAGTATTGATTTCATCTCAAATACATGAAACGTACAGTTAAAATCGTTTTGATCCAATATTCATCAATTCAAGTGAGTTGTGCAGAAATTGTGCCAGTTTGTTTTCCAAAAAAGCAGTGTATGTTGTATCAAACCTCATGACCCAGTGAAGCCACTTGAACAAATAATTTTCAGTAAATATGCTGAAATGCGACGCTTCTTGCCTATGCATATTTCAACAGGCGAGAAGGAGCGTCGCATTTCAGCATACGCTGTTCAACAACTCAAGTGGTTTCTCTAAGGTTTCGCAGTTTGAAACAAATTAAAAGGCCCATGAAATTGTTAAGCTTGTCCAACTAGCAGACCTACGACATCGTTATTTACTGTTAACTAATTGTTTTACCTCATCATAGGTCTGTTACACGGACAAGTTGTTAGCGGAGAGAGTTCATGAAATGTATCGGTTGCATTGGATTTGCCGACAAGAAGTTATTTGGTCCGATAAAAACTCATTACGTATCTATTATTTGAACAGATAAAAATTCCCAAATGTCTTAACACAGGATCCTGTCGTTTTATGAGAGAAAATGTTTTATTATTCACAACCTCAGGCCTCTGTGTTCCTCTTAGAAATATTATACATACAAGATGACGAACACAGTGGCTTAAGGTTGTGAATAATAATTTATTTTCTCTATTAAAACAACAGCTTCTGTGGTCCAACATTTCATTGGAAGATTTCAGGAACTCTGAACGGAATTATTTATTTACAAGAATTTCAGATATTAAATGTCCTATGCATTCTCAAAATCCAGAGGAAGAGATTACTCATTAGACGTTTCTTCAAGAAATCAGTCCGTAAATTACTTCATCTAAGGGAGTCTAAGACAGAGGAAATTCGAGCAAACTTTATACATGATAACAAGTATATGCAAGTGTTCCAAGTACATGAATGATAACCATTATGAAAGTGTTCCATGTATAAAAATCTATTCCGTTTGCACTGTATCTCCTGAAATATATCGCAGTACGTATTGCAATGAAGCGCCTAGCGGAATACGATCCGCCTTGGGGGCCAAGATGAATTAATGCATATCTAGGTCATTGTCCTGTCAAATAGTTCCGATTATTTTCTTATTATTTTCAACAATTGGTGGAAAATACACACAATGTTTATCTTGAATTGTCTTCCCGTGATTGTTTACTAGATAGATGAAATACAATTTTGAATATAGTTTTAAAGTGTGTTAGACATCTACATGTGTGGAAGAATACGTGTGAAAATGGGTCCTCAGATCATAAAATTCGAATAATTCCAGGTCCGGAACCAGGTGCATGGCTTTGAAAAAATATTAAAAAGTTGTGTACTTTTAATCTTTACGGCATTTTTTTTTTTGTGATTCAAATAAAATTTCTTCATTCAAAAGTAGTATCAATGTGTATAACCCGGTGCGATTTGAGAATTTTTCTCCTATTTTTGGTAAGAAAACATACATTATACCTATGTACAATCTTAAAAAATATTCCTTAAAAATCCAAAAGTGGATATCTGGACAAAATTCTTTCACTTGTAGGGTACCATGCATGAGTACCTCATACCTACAAATTGTCATGACAATCTGAAGAGTGGTTATAGAAAAGAAGCAGAAAATGTATGAAAATCACCCCCCCCCCCCCCTTCCTTTTTACATAAGAAAAAAATTCATAAAAAATCAAAAAAATAAAATTTAAGCATAAAATACATATCGAAGCATTAAGTAAGTTAAATATGATAAATATGTAGTAAATGAGTGTGTAAAATCATACACTTATTGAGTTATTTAAAGAAAAAGTGCAAAAATGTGCATTTCTGACTAAGTCCGAAAAGACGTCAAAAACGCGTCAAAAATTAGTTATCGGATTTTAACGAAATGAACAAACTTGAATCATACATCCTTCTAGATCACATAGATACAATTAGTTTTTCAATCCATTCAGTGGAACTGGAGAAGATTTTTGAAGAGGGGTACCCTCCGGGGCCTATTTGACCCCGCCCTGGATCCACCCCAGAAGGGATCGAGCCGAAATGAACAAACTTGGTAGAGGACCTTTAGTACTTCATGCATACCAAGTTTCATCAAAATCCCTTCAGCCGTTCTTGAGAAGAAGTTGAAAATGTTAAAAGTTTACGACGGACGGACGACGGACGCCGGACGCCACACTATGACAATAGCTCACTTTAGCCTTTGGCTCAGGTGAGCTAAAAAGGGAAAAAAATGTTTGGGTCCCGCCGGGGTTTGAAGCCACTCCCCATGGGTCCATTGGGCATGGAAAACATACATTATACCTATGTACAATCTTAAAAAATATTCCTTAAAAATCCAAAAGTGGATATCTGGACAAAATTCTTTCACTTGTAGGGTACCATGCATGAGTACCTCATACCTACAAATTGTCATGACAATCTGAAGAGTGGTTATAGAAAAGAAGCAGAAAATGTATGAAAATCACCCCCCCCCCCCCTTCCTTTTTACATAAGAAAAAATTCATAAAAAATCAAAAAAATAAAATTTAAGCATAAAATAATACATATCAAAGCATTAAGTAAGTTAAATATGATAAATATGTAGTAAATGAGTGTGTAAAATCATACACTTATTGAGTTATTTAAAGAAAAAGTGCAAAAATGTGCATTTCTGACTAAGTCCGAAAAGACGTCAAAAACGCGTCAAAAATTAGTTATCGGATTTTAACGAAATGAACAAACTTGAATCATACATCCTTCTAGATCACATAGATACAATTAGTTTTTCAATCCATTCAGTGGAACTGGAGAAGAAGATTTTTGAAGAGGGGTACCCTCCGGGGCCTATTTGACCCCGCCCTGGATCCACCCCTGAAGGGATCGAGCCGAAATGAACAAACTTGGTAGAGGACCTTTAGTACTTCATGCATACCAAGTTTCATCAAAATCCCTTCAGTCGTTCTTGAGAAGAAGTTGAAAATGTTAAATCTTTACGACGGACGACGGACGCCAGACGCCACATTATGAGAATAGCTCACTTTAGCCTTTGGCTCAGGTGAGCTAAAAAGGGAAAAAAAATTGTTGGGGTCCCGCCGGGGTTTGAAGCCACTCCCCATGGGCCCATTGGGCATGGAAAACATACATTATACCTATGTACAATCTTAAAAAATATTCCTTAAAAATCCAAAAGTGGATATCTGGACAAAATTCTTTCACTTGTAGGGTACCATGCATGAGTACCTTATACCTACAAATTGTCATGACAATCTGAAGAGTGGTTATAGAAAAGAAGCAGAAAATGTATGAAAATCACCCCCCCCCCCTTCCTTTTTACATAAGAAAAAAATTCATAAAAAATCAAAAAAATAAAATTTAAGCATAAAATACATATCAAAGCATTAAGTAAGTTAAATATGATAAATATGTAGTAAATGAGTGTGTAAAATCATACACTTATTGAGTTATTTAAAGAAAAAGTGCAAAAATGTGCATTTCTGACTAAGTCCGAAAAGACGTCAAAAACGCGTCAAAAATTAGTTATCGGATTTTAACGAAATGAACAAACTTGAATCATACATCCTTCTAGATCACATAGATACAATTAGTTTTTCAATCCATTCAGTGGAACTGGAGAAGATTTTTGAAGAGGGGTACCCTCCGGGGCCTATTTGACCCCGCCCTGGATCCACCCCTGAAGGGATCGAGCCGAAATGAACAAACTTGGTAGAGGACCTTTAGTACTTCATGCATACCAAGTTTCATCAAAATCCCTTCAGCCGTTCTTGAGAAGAAGTTGAAAATGTTAAAAGTTTACGACGGACGGACGACGGACGCCGGACGCCACACTATGACAATAGCTCACTTGAGCCTTTGGCTCAGGTGAGCTAAAAAGCGTGCAGAGGGTCCATTTGATAAACCTCCTTTTCCTAACTTGCAATGTTTGCCTCTAGGTCTAGTTCCGAAAAAAAGAATCTGGCAAATTTCGCATGATTCACCATTTATCATTTCCGCCTTAATCTATTTGTTGAATAGTAGAGTAGATGCCACAGGTGCATGGGACTTTGACATCCGCGATAATATTGACATTGCCTTTGTTTTGTCTATAGTAGATTAGATGTCATAGGTACATGGGACCTTTACATTCATTTGGTCGTGCTAGGTCTAAGTGCACGGAATATCCTCATTCAAATCAAGACTATACACATGATATAAGTAGTCATAGGTACTTGAAACCTTAACTTGATCAGGTTTTAAAAGTCAACAAGTTAAATAAAAAAGTCTCATCTAAATATTTATTGTCATGGGTACAAAACAGTATAATCTTTCTATTTCCTAAAAATGATTCTGAATACAACGATTTATAGTTCTTAATGTTATCTGAGCATAACTAAGAAACTTCATCATACTCCTCTAAATCGCGTGAAGGCGAATCAGTATGATATGTTGTGGATGGGGTATATGTTGATCCTCAACACTTTGTAGCGGTTTTTGTATCCCCATCTTTGCATTGGCTTAATAAATGGTCTAGTCAAGTTTGCTATACTCACTTATATGTACATAATATTGAGTTTTTGTCTAATATGTTAATTTGATACTTGTTTGTGTTTAATAACTAGACTAGTCATTTTGTTCGTCATTTCAAATAAATGACCATTTTCAACTTCTTTTCATATGGTGGAGGTTTTTGTTTGTTTGCTTTGGTTCCTGTTTTATCCTGATTTTGTATGCCTTCGGTTTCTGATTTTCTGAATTATCGATTTTGTGTTGTATACAGGGATATGGTCATTATCCATATTTGCCATTCAATACGTCTTATGTATTATACTTAACTGCAAATTCAAACGGAGCACAACATACCAGTCATCAAGGTCATATAGGTCAGGAATGACAAATTATAATTTATCTTAATGTCTTTATGGCGTCCGCTTGTAATTCGCGACTACGGACAAAGGAAGATAACTCGTGAATGATTAAGCAGAATAAGAACGATAACTCTACGATGGCGCTGTGACCAACGCATTAACATTAATGAGCGTCAGTTGAAAACATAAAAAAATTCTCTAGCTATTTTCTTCCAGTTCGCTAAGCTCCGCCCATTCACGTGCTATAGATCTTGTGGAGAATATCAGAAAAGAAATAACAACTACCTAGCTGTGCTTTGTTGTCCAGTAATTCCCCTCGTCGCATGAACAAATCAAATTATAATTCAATTGGTTGATGTGACTCGGGGAGTTACTGGACAACAAACCACGGCTACCAAGGTGTTATTTCTTAAATAAATTTCAAGAACGAATACCTCTTTATTTGGTATATGTTATTGAGATAACTTCAACGTATATAAACTTTGATTTTACTACTTATTTCTTCTCACAAAGCGTTAATTTTGGAACACTGAGGAAAATACTGGTTTTGTTTACATTTATGTTTTGTTGATTATGTTGGTAACTTTATTTGCATATTTGCGGATTTTTTATCCCCATCTTTGAATTAACTTAATAGTGGTCTAGTCAAGTTTGCTGTACTTATTTGTACATAATATTGAGATTTTGACTAATATGAGTCAAAGAAGATCCTGACGATAATCTCAACAGCACTCACAATAGAGTACAAAATTAAGCATCGACGGACCCCTAGCAACGGACCCCTAATATGTTAATTTGGTGCTTGTTTGTGTTAAATGAGTTAAAGAAGATCCTGACGATAATCTCAACAGCACTCAGAATAGAGCAAAAGATTAAGCATTGACGGATCCCTAGCAAGCCAGAGGTGGGACCAGGTGCCCGGGAGGAGTAAGTATCCCCTGTTGGCTAGCCGCACCCGCCCTCGATGTTTTAGCATGAAAATGAAAACAATATATAAAATTCGTGCACTGTCTGACGTCATGTCTATATAGAAAGTGCTATGGCAACAATGACAGGTCAATATATTCAAAACACTTACTGTCAAACCAGTCAAGTAATTTTGTTCATCATTTCAAATAAATGACCATTTTCAACTTCAAATACAATTTTATTTGCAATAAAATATTTTATAAACAAACTATTTCATTTTTGTACATTGTATTATTAATTAAGGATTTCTCCCTCTGGAAAGTTAATGCTTTTTCCCGTCACTAATTTGCATAAGCGTTTAGCCAATCACAATCACTTATTTCTGTCTTGTTGTTTTGTAAGGACGCTCATTTTTAACGAAGAAAAGAAATCGTTTTTAAAGTCTTCTTAATGGATTTAAACTAAACAGATACTGTTGATTATTGTTTTCTTCGTCATAGATGTCATAATTTGAAAGCACAAGGTTGGTGTATTTGACTTTAAAGTGTTATTTCACTTGATCGATGTTGACCTAATTACGGCGTACCCACGCTATCTGATAACAAAGGCGGCATGGAGGAGCAGCATCAAATTACAAAAGTGGTATTGATGGGACATTCGTTTATAAGACGTTTAGGCGAGTTTATGAACGAGGACGAAACAAATTCAAACTTAAGGTTGTATGCAAACCAATTTGAGGTGATAGTGCGAGCTCGAGGAGGACTACGCGTTCCGGATTTGGCCATCGCAGCCTCTAGAGAACTGGACTTTGATGCAAATAATGGAATCGTGTTTCTGCAGATCGGTGGAAACGACATCAAGTCTAGATGCAACATTCATTCAATAGTGTCCAGCATAACGTCATTTGCGCAGTACTTGATCCACGTGAAGAATGTGAGACATGTTTTAATCGGCCAACTTTTGCGGACAAAGTCGGACACTTATACAATGGTCACGTGATTAAAATAAACATTGCATTGGACGCATGGTGCAGTCGATCGGAGTACCCTATCAAGTTTTGGAAGCACCGTGGATTCTGGAGTCCAGATTTGAATTTCTTGTCAAGAGATGGTGTACACTTGAAGAAGGAAAAATACATGCTCAACTACCTGCAGAGCATCAAGAGTGCTGTCCTCCATGCTTCCCGGCTGTAAGATGATTGTAGCCATGACCAGATTGGTATAAATATTAGATAAGTACCAAACTTACTCACTAGTTTTGATGTTCTTTATGCATATCATATGAATAATTATGATCAAATACATCCTTATCGAGTTGTTCTGATTATCCACATTGGATTTTCTTACTATAATTCATACATTCAATTTCAAACTACTTTCTGTTCAAAATTACATTGCATTATTTCTTAATAGATATTTGCAAATGAGTTAAAGAAGATCCTGACGAAAATCTCAACAGCACTCACAATAGAGCACAAAATTAAGCATCGACGGACCCCTAGCAAGCTAGAGGTGGGACCAGGTGCCCGGGAGGAGTAAGCATCCCCTGTTGACTAGCCGCACCCGCCGTCGATGTTTACGCACGAAAATGAAAACAATTTATGAAACTCATGCACTGTCTGACGTTGTCTATATAGAAAGTGCCATGGCAACAATGTCAGGGAAAAATATTCAAAACACTTACTGTCAAACCCTTCGCGGGGAACTTTTTTACGAGCTCCACACGGCAAAGGGCATAAGTGTGACACAAATGAGTTAAAGAAGATCCTGACGAAAATCTCAACAGCACTCACAATAGAGCACAAAATTAAGCATCGACGGACCCCTAGCAAGCTAGAGGTGGGACCAGGTGCCCGGGAGGAGTAAGCATCCCCTGTTGACTAGCCGCACCCGCTGCAAGGTTTCGATGCCAGATTTTTATGATTGAAAGAATGTTTTTGGAAATGTTCCAACTTTCAGTTGCAGAAATATTGTAAACATCCAATTTGATGTTTATTATTCTCAGATTTATGCTCATACGCATCACATGGGTGCGAGACTACTTTATGCTTTATGAATGAGTAGCATCAAATGGATGCAGGCTCATATCTCGTCAGATTGATGAGTATCTCTTTTATGATTATTTAGCATCACATGGATGCTGTTATTTCATCATATTGATGAGTTTATGATGATTTTTAAATTACCAAAAAGGCAACACACATTGTGTGGCTAGAGTACATATTAATTTGATGTTTTGGAGAATTTATCGCACTTACATCTTATTTATTCATTTAAATTTTATTCAATGAACTAAATTTAGATGAAATTATCATTTATCATTTAGGTGTGGTATGTATAACTTATCACACAATAATTGTAACATACAAATGTACATGTATGTTGCATTTAGAATATTACCATGCCACTATTTGATTGAGTGACATATTTAATTTTATTGATTATAAAATGCTAGCATGTATTATTACATGCATGTTTCCTACAACTATAAGGTACATGTTGTATCTAACAAAATTTTAGTTACACTAAACTTAATTTACTTTAGGAATAAAGATGCCACCCAGAAAAAGGAAGCGTCCGAACAGATTTGTGGATGATGAACAATTTCCCACTCCAAATGCCAGGATGACAAAACCTGAACCTCCAAATGCAGCGAATAAGACTAACATTGGCAAACACTAGTGACTATACTGGTACTACGCAACCGGTAATTGATTATGACACATTAGCAGCAGCTATGTTACGACAGCAAGCTGCACAGAGACAACCTGTGGTAAATAATATCCAACAATCTGCCTCTGACTCCGTGGAAATTCCTACAAATGATGAGTCGTCTCAAAGCAACATGCAAAGCTGTGAGCCTGCCTCAGTTCAGCCAATTACATCAGGCAGCTTTGACAATGCGAATTCATGTACAACCTTTGGCTCATTTATTGATAGGCTTTTTTCAGGTGAGTCGGTGGCAAATGCTTCTAGTTCCTTTTCTCATCCTATCCCAATTTCAGTAAATGAAGGCATACCTTTAGGCAATAACATTCCTCCGAGATTAAAACAGAAAATTTGGAATGAACAGTTTGTTGACTTCAAATCTCTATTACCAAACAATAAGGAAACAAACATTGCAATCCAAATTGAAAATAACTCTATCTCCTTCAACAATCAACAAACAAGTCAGACCTCTCTTTCACTACACCAGTGGACAAATGCCTTTTTCATTTTTATGGCAATATATGTGGAAAAGAAACCTCATGAGTGTAATAACTTACTAAAGTATGGGTTCACTGTAAGAGAATTAGGCTCTACACATGGGGATGCTGCCTGGCGTTTTTACGATGAGAATTTCAGAAAGCTAAGGCAGTCAAACCTAGTTCCTTGGCAATTGCCAGTCACGGAATATGTCGTTAAAGCCTCAACATTGTCTCAGCCCTTTCGTGCACAGGTCAAAAACAAATCACAAATCAAATTTTGCTATAATTACAACAACGGCACAAAATGCAAGGTCTTTCCCTGTCAGTTCAAACATGCATGCCAAAACTGCAGACAATCTCACCCAAGAATCAAGTGTACAGTTAGCCAAAGAGCTGATAATAAAACCTCAACTGCCAGCAATGCCATAAATTCCCCAAAAGCAAAATCTACCAACAACAGTCAGAAGTGATTCTTTAAAAAAGGAACTCGAAGGCTATGATGAACATTTGTCTCTCTATTTGGTATCAGGTTTTCAATTTGGTTTAAAATTGGGCAGTACCAGCGAAGTACATCCTTGTATTTACAGAAATCACACTTCAGTATCAAAAAATTCAGAAGCAGTTGAAAATAAATTATTCAAGGAAATTGAATTAGAACGCATATCTGGGCCATATACAGAAAAACCTTTTCCCAATATGGTTTGTTCCCCCCTTGGTCTAGTTCCCAAAAAATCACCTGGTGAGTACCGAATTAGAACGCATATCTGGGCCATATACAGAAAAACCTTTTCCCAATATGGTTTGTTCCCCCCTTGGTCTAGTTCCCAAAAAATCACCTGGTGAGTACCGTATAATTCATGACCTCTCCTTTCCATCAGGTCAGTCTGTCAATGATAGCATTCCCTTTGAAAATTCCACTGTACAGTATGATTCCATAGAAAATGTTCGAACCCTTATTAAAAAGTTTGGTAAATTTGCATTGATGGCCAAAATGGATATTGAGGATGGTTTTCGCAATTTACCTATTAATCCATCAGATTATAATCTACTTGGTTTTGTTTGGAGAAATCAGTACTATTTTGACAGGTGCTTACCCATGGGGGCAAGTAGTTCTTGCCAAATGTTTGAAAAACTAAGCTCTGCTCTTCAGTGGGTCATGATAAACAAATACAGTGCAGCTGGGATGTCACATTTGATAGATGATTTCTTTTTTATTGGCCCACCTAATTCTGATAAATGTCTGAAAGATGTTCAAAATTTTGAAAAGCTGTGTGAAAACATAGGCCTTCCAATTAAACATTCAAAAACAGTACTTCCAACGACCAAATTAACTATTTATGGTATAGAAGTTGACACGATTGCAATGGAAAGTCGTTTACCAGAAAATAAATTATATAGGCTTCGATCTTTGTTGCAAGATGTGGTTCATAGAAAAAAGTTGACTCTTCAGGAACTTCAGTCAATTATAGGTTTGCTGAATTTTGCTTGTTTAGTAGTTCCACCTGGACGTGCCTTTTTACGCAGGCTTATAGACCTAACATGTAAAGTCCACAAACCATTTCACTTCATACGGTTAAACAAAGAAGCAAAGGCTGATTTAAGGGCGTGGCAAATTTTCATTGAAAACTTCAATGGAAAGTCTGTTTTTCTAGATGATGAGTGGATTCCCTCTGATGTCCTAAGTATTTACACCGATGCTTCTGGTTCACTGGGTTATGCAGCAGTCTTTGTAGCGAATTGGTTTTCTTAAGTCAAAGTCACCTTCCATAAAGCGCTCGTACAGAAAATCCTCCATCTTCTCCAGTAAAGGCGTGTTCAGTTGATATAGAAGATTGTGCATTTGCTGCGGTTCAAGCCTTTCACAAATGTCGCATAGAGCTTTCATGGAAATTTCTTCAAGAGAGGCCATTATCTGAAAATAAAGAATCTTCAACTCTAAATCATGTTTTATTTATGCGTTAATTGGTTTATTAATTCATTCACTGTACTAGTATTCATCTTTCTTCTACTACTTTATAGCTTACTTACCTTTTTTTTTGCTGTACTATTCAATGTTTATTTGAATGTGTTTAATCCCGCACACATCTCTTCTTCTTCTTCTGTAAAAAAGTAAGAAAAAAAATGAATACATTGTATCTATTCTGTATCTGAATATCTATTCTGTGTCTGAATTAATTGATGGACAGAGTATAGACAACATGGCCGGATCAAGAAATTTAAAAAAAAAAATACTTACCGGTTTCTGATCCTGTAAAAGGGCGTCTCTTGCCTCTTCTTCTTCTCTTTCTTGCTTTCTCTCCTATAAAAAGCAAAATATCATCGTCTGAAAAGAACGGGTCTTAAAACTTTTTTTTTCTTAGTTAAAAAAAAATCATCTGTCTTTATTCGTGCAACATTGTCAAGAAATGGACAAGAGTAACCCCTTTTGATTACCGGGGGGTGTGTCAAGGGGCGAATTTTCCAGATCTTTATTGAAAAAAAATGGGCCAATTTTTTTTTTTGGAAAATCTTGGGTCAGTACGGGAAAGGGGGGGATCCCTGAATCCCACACTGATACAGGAGTTCTTCAAATGCTAGTGTTAAAAGTTTTTGTGACAGAAGGACTTACAGATGGACGGACTGACAAAGGAATTATATTTAATGTCCCTACTCTTTTGCGAAACCGAGAACAGATAGGATCTTCATAAAATTAATTTCCAATTATTTCATAGCATACTTTATACATGTACATAAATTTGAAAAAAAAAAAAACCGTAAAAGATGAAATTGTTTTTTTTTTTAAAGATAACTCTCTTGATGGAGCTTAAAAAACTTACCTCTTGCATAAACTCTTCAATTGCCTGTTTGGCCTCTGGTAATAGTTTGGCCAGCTTTTCAAACTCCTCCGAGTTGAGACTTATGCTCCTTTTGTTGCCAAAGAAGTGCACAAAGACATATCCCTGATATTTATTTATAACAAGGCTCTTTCCAGACCCCAAACTTGCCCTTGCTTTGACCAGCTGATCACCTTCTCTTTTAAAATCCATATTGAGGGTAGTAGGTCCAGATAATTCTCAAATATGTTTATATATACATGTATATATGACGTTTATTTGGGGGTGTGGGGGGCTGGTCAGAGAAGAACACTTTCCTTGGTGACGATAAGCCAATTTCAAAAGCTTGACCTTCCCCCTAAAGAAAAAAGCATTGTCCGAAATTTTGACAGAAAGAGTAGGTGTGTCCATATGTAAAAATGTCTTTCTTAATCATGATAACCGTATTTGGTTGTGTTAATGAATATTCAAATATACGACGATAGAAAAAAATCGTATGCTTTTGATGAAAGTTTAAGGATCCCGCACCCTAATAAAATACCTTCCGGTCAAAATTTATGCACATTTTTATACTTTTTCCGACAAATGCCGATGATTAGATAATCCGGAAATATTCTGGATGACGGAGTAGGTCATTGTATGGGAAGTGTAATCCCTAAATTTAGCTAGAAAAGTATATGTAGCACTCTTTTTGAAGAGAACGAAAATTGTTATATCTGGTATTTATTATTGAAAATGAGTTAGGGGTTGAATACCTTAAGAAAAAAGCATTAACCATCGCTCACAAAGGGAGTCGGACATGGACACAAATTTAATATCTTGAATTGTCAAGACTTTGATTTGAGAATCCCTTACAGTGCATGATTATAATTTCTTTTATCATTCTATTACAGCTACCTGCCTATATAGCATATTACCGATTTTGGTCAGAGATAAACACAATTTTTTTTCTAATTTCAATGCTAGATATAAGGCAATAACACATACTAATAGTATGCTATGTATATGCAGGTTGCCAATGACACAGATTCTTTTTCCTTTTTTTTTTCATCTGATCTTCTAAGGTTTTCTCATAATTTTTCATATTTTCCCTCATTTCATCTTTCAGTTTGCTACAGGTTCACTGTACTGTACAGGTCTATTTTTGCTAGAGTCTAACACCTTCAGTGGCGGATTTAGGGGGGTGTGGAGGGGGCGTCCGCCCCCTCCCCCGGCACTGACCCAAATTTTTTCAAAAACAGGTATATTTTGGCCCATTTTCAGTAAAAATCTGCTAAATTCGACCCATGACCCCCGGCAAAGGGGCTGCTGGATCCGCCACTGACCTTTTTTTCTGCCCATTCAGAGTTTTTTTTCTTCATTTATCCTTTGATAAAAACACTCAAATAAATGTTTCAAGCTGAACTTTATTGCTAACTAAATTAGAAATGCAAATATAAATAATAAAACTGAAACATAAATAATATAAATAAAACTGAAACATGAAAATGTTTCAACATCTATGATAAAAACAAGCTGTAATACAAGAGCCATTTGTACAAAAACAGTTGACTTTATCAATGCACTTGGAATGACTTTAAGTAGGTAGATAATTTGTGCTACTAGCAATATAAACATATATATTTAGGTAAACTTAAAAAAAAAACTATTGCAGTGAAATAAATAATTAACATTTGACTATTCAGGAAAAGGTACGTGGCCTTTTGACTTACATTTTGAGACCTTGACTTAGAGGTATATCCCCCCCTAGTAGGTAATAGTTTGACTAAAAAAAATGAAATTATAGACATACATGAAAAGTATGACAACAGGGCAGACAGGTAGAGAACTGATGTATAATTTTTCAGCTTTCAAGGTTATATAAAGCTAAGAATAAAAATAACGTTCTTTTATGCAAGCACTGTAATACACACAGGTTTCATTGTAAAATCAAGAGAATACTAATGGTATATGTTTTGACATACTGAGGTAGAAAATTGAGGTAGGGAGTAACTTTTTTTCATAAATGATAAGTAAGATTGTATACACTATTAACATGTAATAAGGGACAATAGAATCATCACAGTGGTATGTTCATCCTAAAATTGAGATAAAACTGACAACAAACCTTCTGAAATAAATAATAAAAGTAAAAAGGCACTACTCTACAATGTACAATGCAAGGTTTTCACAAGGACCTTTTGACATAAAATAGGGGAAAACATGCACTACTCTACAATTTACATTCAAAGTTTAAACTTTTGCTTTTGTTGCTGATTTCAGATTAACTTCATATATGTAACATTGTTGTGGTAACTATGGGTTTTTTTTCTTTTGATATCATACATGAAATATATATATTTTTTTCATATGAATTCTTTTCACTCATACACACTTTAAATAGGAGACAGTAATGATGGATTGTTGATATGGTGAATTATAAATTTAATCGGTTTGGTGGATGTAATGTTGATCTTGGTCTTAAGCTTCTTGGTAGTGGATTGCCTCTATTAGAATCAGTACGTGGAGTTCTTGGATTTCTTTGACGTCTGTGATTGAATCTGTGATATAATGTCTGGGCAACGTAGTTTGGCGAAGGCAAGTATCTCATCCATCTTCGCAGACTCAGTAATAACAAAATCAAAACACAGTTTGCCAGGTACTCTGAAATTAATAATTAATTTATCCAAAAGTGGTATTCATGAATTCAGATAGGTGCATTACTGGCGGATCCATGGAGCGGTGCTCATCTTCATGTCTGTAGATAGATTCTTTCTTAGGGTAGCATTTTCTTTTATAGATAATATAAACACATCCTATAATTACTCCCAGCACAAGGCAAGATACCAATACTACAAGAAAAAAATAAATTTATAATTTCTTAGGTTTTCTTTGAAATAAAGAAAAAGAACTTTAAGAGGTTTAACATAAGATATAATCATAACACATTTGACATAATACCCTTACCTGTGAGTGTTATTATCACTGCTCTCAGTTGAAACCATGGGTTAGAAGTGGTGTCATCATTGGTGCTGGTAGTATCTGATGGTTGCTACAGAACAAAAAAAAAACATTTTACAAGATGCATGTGTTAGAACTATGGACTTGGAATCAGATTCAAATTTCATCTTTTAAAACTCTTTGGGATTTTTCAAAGCAACGGTATGTTCTTTATTCGCAAAAGAAAACTAAGAGTCCCCGTTGGCATTGAAGGTAGGGGACTAACAAATACCTGGGAGGGGGGTTCTGTTGTTGCTTCAGTATGGTCACTTGTAGGTGGGTCATCCTTACTGTTTTGGTCCTTGTCATTCTGTATAGAGAAAACAAATTTTGGGGTTAGTTTGGTTTAGACGCACACATTTAATGAATAAGACAGGAAATTCTTTGTACATATTTTTTGGGGGGGGGACCCTCTAGATTTGTACATGTACATTTGTATAGTATCAGATTTTTTCTTCTATTCCTTTTCTTATTTATGAGGGTATCCTCCGTTTATTTAGAATAGGGGACAAATACTCCTCATATAATATATATCAGGACAACATTCTCCATTTCCCGCACAATGAAACACATTTACCTTCAGTTTACAACGTTGCGACTGGATTCTGACAATCAGATTCTTATTGGTGGTCTTAACTTGGTCGCAGTGGAAATCTGGGCTTTCGTCAATATGTACTCGCTGCAAATCTGGGAAATATAAAGGTGGTAGGTGGACTTCAGTGTTTACAGACAGCCTCTTAAATACCATGATTTGGGTGTCCCTCACTTTCTGTGGTAAGTAGACGCCTGGACCCTCTCCCATACAATCCGCTTTGCGCTCTTTATCAAAGGTGCAAACTTGATTGAAGTAAATCGTTTGCATACAAACAATATGCAGACTATAAATAGTCAGCATAACATAGGTTATCCAGTGCATTTTGCAGTGTTTGGTTAGTTCAGTTGTTTACATCGAACTTTTTGGCGCGTTCTTAAAATGCCCGTATGTAAATATCAATAGTCTGCAATAAAACGTGGAACTGATCATGGTTGTTGATTTCCGGAAACGAGTGGTTGGAAGTTAATTAATTTTTCTTACTTTTATTGTATGTTTTGAACACAAGACCAATGAAAACAAAGGACAATAAAATGAAAAAAATTCTGGTCATTCGCAGTATTCTTTTTTATAACCTATTACGATTTGTATATTGTGACTGATAATAAACATAAAGGAGACTATACATTTATCAATGATACACATGACTAAACTTATATAAAAAAGCAACATTTCAATCCTTGTCAGAAATAATTTTTTTTTTGTATTTTTAAAAGTTTATTTAAGCTGCGTATAACCCTTTTCATGGGAAATTTTCCTTTTGATATTGACAGTCTATGTACTATTACTCAATAATAATGGGACAAAATGGGGGTGTGAGTAAGTTGCCCGGCCTCATGAATAGACTGATCGATATGAGAGACGGTCTTTTTCAAATATAACCATTGAAAGGTTGTGATGTCCAGCTGTTTCTCTTGCTCTGTGTATTTCTGAAATCTCAGGTAGGTCCGGTTCTGTCTTTTACAAACTGTAAGGTACAGCTCATTAGACAGCGGGTATCTGTGTACCGTATAACATATTGATGTATTGGCTTCAACGTCTGATCCGGATTGTGCAATCGAACAATTGTACGAGAGCTTTTGTTCGGTTGGGGTCAGTGCCATTTGAACGATGGACATCACGCAACCAAAGGTAGTTAAAACCAGCAAACTCCCACCGACCGCCTTCATTAATTTCAAAACGTTTATGTAACGGATCGAGTAAATGGGATGATTGAGCAATAAAATCGGTTCGCTCCATTGTGTAAAGATTGGCTATCTTTACGATCAAAGATCTATCGTCAAACTGATACACATTGTACAAGAGGAGACCATTATATGAATTCCTAAAGAATACACATCTTGCACTGCCACTTTTTTTTATACCACCCTTTGTCTTTACGGTCATGGTGAGGTAATACCTCGGGACAGGCTGGCACCGTCAAATTTTACTCCTCTTGTTCTCGATTTTAATGGGAGATAATTGGAAAATAATGAGGACCCCGTGCTGTTTTGCAGGACCGTCCATTGTCCAGCGTTCGGCCCTCTTTTGTCCATGGCGCGAATCCTTTGTTTTTTTCTTTGTCTCAGAGAAACTCACTCTTTTGTTGCATTTCTATAGATTTTATTGTTCCAGGGATGGCAAAATAACCTACTGAAGGGGCCAAAAACTAGCAGACTCCCAGTACGGTAGCACAACAGTGCCATAAGCTCTACATTGCTTCATATACATGATAACTCTGGGTAAAATACAAACAGGAGGAACAAACCAACCGTTTACGCCATGCCAACTAGTGGTAAATGCATCTGAACCAATCGCTCTATCTGAAAAATACCTAGTATAAAAAATAGGCAATTTGGAGTTATGATCTGATGCAAAAAAGTATATTTCATGAGGACCCCAAATTTGATCGAGAAAATCAAAAATAATATCCGAAACCGACCAATCGTCATAATCTACAATACGACTGATTTGATCCGCTCTAACGTTCTGATCACGGGGTACCCACTCTGCAACTAAAGAGATATTATGTGACAAACATAAATTGAAAACTTTCAAAGCATAATGTTGAAGTTCACAAACCATACTTCCTTTCTCTAAAATACTTACCACATTCTTGTTATCTGTATACCATTTAATGGTTTTGCCCTGCAAAGAAGAAACCATACATACGAACACTCGATAGACCGCTACAAGTTCTCTCCAAGTAGAACTTTTAGATTTCTCCTCGTCTGTCCACATACCATGTACAATATCGTAAGGATTTTCTACACAATAACCCCCATAACCTGTCGAACTTGCATCTGAGTAAATGAACGAACTGATAGAAAAATCTTTGACAAAATTTCTGTGATAAATCTTATCAAGATTCTTTTCCCAAAATTGAAGTTGAGAGAAGCTCTCTGAAGATAAAGAGATATTGTCGTCCCATGAAGGAGCTTTAAGTACGTCTGCACTAAGGAATTTTGTCATTATGTATACAACGTTACCAGCAACATAAAACATGGAAATAATTTGACCTATAAGGCTGGCTATCAATCTAGCGCTTACACTTTCATAAATTGTCAAAATATGTGACAGGGTAGCTTTTGTCTTTTGAATTCTTTTCGAAGAAATTTTGATAACACCCGTCTGTAAATCTATGTCAAAACCTAAAAATGTAACTTCTGATGCTGGTGACCACATTGATTTATCGACCTTGGGTACAAAACCGCTACTTATTAAATCTTGCTTGACCTCTGACGCAATCAACCGACACTGCTCAAGGTCATGATGGCAACCTAGTCCATCATCTAAATACATGAGAACTTGTTTTCCTTCACTCCTCCACTTTTTGATCAAAGGTCTCGTAATTTTGGTAAAAATATAGCAAGCAGAGGAAAGTCAAAATGGTAAGACTTTAAAACGAAAATACTTAACGTTACCACCAAGACGCCAAGAAAAAAAAGGTAATAAGTGTGAGGTTCAAAAATCTCTAAGTGATGATAGGCTGAGTGTAAATCAAACTTGTAACAAAAATCACCCTCATTCAAAAAATCCATGGCTACTTTGATATCATCGAATTTTACAGATGATTTCCAAAGATGCTTGTTAACGTGTCTTAAGTCTAAAATGAGGCGTTTTTTGCCACTGTTCTGAACAGAAACTGTAAGCGGATTTACTACAATAGGCATAGTCGAACATTCGACGGCCAAGCCTCTGATTAAAAGGTCATGTATGGCTGACTGAACAAATTCTACATGCATGAGTGCCGACCTATTATTGTTCAAGCAAACAGGTGGAGGCAATGTATACAAAGGCAACTTATAACCATTTTCAATAACGTCAAGTACAGATTCATACGCACCAATGGATTTCCAAAATTCTAAACTTTCTCTTAATCTGCCTTTAACAATTATGTCTGCAGTACCTTGTTCATACTCAAAATAATTTTGTGTAAGCAAGTCAGATTTTTCAGACAAATAATACTCATCTTTAACTGAGTCTTCAATCTGCCTTTCCTTTGGCTGCTGAGGCTGATGATGCTGTGGCTGAGGCCCTGTACCTTGGCGGATCCTGGATTGGACATTCACTCCTCCAGTGATGGGGCGATCCACAAGAGAAGCAGCACCCGTAGTTACCTTTCCTAAGGTTCGGAGTTGATCTCGGCCATCCAAACGAGGTAGGGTAGGGGGCGGTATAACGTTGGCCACGAAAAAGATAAGAATCACGTGACCTATCCATTCTGCCGGAAGATTGCTTTTGTTTTTGTTTTGCGACATCTGCGGCTTTCTTCTTCTTAAGAGCACGGGATTCAGCCCTGTTAATACGGCTCTCATCTTCCGAATCGTCGGCTAGAGGGTTGTTTTCGTACTGGCGCACGGTCTCCCACCCAGCGTCGCTAGTATCAGCTATACGTATAAGTTTATTGCGACGCTCAATCTTAGAGGACAGATCTGATAAAAGTTCAGTGGCGTATTCTGCTTTACCGTATTTCAAGGCCCAGTCAATTTGATTTACTAAGTCTAACAACTCCTCGTTGAAGGAATACTGGAGTCTATTCCCTTCAAAACGCCATTTTACCGCCGCGTCTGATTTGAACTTTTTTAGTTGGGAATTTGACACTACCTCACGTTTCAGCTCGTCCAACGTATTTGCATACTCCTGCTGGTAGCGCTCAAAAGTCTCTCCCTGTTTTTTGACTACTTGAAGTATTTGGCTCAGGGAGACAGATTCTTCTTCGGAGGCCATAGAAGAAATTTAGGTGTATCCGCACGAGCAATGCCACGTCGAATGACCACTAGTGACCACTACATTCACGGCCTAGTGCACAAAACCTCGTCACACTTTGGATAACCAATCAGTGTTACGATAGGAGAAAATAATTTAATTTTAATTCCCTCCCGGTCAAACAAATTAAATTATATTTATGCACGAAAGTTCAAAGAAGGTTTATGTATGTAAAATACCTGCCCCAGTGGCATCAAATTATCAAAGTTTGTAAACAAATTAAAATTGGAAGTTTATAGTCACAGGGGGTGTTAATATACAGGTAAAAGAGCGGTGTGAACAACATGCGAGGCATTGTTTGGAACATTTGAAGTACCAGACCAAGGCGCACACACTTTTTTCTTTTGTATTTAATACAGATGTCTTTGGAATTCATTTTTACTACATCTTTTGATTGAACTGTTCATTTGAGACATTAGTACGTTTGTTTGAAAAAAGAGAGCAAGCAAGCTTGTATGAAAATGACAAAAAAAAAACTAATTCATGCACAGGCGAACATTTTATAATGGAAATGTCGTTATGTTCAAAAGAGTTAACTGATCGAAATTTTGTCTCCTCACTTTCGCAGGATAATTTCTGCGTCTGGAGAGAGAGAGAGAATTTACTTCCTATGTACATGTATGTATAAATAAAATACAAGTAAAAAAAAATATTTCATTACAAGGTACATCATGCATTTCAATAGACACATTTATAAAATCAAATATACATGCAATATACATGTTCGATAAATGAAAAATTGATTTCTGCCGGTTTGTTTTACTGTGAAAATGCGTACATGTGTATTTCCGATCTTGATCAAGTAAGTCGATGTTTGACGAGTTGGGACCACAAATCTTTCCTCATAATTAATTTCAGGGACGAACATGTGTTCCAGTTAATTTCTAACCGAAGTTTTGTATTGATCTATAAAATGTGCTAATTATCTATGATCTTGTAAACAATAATGTACATTTATTAACAGGGACGTTTACTTTATATATACGTCCCTTGTATCAATAGATTTAAAAACAATAACATAATTTCCCTGAATGAAAATAAAAATAATCATATACACTATATCTTTACAAATATTTATAGCGATAAATCAAATAGCCATGGTAGAGCTGTACACTTGTAGATTGACGTATAAAGCTACATGTATATGTATATACATGTAGAACCGAGTGATCGCACTATATTGATGATACAGATAATGATTGACACCTGGACCAAATTTAATCGGTCAAAGGCGGGGTTTAGAAGTATCAATGACATTGATCCCTTGATTAATAAAAAGATTCGATCTTTTAATGTTGTCATCAAATTAAGCTAGAATTGTTTTTATTTTCACATGTGCCGAGATTTTCCGTTTTTACTTCTTATAAAAGTAAAGTTTCGACCCTCTGATGGTTTTAACCCCCCCCCCCCTTGGAAAAAGTATCTAGACCCCCCCTTTTTTTATTTAAACTAAATATATTTTGTCATTTTTATTATCTAGCAGCCATAGTTAGTGTTATTTATCTCTAGCTGAAATCTTTTGTATTGACATGTCATCGGACCTTGTCGATATCTCATTAAATAATGCGGCATAATTAAGATGACCTGCCGGTATGTCTTTGATGTCACGTACCGCTCGCGACTCTAGAAGACGTCGCTATCTACAAAAGCTACCAACCATACAGAATTTTTTTTTTCAATTAATTATTTTATAAGCTAATCACTAACTTATTAAAGGAAAGCGGCAAAAAAAAAAAAGAAATTAGGAACTACATGTACATGTATGCAGTGCCGGAGTCCATGAATTTAGTAAAAGAAAAAAAAATACTGAGTCCATTTAAAATGAGTGATATGAGTTAAACAATAGAATTTTTATTTTTCTAAATATCATGATTTCCCTCTTCAGTTTCATTCTTTGTTGTTTATATGTAAACATTGATTTAAATTCATTGACAAATATATATTTTTGCTTGGAGCCGGATTAATATAAATTTAAGATTCACGATAGAAATAACAAAACGAATATTCTAAGCGTAGCTTTTAGCTCATTCACGTTAGTCATTCTCCATACGCCAACGTTAGTGATTATTCATACACATAGCAATGCGGAATATGGTTAGAGTATGCAGACTAAAACATATGGTTAATGACAAGCGTTAACTATGAGGAATCTATCAGTAATTATTGTATGCCTACATTCACGTTAATTATTACATATCTAACCATTTATTCACCATTTTTCGCGATAGGTCCTCATTCATTTTCGTTTATTATTCATAGAATTTGTTAACATTAACTATTCCTTATCTGTACCTGTGTTGATTCCATTTTGCGATATCCAGTCCTCATCCGTTTGGGGAGGTTTCTTCTCAGATCGGTCTCAGCAACATGTATTTTGGGGACGGCTGTCGGTAGCAGGATTGTCTTCTTCACTTCGATTCTTCCCTTCACTTCGGGTCTTTTTATTTCATACTCTTGGGGCTAACTGCCTAACGCAAAACGCCGTTCACATAGAACGTAATTAATAGTATGTTAAACGTCTTCAAATTAAATAGCATCATTTAAGACCTGATAAATTTACAGCATGGACCAGACATGCACGTTTGTACGAAGTCCTTTTGCACGTTTGTACGAAGTCCTATGTTGTACGAAGTCCTTTCGTTTCATCCTTACAAAATTGATCCACTGTTGTCTAATTGCAGGACGATCTGATTCTTTAGGGAAAGCTTGGAGTGATACATTACTTTAATGAGTACATGTGTAGCCAAATGCAACACAAAATTTTCCCGATCGCGATCTCTTTGCTCCTTCGACGACCGGCGCCGGCTCAGCCATGCTTCTTTCTTTATCAATATTCTAAGATACACGACTCACGTCACGTCACGTTCCAGGACCAAAAAAATTTGTTCAGGTGCTATTAATAGGTTGTTCAGCTATTTTATCTTTATCAAAGGTGGAAGCAAAACCCTGAAACCTGATTTTGTTACCAATCAGTAATATATCTAATATAAAAAATTCTTATGGTCGTTCGGCTTTTCCTTTAAGTTAGGTAAACAGGCAAACTGGTTAACAGACATAAGAATAAAAATATATTCATTCTTAAAATAACAGTATCACTATTTCTAAATTATGTGCATATAGAGTTTTGTTAATCAGAAAAAACCTACTACAAGAGCAATTCGCAATAAAATGGTGTTTTAAATAATGTATCGCGTACCTTCTTGAAATCAGTATTCTTCCCTTTGTATACTCTCACATTGTGTCCAAAATTCAGCCACACAAGACATTTCCATTTACTATTTGCACATTGATCAAATCTGATGGATGTAGAGTTAGATATAGATATTCCGACGCAAGAAACCGATTGAACACAATCGGGTACAATGTCCTCTCTGGCTTGTAAAATCCCGCTCCATTCCAAGGACATGCCATGATCAGGAGTTCTGCTATGTCACAGGTACAGGTATACACATTCAAGACATAATGGGAATATGGTGACTCCGTGCTGGAACCTACTCCAAACATAAGCAATTGTCAATACTGAAATGTATGTTCTATATTACCAATTTTGTTGTACTAGACACTTGTTTCGGATATTTTCATCCTCGTCAGTAGTACTCCATGTCAAACACTTTAAAAAAGCTAAAGTGAATATTCCTGGCGCCATCTACAATACAGAGCTTTAATTTCCTTTTGCCAAAATGAACTGCTCCAAGATACAAAAGCAATGCGCATTCTCGTTCTCGCTATCTTGACTGTACTACTGCCCACGGTTGAAGGGACGCGAACATTTGCACTCGTAATAAACGGATTCATTTCTTGTTCATATTTACAAAAACATTAATACTTTTCTATCGTTTTCTAGCAAGGACATTTGTAGCACCAAATGTATACCAATGAAAATGAGCCAATTTGTCCTTCTGTTATTCTTTGTTCCGGTAGGAACATCATAAAACGTCATGGATACGATTGACTGAAAATCAAATAAAATAACAATAAATTTGTGTTTACAAAATGAAAAATAAAATGAATTACAATTGTTCTGTCCTATACATATGATTATTACTTTACCAACTTTTTACATACACATGTACATTATAAACAAATCAATCCCGAGAAACCGTACTATACATGTCGAAACAGAAAGTAGAATTCCAAATCTCGATTTTTATAGACCATGATTAAAAACATTATTTGCAACAATAAAAACATTAGTATTTTTATTAACCGTGATTCGTCTGATGGTATATCCTTTGTGTTTGATGTTTCTGTGTTGTGCGTTGACGTTCCTTGTCCCTTATATGTCTCTTTCTTTGCTTGGGTGTTTTGGGGTTTTGCTGTGGGTGCTTTTACCTGGTGTTATTGGAGATCTCTTTCTTTGTTATCTGATAAAATGTGCCTACACTTGTCATTTGGCCTGTTTGAGTCTTTCTTTTACAATTATTTTCAATTGTTGATTTATGTTTTGACTTTTAATTGTTTACTGATGTACTTTGGACGTGTTGTCACTTTGTCATGTTAACATTATACATGTATGCTGTTCATCTTGTTGCGATTAACTGCTAACTGTAATGAAAAATATAATCTCCGTACACAGTACAATGACAAATATGGATAATGACCATATCCCTGTCTACAGTACAATATCGATAATTCAGAAAATCATACACCAAATGCATACAACATCAGGATAAAACAGGAACCAAAGCAAACAAACAAAAAACCCCGCCATATGAAAAGAAGCAAACTCCAAATTTAGGAGTAAGACCAGGTACCCAGGAAGAGTCAGCATCAGATACTTGCATGCAAAACCCGTCGCTTCAATTCGGAAGAAATATCACATCCGGTTACTTCCATTTTGGAAGACATAGATTAAGATCTTTGGTTGATTGATTCAAATGGTCTATGACAGAATATCATCCACCATTCTGGAGAGTGGGACATCATAGTGTATAAGGAGTTCCCCATGTCGACCGTAGAACTTCCTACGTGACGATGTTAGTCGGTTACATACTTGGAAGCTTATCTGAAAGACGCCTAGCTCTCAGAACAAAATCCGTATATTTGGTACTTGCTATGGCATAGCGTATCAACTGAGATATGAACATAAGTAGGCTATGAAAAAGAAAGTTTGTTATGCTGAAATTGAAGTCGTCACGTTTGTCACAGAATGAGGTGTTCATGTGACCATCAGTGTCGTAGGACAAAATTATGTCCAAATAGGATGATACAAGTATAATCAGTGGTTGGATGATTCAAATGGTCTAAGACAGAATATCATCCACCATTCTGGACAATGGGACATCATAGTGTATGACTAGTTCCCGGTATCGACTGTAGAACTTCCTCAGTGACGATGTTAGTCAATCACAAACGTTCCCCTGACTTACATGCTTATCTGAAAGACGCCTAGCTCTCGAACAAAATCTGTATATTAGCTACTTCTTCTGGTATTACGTATCTATATATGGGATATGAACACGCCATAAGAAGGCGATGAATGGATAGTGTTAATCAGCAAAGAAAAGTTTCTGATTCTGAATCTGAAGTCGTCATGTTTGTCATAGAGTGAGATGTTCATTTGACCATAAGTGTCATAGTTCAGCATTATGTCCAAAAAGGATGCTGAATTATTTGTCTCTGTAGTTTCTTTGACTTCAAGCTCCGACGGATAATTCTGCTAAGGTCCTCCGCGAACTTTGGATTGTTGATGGACAAAGTATCGTCTATTTGTCTGTAAATCTGTAAGTGAAGTTAAAGTCAGAAGCTAATGAGTTAAAGAAGATCCTGACGATAATCTCAACAGCACTCACAATAGAGCAAAAATTAAGTATCTTTTTCCTTCAGAGACCAAAGATTGAATGAATTCAGCTTCGTACGAGTAAGGCAAAATGTCGACAAGGAGTGAAACAATTTGAATTCCGACAATGGAAGATCTTTCCTCCAAACACCTCCCAAATGTTGTTGATCAGGAAGTTTATAATGTTAATAATTTTTATTGTTGTATCATACACACACGAACAAAAATATATTTTTCTGATTGTGTATGCCATTTACATATTACACGTAATAAGAACTTCTATTTTAGTCGTAATTTGACTAGGGTCTAGTTTTACTATTTTTATGCCCACGTAATCGAAGATTAAGGGGCATTTAGTTTTTGTCCTGTCCGTTTGTCCGTAAAAACTTTAACATTGGCCATGATCTTTGAATGGCAAGGGATAGGGCTTCGATATTTCACATGTGTATTGCTTGTGACAAGACTTTTCCATGGATACCAAAAACTTTGACCTTGTGAACTCGACCTAGGAGTTTTACCATTTTTCAATTTTTACTGACAAAGATGTCACAAACACGTGTTTTATTACCTCTTACAACAAATAATGCAGGGATTCACGTATAGCGGTTATCCACTTCTCCCACTGTCTTGTTGGTAATTCCATAGCATTCCGCCACTTTTATTCTTCAACACAGTCGGCATATAACTGCTGAACGATTTTGCTTTGAGCTTCAAGCGACTTTCTTGCGTGATCATCGACGGCAGGTGCAGCTAGCCGACAGGGGATGCTTACTCCTCCCGGGCATCTGGTCCAAATTCCAGCTTGTTGGAGGTCCGTCGATGCTCAATTTTGTGCTCTGTTGTGAGTGTTAATGAGATTATCGACAGGATCTCCTTTACCTCATTAAAAGGACTTGCGGCGAAACTTCACTAATATTGTTCGAGTCATCCACCCCACTTAAAGTACTCTGATGACGGAGAAAGCTATGTGCATTGCATATAATCATACTCTTAACTCCTTTGAAATTTTCAGTTCATTAGTCAAGAAATCTGTGACTACTTTGCGGACATTTTCATTCTGTTTGACTCCATACATAGAAGAAATTTAATAGCATCTTTTAAGAACAGCAAAATTAGAAGCATGGACTAGACACACACAATTCGTGTTCTTAACCCTCGACAGTGATCCTCAATATAAACTATGTTATATTTTATTTCATGTGTGAACATCGACAGCGGTTGCGGGTAGCCAAACGTGTGATGCTTACTCCCCAGGGCGCAAGGTCCCACCTCTTGCTTGCTAGGGGTCTATCAATGCTCAATTCTGTGCTCTATTCCGAGTGTTGTTGAGGTTGTCGACAGGATCTTCTTTACCTCATTTAAGTCGTACTTCCTTTGAAATGTGCAGCTCTAACAAAAGTTCGCAGCGAGGCGTTTGACACTAAGTCTTCCCTGACATGATCAGCATAGCACTTTCTATATAGAAATTAACCAAGAGAGTGTATGTGTTGTAGATATAGTTTTCATTTTCATGCTTGAATATTGACGGTAGGTGCGGCTAAACAAACAGGGGATATTTACTCCTCTCGGGCATCTGACTCCACTTCTAGGTTACTAAAGATCCGTCGATGCTCAATTTTATGCTCTTTCGTGAAATCTGTTGTGATTATCCCCGGATCTTCTTTTAACTCATTTGAGGCAAGATAAAACCCCAGAATTGGCATTTCAGTCTCATCATACGTGCTGTAAAGTCATGGAGTCCTTCACTTCTCTTTCAGAGAAAGCCTACAAGTCAACATTAAATTCACTTAATTTTCCCATATGACTCTCTTCATTGGGAACGGAAAGCGGTTTAGACTTTTTCAGATATCTTCTTTCGTTGAATCTTTTCTCATGCAAATCCTTCGCGTTCCTCCACCTGTCCTTGAGCGCACCAGCTTTGACGTAAGGTGACTTCTATGAATCCAACCAAGTTCAATATAACGAGTAACTTTCAGGGCATTTTGTTACCGTACTGACGAGGCATGACCTCCTCTTTATCTATCTCATAGGATCCATGAGTTCTCATGGATTACTCCTAGGAAACGACATTACAGTCCAGAAAAGGCGGTTAAAGGGCAAGCTTGGGTATAAATAGCAGCCAAGCGGGAAAATGGAGGAAAATATGAAATTCCAAGACACGTTCAGATCGCAGCAATGTTTATCTAAATTTGAAGTATTTCACGTCCTTTTACAGATAGATAATTTCACTGCTTGATCTTTATGAAATCAAACATATAATACTACAAAAAATATGACAAAAAGTTATTACATACAGCTGTATTTATTCATCAAAAGACTGAAGCAGACAGTTTTTTTACTATTTCAAACCAAACCATTTCCAACCTGTGTGGCAAATGGTCGTCCAAATTCGGCACCGGTTACCCATTAGTCTCGTTGGTTTAATAGAAGTCTTTTGAGATTGATGTTTATATGCCGTATGTCTCTTTTTCGTCTTTGTGTTTTCGCATTGGGTTGGTGCTGCAACAGGGTCTTGTTGAAGATCCCCTTCCTTCTTTTAAATACGAGATTGACAGGAAGGGCGTGTCTTATCTGTTTTTATTTTCAACGGATGTTGTATACTTGCTGTACGAAATTTAGTGCCAACAACTCTGAAAAATTAACTTCAACAAGATTGTCTATATATATACTTCAGTCAACATAAAAGTATAATCCAAATAAATCCCCTGTATTTTTGTGAGTTATATTGACGTGAAAGCGCATATTAAGTGTTTTATAATCAATAGTTGATACTGTCTTTATCTTTTCCCCTATTCCCACAAATGTCCCATATAGCTTTATCTTTGGGATTTGATAACGATCCTCGTACTAGATTCACAAATATACGGAAGTGTTCCAACTCTTTACCTGCATGAAGAAAATTCCGAACCAATTTTTCTGCACCAGACACGTGTTCCGAATATTAAATTCTCATCAGTGTTACAACCAGCGGAGCCACCAAAATTAATATCAATAGCGCCCTCTTTTACTTTTTGAATTTAGATTTGTACATTTATTTTACAGAGAGTGCGCGGCTCCAAATTTCCTGTAGGTTCGAGTCAGTAGCACATCCAAATTAATGTTCAAAATAACAACACACGATGGTAATAGATCACGTCTGTGCCATTCCTGGTCCTGTCTGGCATGTTTTAAAGCCCTTTGATTTCTTTTCATGTAATGCTGGACGTCCCAAACCCTACGGTGTAGCAACATATTCCAGAATCATCGGATATTTATCTTTACGTAATGTGGAATTTCTTTGACGCAGTAAATAAGTTTCTGTGTCCCACCACATCTGTCTCATAATGCATGGCTTAGGTACGGTCCATTTGATATTCGTGGGAGGGGTTGTGTGCGGTGGGCTTGGTTCTTTTGTCGGAGCAAGATTATTTTTTCGTCCCGGAAAGGAGCAAAACTATTTTGTTCTTGCAAAGTTGGAGAGAGATTTTTTTTCTAACATGTGATGTGCATTATATTATTATTTCTGTTTTATCAATAGAAATTCGTAAGTTTTATTCAAAACTCTGTGAAATATTACTTTATTCTTATGAAATATTTAATTCACTTTTAAACAGAGAGATAGAAGTATTATACAATGTTATACGTCTTCGTATTCAATAGCATAATTATCCTCAGTAAACAAAATCTATATCTTGTAAGAGGGTCTGAGGGGAGGGTTTTCTAGACAAATTGTTATGTACTTGACCATCACAATGTATGAAAGGGTGTTTCCGGAACTGTAACTCCGGATTGGTTCTGTTGACTGTTAATTATGATTGTGTTGATACATTTCCGGCACGGAATAAAAGAATGAAAATGGATTGAATGTTCTCTTTCCTGATTTATAAGCTGATTCCCCAGATCATAGTGAGAACATTACATGGTGGAGAACTCCGAAATGTTGATTATACGAAATTTGTTGATAAAGAGGCCTTATGAACTCTTGTAATACTATGTGTCATCACGAATTGCCTCTTCAGTCTTCGAAAAATATTTGACTCTTCGAACTGTTGAAATTCTTATTGTGCATTAACTTCTACATTAAAAATGGCCACCCCTCATCATTCTTCATTAGATGATGGATCAAAACATGCACAAAGTAATCCATTTGACGATGATGCCAATGATTGTTTGTCCAGAACTCCACGTACTCAACTAAGTTTCAATTCACCTGCAGGAAATCCATTTGACAGTGCTCGTTCACACACAGGATTTTCACCATATGAGGTCATATTTGGATCTAGGCCTAAATTTCCACTACTGCCTGTTAATGTGAAAGCTGATATGAACACATTTCCCACAGATACAAAGGACTATCTCCAGTCATTCCTTGGAAGACTAGAAAACATCAGGTCACAGGTCCTAGTTAACTATCAACATTCGAAGGACAACATGACTAAGAGAGTAAATTCTTCAGTACATTCAATGGATTTACAAAAGGGAGATTATGTATACTTAATGAGTCAACCTACTGGAGTTGCTCAGAAATTACAGAACAAGTATACTGGACCATTTATTGTTCAAAGTGTTCTTTCTGATCATAGAGTTCTTCTCGTGGATGATAGTGGCAAGCATCAGGGAGAAGCAGTACATATCAATAGACTCAAAATGGCATATGTCAGACAGCCATCTCCACAACCATATTTACTTGGAAAAGTTGTATCCAGGAAGGATATTGGTTGCACTCATAGGAACATAGCTTCACAAACTGAACCTCATATTGACAATTCACAAAATACCGCTGTAACACTTGACGCATCAGGAGGTAACCAACAATCTACCAATCACAAGAGTCGTCCCATTCGTAAGCGTAGGAAACATCTGCGTTACAGAGATTCAGACCATGTTAGCAGTCTTCAGTCAGCTTCAGATTCTGGAACTTTCTACAAAGTGAAGCGTATTCTTGGCCAAAGGACAATGAATGGAAAGACAGAATATTTAGTGCACTTTTCAGGAGAACCTGCACAAAATGCAATATGGACTGCTATTGGGGACCTTAATCCTAAAATGCAAAGCTTTGTCAAAAATAAGCCTCCCCCTGTTCTTCAGTAAGTTTAGGTGAGAACAGAACCTTTGCCACTGAAATTTTGTTCATGGTCTTTTCTACCACATTATCTTAGGGAATAATTTTTCTCATAAGTTTACTGAAAATTTAATATTGAATTGAATTTTTGTAGACAATTCTTTTGTCTGTTTTCAATTTTTGATTTCATTTTTATCAAACACTAGGTAGCTTGATAAATTGCATGAAATTACATTAAATTTCAATTTCAAATCAATTGCAAAACTATTTCAAAACAACTTCAAATTAATTTGACAAATTCATTTAGATTTGTATATCATATATTACTATATTGCATGGAATGTGAAGTGAATTTGAATTGTCATTGGAGAATATAGTGGACAATGGACTCTAATATCTTTCATAGATATTGTATTGAATTTTCTTTTATTATTCAATTCACTGTATTGAATTTCTTCTGATTTCTTTCACAAGTATTCATTTAATATCTTGTTAGTTTTTTTGTACAAGGTAAATCTATTATTTCTATATAACACTTGAAGGTACAAGTTATATTTGAACATTCAAATCTGCAATGTTTGATACTGTGACAATTGTAACATGAAGGCAACATAATTGACATTTATTAACAAGGTATATGACTTCAATTAATGACTGCTCAATCATTATTTGCTAACTTGCATTGAAATATATGGGTAAATCTTGAAAATGGGTTTGTTACTATAAGGATATTGATTAAGGTGTAAATGTTTTGCATTGTGCATCCTGTCATATACATGATACATTATTTCAACCCTAAATATATAAGTACCATTTTCATGCAAAGTTCAATAGAATGATAATCAGTACATGTTTTCAAAGAAATATTTCTTAAATGAGTTAAAGAAAATCCTGACGATAATCTCAACAGCACTAACAATAGAGCACTATATTGAGCATCGACGGACCCCTAGCAAGCTAATGGTGGGATCAGGTGCCCGGGAGGAGTAAGCATCCCCTGTTGGCTAGCCGCACCCGCCGTCGATGTTAATGCACGATGAAGAACACAGTATATAAAATACATGCACTGCCTGACCTTATGTCTATATAGAAAGTGCTATGGCGACCATGTCAGGGAAATATATTCAAAACACTAACTGTCAAACCCCTCGCGGGGAACTTTTTTACGAGCTCCACACGGCAAAGGGCATCAGTGTGACACAAATGAGTTAAAGAAAATCCTGACGATAATCTCAACAGCACTAACAAAAGAGCACTATATTGAGCATCGACGGACCCCTAGCAAGCTAGAGGTTGGTCCTATTCTTGATCATGTTAGTCACAACATTTATTGTCAAATGTCAGAAATTTGATCAAAGTTCATTTGCTTTGCACTCCTCATTCATTGTGATGGTTCTCAAAATTGTAGGGAACAATTTTTAAAAAGGGGGGGGGGATGTTATGTACTTGACCATCACAATGTATGAAAGGGTGTTTCCGGAACTGTAACTCCGGATTGGTTCTGTTGACTGTTAATTATGATTGTGTTGATACATTTCCGGCACGGAATAAAAGAATGAAAATGAACTGAATGTTCTCTTTCCTGATTTATAAGCTGATTCCCCAGATCATAGTGAGAACATTACAAAATATTCGAATTTGGAATTGTAAATTTGGGAAAAACTTAAGTTTTCCTTCAAATGACAAATATGGATAATGACCATATCCCTGTATACAGCACAAAATAGATATTCAGAAAATCAGAAACCAAAGGCATACAAAATCAGGATAAAACAGGAACCAAAGCAGATAAATAAAAACCTCACTGAGATATGAACACGCCATAAGCACGCGATGAAGGGATGTTGCTACTCAGATAAGGAAAATTTGTAATGCTGAAATTGAAGTCGTCACGTTTGTCATAAATTTAAATTTATTTCATTTTACAACGTTTTACACAACTTCTATTAATGTCTCACGTACGCTCCGATGTTGGCGTGAGGGTTCCAAAGAGCAGGAGGAAACCGGTGAAAAAACCCCTGCAGAGGCCTGGGGGGACCACTTACCCACCCACATAAGACCCTTCGCCGAATCTTGGATTCGAACCCGGGACCTTGGAGGTGATAAACGAGCGCGCTAACCCGGCCCTCCACATCTGGTTGATACCACTGCGAGAATGTACTGTCGAAGAATTTTTTTGAAGCCCAGATTTGATTTCAGACAAAACTTTGGTGAGTAAGATCGATGCAGATTTGGTAGAACATTTTGAGGAACCAGCGATTAAACGTTGTTTGTACGGATTCTTATGCATTTTAGGTATGCAGTATAAGTATTGTAAATCTAAATTGTTAGTGTCGAAGCCAAAGGAAGCAAGAGCTGATTTGTTGTTATCTATTATTTCATAGGCAGAAATGTAAACGTCTTCAAATTGAATAGCATCATTTAAGAACAGATTAATTGGCAACGTGGACCAGACGTGCACGTTTCGGGTACTTAACCCTCATCAGTGATCCTAAATCTAAACAATGTAATAAGATCATTGGGGGTGTAAGTTGGATTTCCAGGTGTCGAATTTAAACCCAACTCTTTAACTAGACTGTCGAAATAATACTTTTTGCAAGTAAATGTGTTATTATTTGAGGTTTTGTCCGTTTGAGCTTGTATTTAAAATTAGACTTTATGGTGATACACAGGAATGCATTATATTGATTATAATATATTTAAGCCTCTAAGGAAGCCCTTTTTCCATTAATATGCATTCTTTTAATATTTTCAAATATAAACTTTGCCAAGATATAGGAAATACGATTACTACAAACCTTCCAGGATAATTCTCACGAGCAAAATAGCGAAATAATTGTTTGATAAAGCAAAAAAGGAATTGGTTGTATATAAATACCAGGAAGATTATATACTCGGGAAAGACACGTTCTATGTGGAGAGTTTTCACAATGTTATGAACGTTTTTTTCAGGATAAAAGAATTGCATTTGGGGACAAACAATATAAATAAACATTAAAGAAGTACCGATAAGATATTCTGTATTAAGGTAATTAGATTTTCCATAGGAACGGTTGCGAGCCTCGGAAAGAATAAAATTCCGGAGTTAGACCAGGTGCCTGGGGAGAGTCAGCGTCTACCGATGGCATGCAACAGAGATCAATCATGTGATTTGAATGATGTGCAAGGAAAGTAGATAGGAAGACAAGAAATACAAATATTAAAACAAACTCAAAGATAAAACACATAATAAAGATATTCAAATTGATAGATCCTTGGCGGTATTTAAACACACATAAAGAACAATACACGTGGAAAAGACAAAATAATATTCTGGCAAGTATGATAGATTTAAGAAATGAATCTTATATTTTTTCTGTTGATGCAGGTATCACCCGAAAAATTGGACAGAAAACTGCATCAATGCGCGTAGCGCGTTGATGCAAAAGTTTTCTGTCCAATTTTTCGGGTGATACCTGCATCAACAGAAAAAATATAAGATTCATTTCTTATCATTTAATTATGGAAAACAGACTGTTTTCTTGGATCTAAAAACAATCAACCACCGCGCTATATTTCCTAAGTCGGAGGGTTTCGCAGTGATACGTCTGCCAAAACAAGTTATGGCAGCCGCCATGATTCAAACAGCGAACGATCGTCTCTCTATATCTTTGGAGTTTGAGCAAATTCTACATGCACTGTTAATTTTTGAGTACGTAGAAAAGAAATGGTACCATTGAAATGATAAGCAAACATCAACAAATTGTATTTTCAGCAACGAGTTCATTCGTGTTTGAGGGACCCCCCGGTTCTAAAAATAGTGCTATAAATAGACTTCCGTGAAAAAGTGTGTTGATCGATGTATCAACAAAATTTCTCAGCCAATCAGAATCTTCGTTTCTTGAAAATGACAATGGAAATTAAATGATTTCTTCTTGATTCAGAAAGACTTGTTATCAAAATTAATCAAAGCAGATATACGACCAGCTAAAATAAAATACACAGACCATCAAGCAACATGTACTATTATAGACATACAAATACGAAGACCAGGCTATTGGAAAATGAACAATAACTTACTAAAAGATGAGAAATATAATTTATATATGGAAATTGATTAACAATATTTTACCAAATAAAATATTACTTTGCAAGAGGAGGATTAGCAATGATGTAGTGTGCAATTATTGTGGGCAAATAGAAAGATTATGAACAATACTTCATAAAATGTAAATATTTTCAAAATTTTCGTGAAATGATAAACAATATTTTCAAACACATAGGATTCAACAAATACATGTTTAATTTAAGAAACATTGTTATTGGATATAAAATACAACATAAAGAATATGATGATATTAATTATATTCTAACGTATGCATCGTACACACTGTATAGAGTATATCATCTCAGTGAACGTAAAACAAAAACGATTAACAACATCTGGCTTTTCAGGTATTCACTTCACACTTTAGTAGCACTATATCAACACAAAAATAAGAATATTCCAGTGATTATCTCAAAAATATGTAGCCTTTTGGACATCCTGAAATCACTAAACGGTCACAACAACGGTTAAAATTCAAGAAAAATCCCATTATGTTAAACGTTTTTAAGTTCAATAGCATCATTTAAAACCTGATAAATTTACAGCATGGACAAGACATGCACGTTTCGGGTACTAAAACCTCGTCAGTGATCTCCAGTCTAAACAATGTAATATGACCAAAAAGTATGAAAATTATTATGTCCAAAATTGTACTAAAAGATGTAGCAGAATAGATGGGATATGATGCTACAGGACCCACGTTTTGGAAATTTCAAAATTTTTCAAGAATACTCCCTCACAGCTGGTCGCACTAAGTAATCACCTCTGAAATAAGTGAACAGGACAAATGTAAACATAAGGTACTGGTTTTTTCCCAAAGCTATTTTTCCCAAAGCTAAAAATAGAAACAGTCACGGACCATATCATAGTTTTTTAATTTAAAGATTATATTGATATACTGTTTTATCCTGATTTTGTATGCCTTCGGTTTCTGATTTTCTGAATTGTCGATTTTGTGCTGTATACAGGGATATTTGTCATTCAAACAAAATTAATCTGTACGAGTTAGTATAAAAGTAGATTACCTGTGCAGTATATCTACCGAAACGATGTTCCTATGACGCATGAATTCAATGACCAAAAGCCATACGAAACTGAAATAAAATCCAAAAGATAATATTAAAGTAAACACTGTCAAATAACCAAAAGAAATATCTCGTACAATCACATTCACCGCGTAAAGTATTCAACGTATGTATATCGGTAAAGAACAGAATAAACAAAGAAAAATAGTTTTGTAAATGAATGATAAAGAAGCAAGAAGATAAAGTTATACTACTGCTGTCACGTAACGATAAACTTAGAAATACTTATCTTTGTAATCCATGACAATTATGAAGTAACAGTTGATTAAATTGTCCGCATTCTTCTCTTCAAACCTGAATACACAGGGACACGTGGACTACGGGATTTTCATATTTACGTAAACAAAAATAGGGTAGTACACGACTAACAGTGGGAATAAAGACGATACAAACAATTCGGTATTAACATACATATACGTAAATACTATATGATATAATTATATGATACAATATGATTATTACTGTTTTATACAATAATTTATTTCTATATAATTATCGTGTTAGATTATAGTTATACTGTGAAATTCATCATACATTGCTTTGTACCATGATACTCTTCAGCCAATCTATTTGGAATGATAGTTTATTTAATAAGTGCTGTTGCTCTTTTCTAAAAAATATATATATATATATCCCTGACTGAGAAGATGAGTCCTTCTCTGTCCACACATGTAGTCACAGTATTCTCGCCCAGATACTTGTAGCTGTGTTTGGACCTGCTAATAGTAAGGGTGATTTCGCTTTAGTTGCAACTGTTCATCAACTAAATGTAGACTTGATCTTTTATCAATTGATTCTATTATTTCCGTGTCACAGACGCAATGTGAGCATTTGATCTCTACTACGCCATCTCCACAACAATTGTAAGAATCAAGTGAATCTGGTGATGCTCCTACATAAGGTAAAACAGAAGAAATAATTAGTCCTGACGGTTCACATTTTAGCTCGTCATGCTGCTGGGAAAATTTAGTGACATATTGACCAATGACAGTTGACATCCCCATCTAGTAGCATCATTACTGAATCCTTGAGTATGAATATAGCATATACTCTTAATCAAACTTTGGCTTGGTTTTTCGATTGGAGTAGACATTACAGCTTTCATTCTGGAAGCAGTTATTCGGCCGATTCTTAAGTTGAACCATTTGTTGCTGCGTGTCTGGGGTTTTTTTTTTTTGTTTCTAATTCTACTCTCTGACTTTGTTCGGTAGATACAGGAACTTTCTCAAAAACAGTGATCCACAAGCTCATCATATGGTTTGTCTATGGCATTTTCATCGTATAGCTCTGAAAGGATTATTGGAAAAGACTCGCTTAACATGTAGGAACATAGAGAGGCGAATACTGCTCAGTAAGAGATAAAATAACCGGCTTTCCTTTTGTATTATGTAACCTCCGGTAAAAATAATTAATTTTACTGTCACTGGGGATTGGTATTGTAGGCAGATGCTGGGATGAGCTGGATCTACGAGAGATCAGTACATTATCAATGTTGTCATTGAGATCCTTACGAAGTGATTTTGCAGATTTAAAGTTTATGTCACCAAGCATTGCATGTTCGACCTTTCTAAATCCAGAAGGTAGCATCCAATAAGTAGGCTCCCGTGTCACAGTTTTTGAATTTCTTAGTTTAACTAATGCATCAACATAAAATAGTAGGGCACCCACATGACTACACACCTCCCCAAGCCCAGCCATACAATCACAGTGTCCTGTTAGAATAGCTCCATCTCTTTCGGCGATGATCTTTGGTTCCTCTTTTATCCTGATTTTGTATGCCTTCGGTTTCTGATTTTCTGAATTATCGATTTTGTGCTGTATACAGAGATATGGTCATTATCCATATTTGTCATCCAAGGCTTCAAAGGGGTGGCATTCATCCTTTGAGAGTGCGTCACCTGTTTGAATATAAACAAATGTGTTGTTCACTAAATTTTCCAATAAAGCACCCCCCCCCTAATTTTGTTTTTACTGTTTCATATATGCACTGTTAATGTGTACTTTAACGTATCCAATGTACAAATGAAGATCTCGCAGACGTCTCGTCCATTTTAACAGTGTTAAAATTATCTCGGTGATATTCGGCAGTGTATCGATAGTTTCCGTGGCTTGAGCGACGGTCGGCATGCTGACCTTTGATGATGGAAACCATTATTTATGTTGTATTAGGTATATTTAGGTAAAAATATGCCATGACTCTAACTATATATACACTCTATATTTATTTGTACAACGGATAACTTAAATGCATATTATTTAAAGTTTATCAAGTTATAAGTATACGAATAACAAATAATGAACTCCGGTGTATAAACATGCAATGGCGTAAAACCAATAATTTACTTACACGTCCAGTTATAACACTTTTAATGTTTATTTCCTTGACCAAGACATCTTTAACCCATCCACATACAAACTGGTTATATGACTCTAAAGATTTGTAGACTTTAAGGTCGTCAAGAGTGTAGGCACTTTGGGTGTACACCAAGTAATTAACAATATCTGGGTACGCTATTTCGGGAAACTTTTCTGCCTCACATCCCCAATCTTTCGTTGTTAATTTACACGGATCCAATGCATTAATTAATTTTAATTTACTGTTATAGCGTTCTCTGGATGCCCTGTCCAAACCATCCACATAGTCTATTTTGTCGTGAATAGCCTTCGGCGTCTCCTTTTCACACATTTTTCAGCATCACGTTGCCATCGTAAATAATAACAAAGCTTGACACAAACAATGGCCGCCGTCGCCCGTATGTAAGTCACGTGATTGCAAAGCATCTATTAAGGCCTAACAATATTATAGCACAGAAAAAACTGTAGACAGTTCAATTCATGCGATACATATATGTCCAGGCGGCCAACCTATCCCTAAATTTCCGTATTGTATCCGCATTTTCATTATTTGTCCGTATTTTCATATGAATTATGATTTTTCAGAAAATTAGTCTTAATACTCCGCATCAAGCATCGATTTTGTGCTGTGGACAGGGATATGGTAATTATCCATGTTTGTCATCCCCACCCTTATTGAGGATCACTGACGAGGGTTGAGTACCCGAAACGTGCATGTCTGGTCCATGACCATAAATTTATCCGTTTATAATTGATGCTATTGAATTTGAAGACGTCTAACATTAATCCATATTTCCGTATTTTGTACGTATTTCCACACAGATGGCAATATTACGGAAAATTAGTCTAAATACTCCGCATCTCCACATTTTAATTCCGTATTTTTCCTGATATCCCTGTTTCCTAATTTTTTTTCAATATTATACGGAACTAAGGAAAAAGGAATCTAAATACACCGCATCAAAATTTTTGCGGAATTTCCATGGAGAAATTAAGGAATCATGAAGAACGGGGGGAGGGAGGGAAGGAGAAAAAAGAGGATCATGGGGGGAGGGGGCAGGAGAAGGGAGCGGGAGGGGGAGGTACCCTCTATCTGCCCCCCCCCCCCATATTTATGTAAGAATCAATCATCAAGGTATACTTTTGTTAATTAAAAAGCCAGTAGTTGTTTAGCCTACATCAGCAGCATACACGTCTGTATAAACCCCGACCTTGACCTTTACAGAAAATTGGTCAGGTGTAAAAATCGGTCAGGTCACCTAGAAATCGGTCAGGTGTAAAACTCGGTCATGATACTTTTTAGAAATCGATGAGGTGTAAAACTCTTTCAGGTCAGGTTTATAAAATCTTCAGGTATAAGACTCGGTAAAACTCTTTCAGGTCAGGTTTATAAAATCTTCAGGTATAAGACTCGGTTAGGTCACCATTACCTTGACACCAGGAATTCCGTCATGAGACTAGTTCGTGTTAAAAAGAAATGAGACTGGTTTGTGTTAAAAGAAAATGAAAATCTTCAAGTGTAAAAGTGATGTATCAAAATAGAATAATATAAAGACAAAAAAATAATAATAAAAAAAATTGGTCAGGTCACCTTGAATAAGTAGGATCTGAAATAACTCCTTACCTTGACACCAGGAATGTTTTACCTGAATGGCAAAGAGGTGATTTCCAGAAGTGATGAATTGATATCCAACGATGAAAATATAAATGTCCAATTGACCCAGCTAAATACCATGATCATTTTTGAAACATGAAATCGATGGCAGTCTAGCTGAGCCAAAAAGTTTTTATTTCTTTTCACACAGTACAGAGATCAAATATATTAGTTTTCATTTGAATTTCCTGAAGTTGTTGACAAGCTCCTGAAAATAAAGTAAAAAATGTCAAAAGAGTTGAAAAAAAATTAAACAGTTACATTGGTTGGAATTCTTAAAACCATAAGAAACTGTATTCAATGAGAATGTTTTAATATGAATATACATACTTACTCACATATTGCTTTGTCAAGATCGAACTCAGAAAGTGAATCCCCCATTGATCTGCAAAGAAAAAAACATCAATCCCTTGTAATGTATACCTTTATATAATTAGTCGATAAATGTAGAATCAGATACTTTTGCTCCACTAATTGTCATTTTCTATTTTGTATAAAGATAAATTAAATATAATCATACTCATCTGAAATGACAACGGTGTCATTTCCCTCCTGCGTTGTCGTTGCACTTGCTTTTTGAACGACTGGGCGTACAGGAGCCCACGGCGCCTGCCCTCTTCTTTAAAAAAAGAAAACAAAATAGCATTATAAAAATCCTAATCTTACACAATTATTAGACAACACAGATAAAGTATTTTACTAGAAAGTGTATTAATTTAAGTGCAATTCTAATCCCATTTAACAAGTGAACAAAATCTTACTTCTGAGTTTTGCTAGGACCGGGCTCATCGTTATCATTATCCATGATTGGTAAACTATAACGAAAAATAAAATGTCCATAAAATATCAATTTCATTTATTTTCATAAAATAGTGGAACTCTTCTGAAAAAGGGATTTAGAAAAGAAAAAAACTTACGGCCTTTTGGCTGACTTTGGGGTAGATCTACAATAGATAAACCAGTATTAAAATATGTGCAGTCTGATAACACTGGACAAAAAAATTGAATTATCTGAGCAAATACATTTTAAAAAGCAGCATTGCAATATAATTACTTACGTCAACCACGCCTTAATAACCCTTTGACTCGATTTGGCACTGGAGGAAAAAAAATTTCAAGTCATTATAAGATAAATATACAGAAAATACATAAAAAACTGAAAATAAGAAAAATAAAACCTAATCATTATGTTAAAATGAAAAAAACAAATACTAACTGGTCTCTTTGACACTGATCAAGTGCCAAACCCATTAAAGTCATCGCCTGTTTAATTGACTCACATTTGTTACATCTACAATGGAAAAAGGAATAAACAAATAAATCGAGAAATACTACACTGTTCTCCTAATTCACAGTTCAACAAAAAAGAAAAGAAAAATTAAAAAATCAACTTACTTGTCCATTTTCTCGGTTCGTTCTTTTTAGAACAGCTTTCTTTTTTCCAAAAATGTGTTTTTATAGTCAAGACATAATTACACTTTTTTTTTCAACCATAAAATTTATGATAAAATCATAAAATTATCAAAACAATTTATATTCATTAAAAAGAGAAAATGACATTGCACAATTTACCTCCAAACATATTTTAAAAGGGTGAAATGTACTAAAAAAAATTTTAATTTTAAATTTTATACAAATGTCAGCCTCAATTGTAATTTCTGTTATTTTTCTGTAAACATTTTTGCCAAAAATATCATTTCAACAACCTGATTCACTGGCACTTCTAATTTGTTATGTATATTTCATATAAAACCTGATTAAGTATTATGTCGCTGAACTTTGTAACAGCTAATATTGACACAAAATTTGAGGTCCTGATATACACCGATATTGTATCGAATATTAATCTTAATACAGTGTTCATTTTAACATTCAAAATGGAACGTTTTCTTCTCTATTTATACCAAATTTGTATTGTATTATTTGTCGCTTCTTTTTCTACCGTATTTAGTAATAATTGTTTATGTACACACCACTCTTCCACAGACTTAACTTACTGTAATGGTGTCAATACCTGTCCCACTGAATCCGATCATCATTTGATTGTGAAATGTTGGATCAACAAAATATTTTCAATAAAAAAAATTGAAGATATATCAGTTGAAGGAATATGTGACAAAGGCATCAACTTTTATATAGAACGTTTGTGTAATCATTCAAAGAATATTATTATGATGAAGTCCGGGGAAAGTTATACTTCCCGGGGTAAGTTTTTGTTTTAAAATTAAAATTTTTCCTTCTCACGGTAAGTCTTTTAATAAACACTTTATTTATTTCTCTGTTTGTATTTTTCTATCATCTTTTTCCCTTTTTTTATTTCTTCTTCTTTTCTTTTTCTTTTCTTTTCTTTTTTTTTTTTTTTTGGAGAAAAAAAATAAGGCGGAATCCTATCATCCAATGAAATAAAGCCTAACATGACAGGCACTTCCTGTACAGAAGGCGGGGGATCTTTCGTCCAATGAAATACCTTCTAAGATGATGGATATGAATGTGGTAAGTGGAGTGTTCAATTTCGACCAATCATAATGTGTAGCTATATTTGGATTCCCGCTGTTTTACCGTGGGAAACGATGAAAATCTGTAAGCTGTTTTTCAATAGAGACTTTGACTGCCTCGGTAAGATTTTGATTTCTTTTCACCATGATTTATTATTTTTTTTATCACAGTATCTAAGTATAGGTGTAATAATTATGTATCATCAAAAGAAGTAGCATCATATATAAATAATTGTATTAGATTAAAATCTATAGGAGTCACTTTGACAAAAGTGTATAGAAAATGAAGTTATCCGCAAAGTGGATTCCGACTGCGGATTATATCGACTGCGGATTATATATACATGTATATAGAAGAAGAATCACTTCTTAAAAGTACATTACCCCCCCTCCACTTTTTATGTAGATCTGACAACTAATAGCACTATGCAGAAGAACAGTGTCAGTGGACAAAAAGAAACCATTGGCATGGAGAATTTTACCGGTAATTTTTTTTCTTTTTGTAAATTCTTATTCAATGTTACTTTATTGGTTTGCTGGTTAATGTTTTTGTTAATGTTTTTTTGTTCATTTTTTAATGAATATAATTTTTCTTCCTTTTCCTGTAGTTACAATAAGGCAAACAACTCTGGAATCACCATACGACGGGTCCACCCCTCCCCCTACATTACGACCTCTTACATCCCATAGTTCCTCACCAACTTCCACCCCTCACAGTTCAACTTTTCCCCCTACCCCTATCAGTTCAACTTTTCCCCCTACCCCTCACAGTTCAACTTCTCCCCCTACTCCCCGCAGTTCAACACGACCCCCTACCCCCAACAGTTCAACAACACCTCCCCCTACCATCCACAGTTCAACACCTCCCTCTACTTCCAGAATTTCATCACCACCCCCTACCCACCGCAGTTCAACACTTTCACATACTCCCCACAGTTTAACACCTCTCAGCTACACTCTGTACAGTTCTACAACTCCCCCTACCATCCACAGTCCCATCCCCTCCCATTCATTCGCAGCTACACATCGTATGGACCCCTGTCAAGTACTTACACACAACCTAACCCTACAACTTATCTAAAAACAACGTCCTCAACGACGGATAGTGGTATAAAGCATGACCAGATGTATGATAAAAACTTGTACTTTATCTTACCTGTAGTTATATTGTGTATAGCAGTAGTTCTGATTATTTTTCTTAAATTTAAAAAAAAACCTATTAAAAGAGGTAGACAAGAAAATATTAACTTGAAACGTTTAAGAGAATATAACAAAGCTGCATCAGAAGATTCTCGATTCAACAGGCGTGACATTGAAATATATGCTTGAATTGAATTATCATATGTGATCACAACATCCTTTGCTCAGATGCATGTTTTATCGTAACAAAGTATGTTTAGATCTAGAGAGGAGGGAGGGATCAATAATACCCCATCTGAAATATTCACAGAAACCAATATTGTTGTAAATTGTAGTAGTAACCCCCCCCACTCAACTCAACTAATATTTATTTAAAGTCAGTTTGCACATGTGAACAACAAACATTAGCTCTTATCATAATAAAATTGTCTAGATCCACTCATACAGTTAATTATTTATTCACTTTTTCATCTTGTACTAATTATTGATGTTGTAACTTGCAATGAAAAAGGCTTATTTGTATTATTGTTTGCATGACAGTACAGATGTATATCCAACTAAAAATTGTTTACCATTACTAAAATGGGTACCCAAACCCCATTCCAAAAGAGTGAGTAATAATTTTAAGAGGCAAATAAATTAAGAGATTTCATAAAAAAGGCAGTTTTAAAGAAATATTTTAATGGAGAAATGGCAAAACAGAAACCATGCAATCATATTTACACCCCCCTCCTTATTTTTCTTTTTTAAATAATACACCAATCTCTTTCTTTATTTTCACAGATTATATACATGAGACATGGACAATAGCTGTGACAGCATTAAGTATACTTATTATCCTCTTGGTCCTTTGGATTGTGTGGAAAATTCTACGGAGACTATTTCCCGAGGCTACATGTCGCTCCCCTGTTGTCCGAGGTGGTGGGGACCACACCAGGGACCCTTCCCCACCACCTCAAATAATCGTAAATCCTGGCTTTTGACTAGGACTAAGCGGACGACACACCCCTCCTAGCCCACCTGCTTCTCCTCTACCAAGGCGAAAGAGGGGGGGGAGTAAGGAAATAAAACAATATCCGTGTATTAAGTTATGGATGATGTATATTTTTTGAACTGCATTCAAGGCATGGATGTTTAGTATGGGAAGCTGTCAGGAAATGAAGATGCGTGTTTAAAAACATATTACAATTAATCACATAATGAAAATAATGGATGGTGTATTCTTGTTTGGATGGGTTTTTTTTTTCTTTTTAAAGCATGGATATGTTTTTGTTTTTGTTTTTTTTTCTTTTTAATAATCTATGTTAAATATGATGAATATGAATGATTCAATATAAATTGAATACGATGATGCAATTTTCCTTTTCCTTCCTCATTCTTTATGATTTAAACAGGAATTGATTTAATTAGAAAGAGGCTTTGAGAAAAAAAGTTTGTGTATACCTCTACCGGTCAGTCCACTGGATATAAGAACAGATGATTGATCTGTATCAATAAATAAACTTGTATAAAACTTCTTGAAGTTGATATTTCATTTAACCTGAATTCTTCACCTATTTTTCTTTTTTAATAAAAGTACAGATTGGATTAAAATCTCAACTTCGAAAAGCTTTACATGAGTAAAAGATTTACGCTCCAAACATATTTTTCAGTTCATGTACAGGTCGCAACAATTCCACGTGAAGAAGTAAAATTTAAGTGTAGGTGCAATGAACATTGTGTCATCGTGGTTCACATATACAAAACTTCTCTAAGTTGATATTTCATCATACCTGAATTCTCCATCTAAGGTTTTAATAATAAAAAAAGTACAGATCGGATAGAAATTTCAAAAGTCAAAGTAGGTCGCAAGAATTTGAGATGAAATGCACAAAGTTAAAACGCCACTGGATCAAGTGAACGTTTATTAAAAACCAATTCTCACGTTGTCTTGGTTACTTTTATTAACATCAACAATTGACAAGTTTAAAAGCAAAAAAGGTCACAATGCATACATTTAAAACGAAGGTCAAATTATATTACAAAACGTCACTGGATAAAGTGAAGGTTTATTAAACCTAATTTTCACTTTGTCTTGGTTACTAAACAAGAAACATTTCTTACAAATGAGATGACACCGTTTCCTATTTCAAAAAGGTTTTTTTATTACATCAACTACACGTTATGCTGAATCATGACAACGTTGCCAAGTAACGTTCAGAATAACATGAATAATGATTGGTAAAATATAAAACACGAAAACCAATCAAAATGATTACTGGATGAAAAAAATACTGTTATGACTTGTAATTATATAAAAAGAATAATACGTGAGATCCTCATTATCAAAAAAGAACTTTCTCTTGGAGTACATGGGAACTAAATACATGACAAAAAAGTGTTATTTTGAGATTTTCGGAATGAAGAAATTTCAGTGTAAATTTTGCCATTGTCTTATAGAAGGACATGACAATTTAGTACAACACGAAAATGAACATAGGAAAAGGAATACTCTTACATCTGGGAATGATTATTCATTAAAAAGGTAATTCTTTTATCCTTTAACATTTCGTTATAGTGTAAGGGAGGGAACTCATTATTCGTCAGATTGCTATGACAATCAGAGTTATCTTTCATTTGTAAGAAATACGCAAACTAATAATAATTCAATCTGAAAGAAAATTTACATATATTGTTTCACATGTCAATGAAACAAGAAGACAAAGAAAACCTTTTTTAAACTGGGAATGATTAATCCACCCAACAGGATTTTTCAAATCTCAATCAATGGTATACTGGAGCCAACCGCCACAGTCAGTATTAATGTCGTATTTTATATAACAAGAAGATATGTTACAGAAAAGGTTTTTTTTCTCAAAAGGGTAAGTTCCTCAGATGGAAAAATATTATGGAAGGACATGCAAAATATGGAGTGGGATGATGTCGAAACATCAGACATTGCAGATATTTTCATTGACAACGTACAATGAATGGACGGTTCGACACGCTTGCCCTCTCCAAAATTTCACGACAATATGGATTTTTCCTCAGATTTTGGCGACATCATGGATTGTACTTTCCATAACGAGGACTCTCTTCTAGAGGATTGCATAGGGAAAATCGTCCTCCAATGTTTATGGATTATTCAGATATATCTGACGATGACAACGGCGGGGACCTTCATTCGGATATGATTATTGATGATGATCTACCCTCTATGTCTAAGCAGGTAGGAAGGTGGTCAAACAATAATGACATTGAACTCATTCAAACGCCTTTTATACCGTGGATATGATCCTAATGTCACCAGACGGACACTAAGCTTGGTACTTGACCAATATAGTCTTGTACGGGCGCATTCTTAAGACTTGCACTCTGACTGACTGTGACGACGGGACTCCATGACAGGCCCTGTCCAAACCTCCTTAGAGAAGACAGGGCCCCGACCACCTGTCCTCTCTGAATGTCAGTCGGACTCCTCGGGTGATAACATATATGAGCTCGCTTCAGCCGGCAGAGCACGGACTATATTACGCACGTCCTCTTTTTATATCCATTTACATATTCATCTGTGTTGCTTGGACCCCTGTGTTTTACGGTTTTGTTTGTGTGTGGTCATCTAACAGTGAGGAGGTTGTTTTACACCATAATTGTGCGTTCTTCGAGACCTCTGGGAAATCGGAATAATGGGAGGGTTGTGCGCACGTAATCCAGGATAACCACACCGTCTGCTATTTGCGTGGCAGATGGCCGTCCTAAGTCGGCACCGGTTGCCCATTGGTCTCGTTGTTTTATGTGTAGTCTTTTATGTTTCATGTTTCTATGTTGTGAGTTGGTGTTCCTTGTCCCTTTTGTGTCTCTTTCTGTGGGTGTCTGTTGTGTGTTTTTTGCATGAGTGTTTTGGGATTTTGCTGTGGATGCTGCAACCTGGTGTTGTTGGAGATCCCCTCCTTTCTTCTCATTAAGGAAAAACAACTTTAAAAAAATGGGAGTTGTGGATGTTAAGTTTTTCAAAACAAAAAGAAAATGATAGATGCTAAAGATCTTTTATTACAATCCTTCAATGAAATGATCGATAGAGTGAAAAGGGATCTGAATCCAGGGGACATCATGAGGGCCGCTATCTTCAACGATTCTCTGGACGTTCCTGTCATGTCGACCCTTGGAGGAAATGAACGCTGACGCTATGTTAGACATTCTTATGAATGTTTTAAACAGTAACGAGGATGTACCCTTCGATTCAACGACACAAGTCGATGTTGGTGCCATAAAATACCCTCGTGGTGGAAAAGGTAATAACATTACCAATATTACCAAAGATCTCCATAAAAAAAACGTCCCTTATTCAAGTAACAAATTCAGACAATTTATGTCTTTTAAGGGCTGTTGTAATATCTTTTGCCAATGTTCGTAAAACTAGTGCATGTGTTTTTGAAAAAACAAAAACACAATTTTCTCGTATGACATTAGCTGACATCCTTTTGATACATGGACAATGCTCTCCTCAATATTATCGTCAAATTAGAGAAAATAAATGTCGTGCTCTGGACCACATTGTCCAATTCTTAGCCCATGAATTCAATGTGGATCAAAGTCAGCCAATCACATACGAGATCATACCTAAATTAGAAGATTACTTAAATGTCAACATTTATGTAGTTAGTTCTAACATGGGGAATGCGTTCTCCTATGTTAGTTCTTCAGATGATGTAGAAGGAAAAAAAATATTTGTGTATCATGTGAACGAAAATAATGTTGGCCACTTTCATAGTATTGTTAATATTTGTGGATTTTTTGCGGGCTCCTATTTCTGTACTTCTTGTCTCAAACCATATGATAAAAATATGAACACCGCTGTTTGAAACATCGTGACGTATGTCTGTCGGACGACTGCGTCAAACAAGAAGTGTGTGTTTGTCCAGATTGCAATCGTAGCTGTAGATCAAAGGCTTGCGTTTTACGTCACAAGGAGCGGTCTCGTAAAGGTCACGCCCCTTGCGAATTTTTCTTTAAATGTAAAACATGTCATAAAACATTTGAAACATCCAAAATCGCCCCAAAAGATAATTGTTGCGGGTATTACACGTGTAAATCGTGTCATCAATATGTTGATAAAATACATTTGTGTTACGCGCGAAGTTTCGATGATGCTCGCAGCAAGTATGACCGTCGCTTCCTTTTCGCTGACATAGAAGCCTCTCAGAAAACAGAGATTGTACAGTGTGAGATGGGATTTTCACCTCCCGATATAGAAAATTGTGGTGAATGTCACTTCGAGACAATTTTATGAAAAAAAAACTCCACTTGTCAACATTGTCTTCAAAGCGAATGCGGTAATGATAAAAATTCGCAATGTTCCCTTCAATACACACCGCGGATCCAGAAAAATTGTCAACATTGTGAAGTGAAAAGAAAAAAATGTAAGGTGTGCAGTACATGTCAAAATTGTTTAAAATCATCATGTGGTCAGAAAAAACACACATTTGTACTTGCAATCTGTCAAACGGCCTGCAATTAATGCGAACATGACGCAGCAACACGAGAAAGTAAGTGTGCCAATTGTGGCGATCCCTGTCAAAGGGGTAGGTTCACTAACTACCAAAATCGGCCTTAAATGTTTGCGAAAAATAATTTTATGAAAATTATGATTCAGCATCTCTTATATTTATCTCAAATACCTGCCGAAATAGAAAGTAAATATTTTTCATTGTCAAAACGTCGCGTGCGTTAGTTATGACGTCACATTGTGACGTCAATTTCTCTGCATGACGGAAAATGAAGGAAAATCGCCATATTTTCGGCATCAATCTTTAAAATTAGTATAGGCGCCAACCCTGACCCAACATAGATTTTATGTAGATGGAAAGATAAATTGCAAATTTAACTTTATATGTGAAAATTATTTTGGGTGAGGGCTGGCGCCCTACTTATTTTCATAAATTTTGACCAGAATTATGCCAATTTCGTACGATTTTTCAGCATTTTACTTTTAAAAGCCGACTTTGAGGTCATATCATTCGATGTATGGCACGTAAATTAAAATATCTATTTGGTATTTCAAACAACCATACATTAACCTTCCTTGATACGAAATACAATCGAAATCTAAAACATTTTAAAATTAGGGCTGATTTTCCATGTTACCGAACCTGCTCCTTTGCTCTAAACGCGATAAAAAAACCAAGAAATTACCACCTCCCTGCCCTGACTCGTGTGGACATCGAGAACGGATATTCAGAACACTTTACGATTTCGGTAAATGGATTTTTCACGAAAATCACAAGGGATTCACAGTTTTGTTTCATAACTTATCTTATGATGGGGAATTTCTATTACAGTATTTGTTTTCTCAATCCATGCGTCCTTCCTTCATAATCTATAGGGGAAGTAAGATTCAAATGTTTAATGTACAAAGTCTACACATCAGAGTGATTGACTCTTTCAATTTCTTACCAATGGCTTTAGCCAGGCTACCGGCAGCCTTTCAACTCGAATCTTTGGGCAAAGGTTACTTTCCGCATTTTTTTTACCAGCCAGGGAAACTTAAACTATGTAGGTATCAATACCTTGGACAATCACATGTCTTCGTTTGAATTTTCTTCGAACTTTTTTCTGCAAAGAATATCCATCTTGATTCTGTAAAAACTTTTTAATTGTATGGATACCGACTTTGTATTTTCCTTCTTTTTTTACCACCTGGTATAATTTAGAAGGTCCGGCAAAAGACCCAGGATGACGAGGATCGTTCCAAATCGATTTTAGATATTCTTCCATAACCACATCTTTCTACTGTCAATATTCAACTAACACATGTTTGATAATGAAGACTTTTTATACCATTTTTGAAATATCAAGAAAACATAAAGCATTCAACTTACATATATTTATATGGTAGTACATATTGTAGTATTAAAATAATATGATTTAATATACATTTTTGTCTAAGTAAGTAATAAGAAAATATTACATTCAAAGAAAATGTCATCTTCAAGATTTCTGATTTAATATACATTTTTGTCTACGTAAGTAATAAGAAAATATTACATTCAAAGAAAATGTCATCTTCAAGATTTCTAATGCCTTTGATTATTTCGATAAGGTTCATTTATTTCCACTCTTATAGTTCTTGCTAGATAAATTTGTCGAAGTAATCTGGGTATTAATTTTTGAATGCTTTTCAATGACAAATATGGATAATGACCATATCCCTGTCTACAGTACAAAATCGATAATTCAGAAAATCAGAAACCGAAGGCATACAAAATCAGGACAAAACAGGAACCAAAGCAAACAAAAACAAAAACCTCCACCATATGAAAAGAAGCGAACTCCCGATATGAGAGTGAGACCAGGTGTCCAGGAAGAGTAAGCATCTCCTGCTTGCATGCAACACCCGTCGCTTCAATTCGGTAGAACTGTCACATCCGGTTACTTCCATTTTGGAAGATATAGAGTACAATCTTTGGTTGAATGGTTCAAATGGTCTATGACAGAATATCATCCACCATTCTGGATAGTGGGACATCATAGTGTATGACGAGTTCCCCATATCGACCGTAGAACTTCCTCAGTGACGATGTTAGTCGGTCACAAACATATCCCTGACTGAGAAGCTTATCTGAAAGACACCTAGCTCTCAGAACAAAATCCGTATATTTGGTACTTGCTCTGGCATAGCGTATCAACTGAGATATGAACACGCCATAAGCAGGCGATGATGCATGTTTCTTTCTTTGCAAAGATATCATGGGACTAGTGATCTGTCTTAAAGATGTCTTTTTACGTCTGAACTCACTATGATCATCTATGCGAACGGGAAATAATCCATAAAGTATACACTCAACCACTTTTGCAAAGGCTTTCATCATATCACTGTTCATCATATTAATAGTTCCATATCTGCTTCTTTTGCTCTTTTGATTTCCAAACTCAAGCAGAAAATAATATCTGTCCCAGACGAGAGAAGGCATGTTGGTTCTTCGGAGGTCGATGTTTAAATGACACACAAATGTTACACCTTTTGTATTCATAGTTAAACAGGAATTGTTCAGAATTTCAGTTATCATTAGAAACAATTTTGGCATACATACAGTCCTTAGACCACTTCAGGTGTTCCATGTAGGCATCGTCAAAAGGTTCCCAATTCTTAAAAGTCATTCCACACCAAAAACATGTCACTTTGTCACCAATCTTCGTATACACAAATCCGGCTCCTGCCAGATCTTTCTTAGATGGTCCTTTAAGGTATTGTGGCCAATCTTTAAAGCTTGCCAGTCTTTCTTTTAAGTATACGTATTCTGGATATTTCCATAGCGTTTCTGATGTCTTGCACGTTGGTGGTGGAGGATCAATGTTCTGGTAGGATATGTACGGCAGGCATGGCCTTCGTTGGTTTTCTGCTTCAACCTTGTTAGTATTAACAAATGGTACAGCTCCAGATTGGTAATAGGGATCACTATTCCTGAAACTGAAGTTTGGAGAGGAGTCTGTTTCCATAGTGTTTAAGCAGGCATCCATTGTAGAAGATATGTTTACGATTTAGTGAACTAGAAGTGACTGTAGATTTTCGTACATGTCCTTTTTCTAAAATACTAGTAATTTCATAATGACACGTGATAGTTGTCTGGTAAAAAATTTCCATGATGTCAGATAATTTTTATTCTTGTTGTTATGCACATTTACTATTTTTGAAACCTTTTTCAATTCAATAAAAATATTTATTGATGTCATATAACGTCATGGAATTTTTACCAGTTAAGTATATAAGTGAAATGGTGAAAAATAATTTCATTTCATATTTGAAAGTAACTGAATTAACATGTCTTCACTGCGATATTCTGTACCTTTAGAAAACGATCGATTTGCCAGAGTCGTTGAATGGAATTGTGAGCCTAGAATCGACTTGCGAGAATGGGTATGTGAAAAAGAAACACCGATAAAGGCTACTAAAAAAGGAATTAGCTTAGATTTGATTCAGTTCAAGTAGTAATATTATGCTGATACTGGCACACTTAGTCACGCTCATAACCAATATATTCTCTTAAAGTATGCAAATGATCCAGGAAGGCTCCATGCTTTATACCAAATATGCAAATGATATGACAAGGCTCAGTCTGAGTGACGGTTGGGTTTTCCTATACATTTCTTTGCTATATGCTAACAAGATTTGAAGGCTCAATTATAACACACGCCCTTTTCCTTTAAGCCTAACCAAAGGCTCGACAGGAAAGCCACACCTGTAGCTGTGAGTGACGGTTGGGTTTTCCTATGTATTTCTTCACAATATGCTAATCAGATTTGAAGGATCAAATATTATAAACACCTTTTTCCTTTAAGCTTAACAAAAGGCTCGATAGGGTGACCACACCTTTAGCTTCGAGTGACAGGTTTTTTCTTGTTGGTTTCTATACAATATGCTAACAGAAACACACCTTATCTTGATGACATCAAATATATTTTACGCTTTGTTCATCCACTTGTGACACCTTTGTGTTCATCCACTTGTGAAGTCTTTGTGTTTTGAGATGTCCTTTCAGGTCAATGACACAATGCCGTGATTACATTCTTATTGGTTTGCAATGTCTTGTCATACAGCTTAGTCATATAACTTTCTGTATCCCGCAGCTTTTGTACCTTGTACGTCAATCAAGTGTAAATACTTCCGCACTTTTACACTTGTTAGATACCTGAATTACATCAGATGTCATTTTGCAATAGCATGCACGAGATTATTCATTAAAAAAAATATTACCTAGACTGTAATACGATATTTAATTGAAATACGAGTTGATAAAATTTGAGATAAAAGTAAAGCGATTTTAACCACGTGTTACTTTTGTCTAATGACATCCAGTGTGATCAGGCATCGTGTGATTATTTTACTATAATTATTGATACTCATAGACCTTATAATTCACAAACAAAGATGGCAGATGAAAATCAATATTTCAAACTTTTCAAGGAATTATGTGCTGAGAAGATGTGGACTGACATCTCCTCTATAGCCAGAGAGAGATGTATTGGATGCGACCTTGAACGACCATCTCAAAGTGAACATTCATGTCTGAACGGTTCTCTATATCTGCAGTTGGTTATGTTTTATGATGTTGCCTTTATAAGGCTGAGCTATGAGTCAATCTTCTCCCTTCTCAAAGAACAGTACAACTGCAAACAGGAATTGGTAGCGTCGTTGATGAATGAATTGGAGGTATTCTTAACTACTGATATTTGGAAGAAAGAGCTATTTAAGAAAATGACTGAAGATACATGGAATGATTTATAAACAACTGAACGGAGTCGTAATTGTTGAAAATGTCTGTACAGGAAAAGTTAACGTTTTTGGAAAATTACTATTTCAACCCTAACAATCCTGCTGCATATACCTCACCAGAAAAGTTGTATCAAGCCTTGAAGTCAAACAAACAATTTCGTTTTACAAAACATTTTATTTCAAAATGGCTGCGAAAACAAGATTCTTATACTTTACAAAGACAAACTCGTCGTCCATCGAGGGTTCCAAATATTAGAGTGTCAGGTATAAACGTGCAGTGGAGCATGGACCTCATGGATGTACAGAATCTGGCAAAAGAAAACGACGGAATAAATTATCTGTTGATATTAATTGATGTGTTTACAAAATATCTAAGGGTAGTTCCTCTACAGACAAAATCTGCGAGGAGTGTATGGGATGCTTTAAAGGCTGTGTTTGAATCCGGATTAAAGTGCCAAAAACTGAGAAGTGATATGGGGAGAGAGTTTAACAACAGTCTTGTGAAAACATATCTTAAATACGAAGGTGTGAATTTGTTTTTTGCAACTAATAATTCCAAAGCAGCGATGGCAGAGAGAGTTATACGCACATTGCGAGGACGTTTGTTTAGATATTTTCAAAAGAACCGAACTTACCGCTATTTAGATATTCTTCCACAACTCGTCAACAATTACAACTCCACCCCACACAGAAGTTTAAATGACATTGCACCTAAGGATGTTGACAAGGATAACGAAGCCGATGTATGGGCATTCATGTATCTGAAAGGGAAACGTAGACCAAAATCAAAAAAGATCAGTTCAATAAAAAGGAAGAAACGGAACATAATATATCAATTTAAATTGAATCAACTCGTTCGATTGTCTCATTTGAAACATGTATTTCATCGTGGATACCAACAGCAATTCACTGGAGAAATTTTTAAAATCTATAAGCGTTTTCATATACAGGGAATACCAATGTATAAAGTGAAAGACTTCAACGGAGATATTATTGATGGAAATTTTTACCAATCGGATTTGCAAGCAGTTGACAAAGCGCAGGATGCATTATGGATTATAGAAAAACTGATAAAGAAAAGGAGACGAAAGGGAGCAACTGAGTGGCTGGTAAAATACGAGTCGTGGCCGGACAAATTCAATCAGTGGGTGAACGAGTCTGATATTGTTGATGTCAAATCTTAATGATGGAAAGATACATATTTCTTAAGTCAAGTGACTGTAGTGAATATTATCCTAATAATAAACCATATGACTTCAAGATACACTTAAACACTACCATCGATTTGAACGGATACTGGAAGTTAGGTATTGCCGAACTATTTACGCTATCGTCGGTGACATCCGAAAAGTGTAGTGATAGCAATATACAAGATAAATTAATCAATCACCCAATTGTAAAATATAGGTATAAACCATTGTATGTATACTGTAATGTGTGTCAATTTTCCAGTGTAAATGGGACGGATCAACCGCTATTGAGAGTAATCCATCCCGACGGTGTATATGGTTGGAACGATAAATTTGACCCAGTGTACTACTTTCCCGTCAGGGTCAATGAACTATCAGACATTCACATTTATTTAAAAGACGATACAAATTCACCTGCCTCATTTGTCACGTCTGACGTATGGATTACACTTCACTTACGCAGATACCCATTTTAACATAGACAATGGACGGTGGTAAATTGTATATACCAAATGCGCAGAAGTGGATTAAATTCTATACACAACTTAGTAAAGGAATGGTCAATCCCTATGCCGATCATACATACAAGGGCTATCAAAGGGGCGGCGGACTTAAAAATATTACTTCCCCTTTCATGATGCCAATTGACAAGTATACAAAGGAGTCAAACGATGAAGCTACCCAACTGCAGATAAATATGACATCACCAGCGGAACAAGTTGTGCAACAGGCTAAAAGTGAAGTCGCCCAAGAGAATTTAGTCAAAAAGAGGAATAAAAAGCGTAAACATAAGAACATCAAAGCCAGTTCAAAATTGGAGCGACAGAAAAACAGACGTTTGAAGACTGCAAGCAAGAAGAGGAAGGTTGTTAAACTACAATCGGACGTTTTCGGTGTATACTAAATAAAAGATGTCTATCCTATCACCAGAGACTTTCAGAGAAGCTATGCCGAGTCAGCTATCGCTTTTTGATATGCCTCCTACACAAACTGCTGTTGAAAATATATATTACCAAGACGTGCGCCCTGTTTCACAGATTTCCGACAATTCACCGATTGAATTCGAATTATCTCCTCAAAACGGTATGGATTATATAGATTTGAAACGAACGAGAATTTACGTGAGGCTAAAGGTTATGAAGGGAGATAAACTGCTGGAAGATGTTGACAATATTGGACCGGTAAATCTTTTACTCCAATCTCTTTTTGCAAGTATTGACGTGTCCGTGCAAAACAGACCAATGAGCAATTCTGGAGCGCATTATCCTTATCTAAGCATGCTTAACACCCTACTGAATTACGGTAACGATGCAAAGGAATCACAATTGACTTCACAAATGTGGGACAGTGATGTAGCAGGCAAGTTTGATGACGTCAATGCCAAAAGTGGAGTGAATACAGGCCTATTTAATCGTGCCAAACTGATTAAGCTAAGCAGATATGTTGACCTGGAAGGACCTATAATGCACGAACTGTTTCAACTGGACAGATACATTCTCAATCAAGTAGGCATACAGTTGAAATTGTATCGCACTAGGCCCGAGTTTTGCCTGTTGACTTCTACCAAAACAGAGCTGTACAACGTTAAGTTAGAAGACGTCATTCTTCGCGTGTGCAAATGCAAAATCAATCCAGCTGTTATCCTCAGTCATGCAAAAATGTTGGAATCGTCAACAGCAAAATATCCACTGAAAAAAACCATTGTGAAAATGTACAACCTCGCAAAAGGATTGCAAACCGTATCTTTGGAAAACATGTTTTCTGGGACTCGACCTGACCGCATATACATTGCGTTAGCATCTTCGCAAGCTGTTGCTGGCGATTTTGCTATGAATCCGTACAGTTTTAAGAATTATGGGCTACTTCAGATAGCTCTCTTTGCAGATGGCAATCCCGTAGGAAATAGTCCATTGAAACTGAATTTTGACAATACCAAAGGTGGAAGCACTGTAGCTGCCTATGTCAATTTGTTTGACTGCACCGGGAAATGGATGTTTGATGCCGGAAATGCTATCAGTAAGAAGGCATTTGGGGAAGATGGATATGTTATATTTTGCTTCGATCTAGAACCTGCTTTTGAACAAGGAGAGTATCTCACGCTTCTTAAACAAGGAAACGTTCGTTTGGAGATGCAGTTTGCTACAGCTCTCCCAGAGACGGTCACGACAATTGTATGGGGACAATACTCAAGTTTGATGCAGATCAATCAAGCCAGAGACGTAATTTTTGACTGATAGCGATGGCTGCTCTCAATACTTCTCAGCTGGAATGTATGATCAATTGTGAGCCTTTGCTGAAAAGGTCAGTGAAAGGAGTTTTTCCTGCAGACTGCATTCCACCACTTCACACAGACGAAGGGATGATAATAAATACAGAACCTCATAATTCTGATGGTAAACACTGGATTGCTGTGTATAATGTTAACAATTATATAGAAGTTTTTGACAGCTTCGGACAAATGTCATCTAAAGGTCATATCAACTTTACTTCAATTGCTCGCAATAAGCCATTAAGGTTTAATCGCATGTCAATCCAATGTACTGATTCATTATTTTGTGGTTACTATTGTATATTTTACCTTTATTGTAAAGTGCATAATATGTCATTTGATAGTTTCTTGAATGTCTTTCTAAAGAGTTGTAAACTGAACGATGCCTATGTATTGAGTTTCGTACTTGATAAGTTTTCATTGTGTTTATTCAATCATGTGTGATGGTAATGTGAAATAAAAGACATGAAACGATTAGAATGTAGTCATTAAAAGATTATACGAATGTAAAATGGATGTCGCCAAGGACGAATCGATTTCTAAGTTCAAACCAAACAGTAACATTCTAATATGTGGACAGTCTCATGCTGGAAAGTCTACACTGGTGTTTTCATTGATAAAAAATTTATCAGTGTTTGAATCTGAGATAAAGCATGTCATTTATGCATATGGAATGTGGCAGCCACTTTTTGAACGAATGAATGAGCAGCTAGATAACATAACGTTTCATCAAGGAATTCAAATTAATGAAGATCTGGAGCATTTTGCAAACCAATACGGTAACACTCTGCTAGTCCTAGACGATGTTATGAGTCAGGGTACAAACAACATGGAAGTGATGAATTTGTTTACGACATACTCGCATCATATGGGTATAACAGTGTTATTTCTACTACAGAACGTTTTTCCTATCGGACGATATTCAAGATCAATTTCCTTAAATGTACATTACATAATATTATTCAAAAACAATAGGGATGCGCAGCAGGTAAAGACATTGGGTAGGCAAATTTTTCCCAACCAATCGGCATACTTCATGGACGCATATAAAAAAGCCACCAAAGAACCGTATTCATATTTATGCATCGATCTATACCCAAGTACAGACGAATCGTTAAGACTCACTTCTCGTATATTACCAGAGGAGGAAACTGTATTATATTTACCCATGCAAAGAGATGAGCCGTACTGTTCAAAAACATTTGAATTTCTTGCGTCTGCTGTCTTCAACACATCCATCCCAGAGATTGCAATTGGTTCGAACAGTTGATGACCAGCAACTTGCCATCCTTCTTGAAATAGTGCATAACGTGCTCAGTGGCATCTGTAACCTGTCGAATCAATCTAAGAATAAGATTCGCAAATACCGTCATCAGCTAAGAGATTTTGTGAAGAAAAATACATCTAGAGTGGAACGGAAAAAGAGATTAATAAAACTCTCAAATATTATTCCAATTATTATCCAACAAGTATTCAAATATTTGAACTTAAATGGCAAAGGAAGTCGTATTGGTGCCGAAAGAGAAATATCTAAAACTGATGGCAGACTTGCAGAAACAGAAGGAGGAGTTGAACAATCTGCAGAATGAGGTTACCGTGTCAAGGAACGAAGAGGTTGATGATCGTCATGGACATGAACATCAAAGCGTAGAGGTCGTTGGCAGCAATGTCGATGATAGACACAAAGGAGGTGATGTCATCGCTGAAAATCGTGACAAAGTTGATGATAGTCCAATGGTAGGTGGTGTATACAGATCGGTCAATGACATTCTTCGCTCTGATGCAACTAAAACGAAAGACTTCAGACCGAAGCGTCATAAGAACACAGTTAATAATACTAGACGAAAACGGTGGCTGAAATTTGTTTAGAGATGGAGGATAATAACAAAAAATATCGCTGTAGTGATTGCAATAAATGTTACAAGAGGAAATCAGAATTAAACAGACATCAACGTTCGAAGTACCAAAAGTTTTCTTGTCCAGTGTGTAACAAGGAGTTTAACAGAAAAGACAATTTTACAACTCACTACCGGAGATATCATGGATCTGCAAATTCAACATTTCAGACTGGTGGGAACTACACTGCATCTGCAATAAATGATTCACAACAATCGGATGATACATTGCCATCTAATGAAATACTTTATTCCAGAGAAAATGAACAACACACAGAGAGTGCTTTGAACAATTCTGTTTCTACGAATAAAATAATTCCTAAAGACGATGAAAGATTTGATATGTTATTATTTTTCAGTCTATACTTGAGTCATCTACTCCAAAACGCAAGGAATTTAGTGGTATTTAAACACAAGAGTAGAATTCAAGAGAGAAAAAGAAGGTCAACCGGAAACTGCTATACCACATTTCAGAAGCATTACTTACGTCCACTTGTCCTCTGATGAATTCAATCAGCATAATCTCCACGAAGCATTTCAAAAGATGTTTACGTCAAAAGAAGAGTTTATCATGAAAGGTTCGGATTGGCTATTTTCCAAAGTTCTATATCTTGAGGTACATCGTGTGCTGTACTCACCTTTGTCTGCTGGGAGCTTCATCAAAGAACCCGATGAACTGAGAAACAGCAAATGCATTATCAATATCAAAAACAGCGACCAAAAATGCTTTTTGTACTCGGTGCTTGCCAAACTTTTTCCTGTTAATAAAAACGCAAATCGAGTGTACAAATACCGTATGCACGAACAGGTTCTCAACATGACAGGAATAACTTACCCCGTAAGCTTGTCGCAAATACCGAAATTTGAAAAACAAAACGACATCTCAATTAACGTTTTTGGCTATGAAGAAAAGGAAATTTTTCCTATGAAAATATCAAAAATAAAGAGATCAAAACATGTAGATCTCCTGTACCTAAAGGACAAAGAAAAGGTGCATTATTGTCTGATTAGAAATTTGAATAGATTCTTATATCGAACATCGGGAATGGGATGTAGGCAGCACTTTTACTGTCCTTACTGTTTACACGGTTTTATAAAGCAGCGCACGCTGGAAAAACATCGTGATTTCTGCATGTCGCTCGGAGAACAGAAGATAGAAATGCCAACACCAGGAGAAAACGACATTGTGGAATTTAGCGAAATAGCCAAGCAATTAAGGGTACCGTACACAATTTATGCAGACATGGAAACCTACGTAATACCTGTACGTGACGATCGTGACCTAGATCCGAATTCCTCTCATACCAAAAACCTATCGGAGTTTGTTCCTTGTGGATTCTGCTACCAGGTTGTGTGTAGCGATGACCGTTATAGTAAACCACCAGTACTTTACCGTGGGAAGGATGTTGTAGAAACCTTTTTAAACAAGTTACTACAAGAATCCGATGCAATCATGAATCGACTGAAACATATTGAACCCATGCATGAAAGTCCTGAAATTGAACGTGAGTTTAAAAGTGCAACACACTGCCATATATGCAAGAAAGCGTTCGATGCTTCTTCAGTGAAAGTTCGGAATCATAATCACATTAATGGAAAATTTCTTGGTTTAGCTCACAGGGATTGCAATTTACAATATCAACAGGTAACTTTTATTCCCGTTGTCCTTCACAACTTAAGAGGGTTTGACGGACATTTGATAATGCAACATCTCGGGAAATACAAGTCTGAGAAATTGAATGTCATCGCTAATACACAGGAGCGATACATTTCTTTTAGCGTGTCAAACCTGAGATTTATCGACTCATTTCAGTTTCTTGATGCATCTCTCGAAACTCTGGTTGAAAACCTAAAGAAAAGCGGCGTGCAACATTTCAAACAATTTAGGAAAGTGTTCACTTCTGAAGAAGAAAGAAATCTTCTCTTGCGAAAGGGTGTGTATTGCTATTCCTTTGTGACAGATGAGAAGAAATTCGAAGCCACTGAGCTACCTCCAAAATCTGCTTTCTACAATGATCTTACAAAATGTGACATTTCCGATGAGGACTACCTTCACGCTCAGGAGGTTTGGCAAACAATGAACATCAAAGATATGGGATCCTATCATGACCTTTATTTGACCTGTGACGTCTTACTTCTTTCCGATGTTTTTGAACGATTTAGAGACATGACAATATCGAATTTTGATCTTGATCCTCTACAGTACTTTACGCTTGCCGGTTTATGTTGGAGTGCTTGTCTTAAAATGAGCGAGGTGCAACTAGAATTGATAACAGATTTGGAGCAATACTTGATGATTGAGAAAGGTACTCGCGGGGGTGTCTCAATGATCACTACGAGATATGCAAAAGCTAACAATCCGTATATACCCGAGACGTATGATTCCACCAAACCAAATGTCTTCTTGGGATATTTTGATATGAATAATCTGTATGGTGGAGTTATGTGTGAGCCGTTACCAGTTGGCGATTTCCGATGGCTGTCAAGAACAGAAATTGACTCTCTATATATTGGTAAAATAGAACCATATGCAATGACCGGGTACATATTAGAAGTTACGTTGTCCTATCCAAAACAATTGCACGAACTACATAGTGATTACCCACTAGCTCCAGAATCAACGTTTGTTCGATTATCGGATTTGTCTCCCTACAATGAACATCATTATCGATCACTGACCAAGACAAGAAAAACGGATGGGGAGGACAAAATTATAGATAGAAAACTCATTCCAACTTTACGAGATAAAGTAGAGTACGTCTTGCACTACAGATATTTACAGTTTTATTTGGAACAAGGACTTGAATTGAAGAAAATACACAGAGTTATTGCCTTCACACAAAAGGCTTGGCTGAAGCCTTACATTGAATACAACACTAAAAAGAGGCAAATGGCTGACAACAAATTTGAAATCGCTTTGTACAAAGCATACAACAACATCGTTTTGGGGTAAGTGAATCAATGCTATTTATTATTTTAAGGTTTTCTTTTGTCTGGAAGTCTTCCTGATATGATGTTTATGTTATGTTTAATTGCATAAGGTGTCACAAATAATTGATATCGTGCTTAATTATCTTTTCAGCAAGACAATGGAAAACATTCGTCTGCACATGAATTTCAAGTTGGTCAACACAAAGAAAGGCCTTCTAAAGTTAACGAGTAAACCAAGTTTCGAGCGAGTGACCATCTTCAATGAAGACCTCGTCGGAGTGAAAAGCAAAAAGGTCAAACTTCTACTGAACAAACCCATATATACAGGGATGACAGTGCTTGACTTGTCCAAGATGTTCATGTACAATTTCCACTACAATTGCATCAGGAAGCGGCATGGATTAGCTGCAAAATTATTGATGACGGACACCGACAGCCTATTTTACTCATTTGAAGGAATAGATGACCTTTACAAAAGTATGGAGCTGGACATAGATTTATATGACACATTTATATGACACATAGATTTATATGACACAAGTTCGATCAACTTCGGTTGATCGTCTTTCTCTTCAACGCATTTGAAATTTTCTGTTACAAAATTGCTTGAAATTTCTAAAACGTGGGTCCTGTAGCATCATATCCCACTCATTCTGCTACGTCTTTTGGTACATTTTTGGACATAATGATTTTCATACTTTTTGGCCATATTACATTGTTTAGACTAAGGATCACTGACGAGGGTTTAGTACCCGAAACGTGCATGTCTGGTCCATGCTGTAAATTTATCAGGTATAAAATGATACTATTGAATTTAAAGACGTTTAACATTTGAACTACTTGGTGAGTGTCACTGCTGGTGGACCAAGAGTCCCCGAGGGCACATGTAGCCAAGTTTGATCAACTTCGGTTGATCGTCTTTCTCTTCAACGCATTTGAAATTTTCTGTTACAAAATTGCTTGAAATTTCTAAAACGTGGGTCCTGTAGCATCATATCCCACTCATTCTGCTACGTCTTTTGGTACATTTTTGGACATAATGATTTTCATACTTTTTGGCCATATTACATTGTTTAGACTAAGGATCACTGACGAGGGTTTAGTACCCGAAACGTGCATGTCTGGTCCATGCTGTAAATTTATCAGGTATAAAATGATGCTATTGAATTTAAAGACGTTTAACATCTGAGTACCCTGATGGCCACTTTTTAAAATCAGATCGGAACCGGAAGTGTGTATTGAAGATGAAGGATGAGGCTCATGGTAGGTTTTATTAAACTATCGTATTACAGTCATGTCAGCACTTTTCGAAAAATAATACACTTATTTATGATTGCTATAATTTTCATTTATAGGTGAACCAGTGATGTCCTTCTGTGGAATTCGGTCAAAGATGTATTCATATGAAATCAACAGGGGAAAACCGTACAGAAAGCGAAAGGCGTGACAAAATCTGTTGTGGAACGATGCATCACACATCAAGATTACCTGGACTGCTTGTTTAACAAACAAATAGAGAGGCATCAAATGGAGTGCATGAGAAGTGACAAACACGCTTTATATTTGAAGTCAATCAATAAAATCACCCTATCTCCATACGATAACAAACGGTGGGTCAGAGCATCGGGAATTGATACATATGCCTATGGAGACTATAGAATAAACACAGATTCATAACGTGATGCAAATATTTATTTGACCATTACCAAATGAAACAGTAGATATGTGTGTTTATTATGATATTGTTTCTATCATCATATTAACGACAGGTGACACCACCATGAATGCTTATATGTTCCATAAAGCAATACCATAATGCAAAGAAAAGGAATAAAAAAAAGCATTCAATATAATGTGTAGGGTTTATTTGGATCTTTATTCCATGACATGTCTGAAAGTTTTATTATTTTTCTAGATGCCTTAGTTATTTCTACACCAAAAGTTGCCCATGATTCTTTCTGAGCAAGGAAAATGGCTTTATCTTTACGAACTTCATGCTTTAGATATTGTTTGAATCTATAATAACATTGCGAAAATTCCGGTTTGATGTCAAGACCGAGATTTGCACACAAAACAAAATTGTGGAGACGTGTGTAATTAAAAACCTTTAAAGATTAAATAAAAGCAGAAAACTTAACACAATTGTCAAGACTGATTAAATGTCATGGAACAAAGCCAAAGACAAAATCTATATCTACCCTAAGATAATCCATAATTTTGATATATGTTACTAGCTCCTCTGGAGGAATTTTTTTTCTCGACAGATAAACATTGTGTTATAACTTTACATGAATCATATGTACAAAAACGAGAAACATTATATTCGGCTACACCGCGCTTTTCCAGATCTTTTATCGTCTGCGAAGCTTCGACAAGGCGGGGTGGGATTGTTAAATTGCCGAAGTCGTCAAAGGCAAATACTTTCACATCATGGCTATCCATTTTTTCAATTTTTTTTTTTTTGAAACAATAAAAATGTCCCTCAAACCCACCCTCCATGATGTGCTTACTAGATAGAAAAAAAAATTCCTCCGCAATGGAAGCCATATGGAATATATATATATATATTTAATATGGAAAATACCAATTTACTGATCAGACAACGTTCTATATGAGAGACCACCTTGAATCATTTACCTATATTGTACACATCCGGCATTTATTTAATTTTTTTTCTTCGCTAATCATGATGAGTGAGCACCAAAAGTTTTATGAAAGAAAAATTGTACACCATGATAATTTTTACACTGTATAACCTTCAGAATAAAAGTTTAATAAAAGGAAATAATCGTCTTCCTCTGAATCTAGAGTTTCATCAATGAACATTTGTTCGTGTACAAATGATTCAAAAATTTCAAACGTCAGCAAGAGCTCTGACAAAATCGGTAAAGAAAATATATGCATATAATGTTGAAACAGTCCCTCGTAATGACATACATGTAAAGAGTAGAGGAATGGTATAATGTGGTTTCTGTTGCTTTTGTCCAAAATGAGAGGAGGAGAGTGAACAGCAAGTGAATCTAACATCAAGTAATCAAAAAACAATGACATGTACTGTAATGTGTGAAGAGGTGCAGTACGATTATCAGCAATGCTTTCCATTATTTGTAGACATGCATAGCATGGAAATATGTGATCCATATACACTATTTCAGTTCCATATTTTGAAAACATTTTTAAAACTTCGGATTTTTGGATTAACCATCTTGGAATTGGAATTTTATCACCAGTTTCAAACGCGAAAAACATTGTAACATGTTGCCTGATTAGTAAATTTTAAGTGTAAATATATAAAACGGAATAAGAAAAAATAAAGTATACATTGAGAGTCCACTGATTTAAAGAATATTAATATCGTCGTCGTCGTCAAATAATTGTCTGCGCTTCTTTGGAGTGACGTTCTTCAAAGGCTAAAAAGAAGTGAAATAATTTTTTGTTTGTTTTATAGAGTTTCTCTTCTTCTTTTAAAAAAATCGACATTTCAATTCCAAATCCATCCGTGAAATAATAACAAAACTTACCTTAGGTGGCGTAGGAGGGCGGTCCTTTTTGTTTTTCATGCGCACGTCATCTCCAGCATTTAAAATTTCGTAGCGCTGCTCCAATAAAGCGGTTACTGCTTCCTGAGGAAAACTTGCCGATTTCCCATGTTTATTGTCTGAAAAATATATATACATATATTAACGACCTTTGCAGAATTAAATATATCATGGAGCTTATTAAAAGGAAGGAATATGTGAGGCATTAATATATATTTGGAATTTAATAAGTAACCCCCCCCCCGAGAGAGAGAGAGAGAGAGAGAGAGAGAGAGAGAGAGAGAGAGAGAGAGAGAGAGAGATGTCACATACCTTGGAAGTGGAACCAACTTTTCCCATTGTAGTAAGTAACAGTCATCGAATAGCTTGCATCTGTGGTGAATTGTACAGAAAACTTCCCATTTTCCTCCAAGTCTCGTCGTTCAAACATCAACGAGTTTGCATTTGCCATGATTGAATGTCGGCTGACAAGAAAATGAACTGAAACATACTTTTATATGCAATTGTTAGGTTGAAAATCGGATTCTGAGGGTTCAAATGTTCAAGGCTGTAAATTTGACTCCCTGAATCTTCAAAAGTTTAAAAGAATCATTGACGGATCCAGGAGGGGGGGGGGGAGGGGGGGTTACAACCCCTCCCCCTTTGATAGGATTTCCCCCCCCCCCCTTCCTTTTTTCCCCTTTCTTGGTTGAATAATAAACACATTTTGTAATCAGAAGCTACACTAACCTGTCCTGATATTGTTTTGAATCATTGCATTGAGAACGTTTTAGAATCTAACTAAGGTAAACTGTGGGAGTTATCGCTCTTCCGTCGTATGATTTCTGTCAACATCTCCATGTAAACTCGCAGATTCACGACTGGTAAACTTGTTTATCACTTTTAAGCTCACATAGTAATTTAATCATAACAAGGAAACAGTATACTTTGACTCGGTCATTGCATTGTGTAAGGAAAATGAGATCTTTTGTGGTTAATATTATAATTAATACAGTCAAAACACGAATTCATCATTTCACACGAGAGACGTATATTAACCGTCTCTGATTTCATGCCATGATACTGGTAACATGATATAAATGAAACATAAAGTTCAGCAAAACTACTGCAAAGCAATCACTCACACAGGATATTGACTGCCTTCAGATTCAAGGTACAGGATCTTACCCTTTATGCGACTTCATACCTGAAGATTCAATGTAAAGTTCAATTTTAAATCTGTGCCAATTTTTGGGGTACTGTAAAATAACATTTTATTGACTACAAATGAGTTAAAGAAGATCCTGACGGTAATCTCAACAGCACTCACAATAGAGCACTAGATTGAGCATCAACGGACCCCTAGCAAGCTAGAGGTGGGATTGACTACAAATGATTTTTTCCCATTGATCTGTTCATTCAGTTTCATAGTGAAGTAGTCAATATAATTATTATTGACTGCCCGGCAGTACCTAATAATTTCATCACACCATTTACAATTTATTCACTTTTTACGTTTTTATAAAAACTAAATTAAAGTAAAATAAAAGACAAGGTACATGCCCTGTATCAGTTTAAGTGGACAATGTCCTTTAAGCGACTTCGTTGTATTTACACTCAACTTTCGTAAACAAGATGGAAACCTTTGAAAAATTAAATCTTAATCTTCTTATCAGTTCATTCACCTTCCACCTTCATGGTGACAAAAAAAAAAACCAAAAACAAAACTATATAATAATCAATAATGCAGATGACTACCTAAGAATTTTATCACAATATTTATGAAAAGTTCATCACCAATATTAAATTGTTTATTTTGTTAAGTAAAATAAAAGGCACCTCAAATAAGTGTTTTGAATATACTTCCCTGACATTGTCGCCATAGCACTTTCTATATAGACATAACGTCAGACAGTGCATGAATTTTATACATTTTCATGCTTCATAAACATCGACGGCGGGTGCGGCTAGCCAACAGGGGATGCTTACTCCTCCCGGACACCTGGTCCCACCTCTAGCTTGCTAGGGGTCCGTCGATGTTTAATTTTGTGCTCTATTGTGAGTGCTGTTGAGATTATCGTCAGGATCTTCTTTAACTCATTTGTGTCACACTTATGCCCTTTGCCGTGTGGAGCTCGTAAAAAAGTTCCCCGCGAGGGGTTTGACAGTAAGTGTTTTGAATATACTTCCCTGACATTGTCGCCATAGCACTTTCTATATAGACATAACGTCAGACAGTGCATGAATTTTATAAATTTTCATTTTCATGCTTCATAAACATCGACGGCGGGTGCGGCTAGCCAACAGGGGATGCTTACTCCTCCTGGACACCTGGTCCCACCTCTAGCTTGCTAGGGGTCCGTCGATGTTTAATTTTGTGCTCTATTGTGAGTGCTGTTGAGATTATCGTCAGGATCTTCTTTAACTCATTCATGTTATGTTGTTGACTACAAATAAATTTTAAATACTGTCCATTCAACCATTAACCCCCCCCCTTTATATTTTTATGGACTTAAATGGTCTTTCAGTCACTGACACAAGGGTTGACAAGCAAAGTATTAACCCATTTTATTTGTCCTATTGTGAACTATCGATTTAAACACACGATGAACCTATTTTATCGTTTACATAGTTCCTGAAATATTTTAGCCTTTATTTTCGGGATCGATATTACGAAATGGAAATGAAACTACGATTACGAAACTTAAAAAGATGATGAGACTCTCGTGGTGTCTGTTTTTGACACATTTACTAGTATTTGTTCAATGTAATGTTCAATGTAATGTAGTTAAACACAATCTGAAGACTGTATGTAAGGGGATGAATTGCCAATGGATGGGGCCAGCGTTTTACACGGGATGTTTACCTCCGGATCAGGACATTCTGAAATTTCCGTTTTTTGATTCAGACTCTGTGTTAGATTTACGCTGCACACACGTGAGGAGTGTATTTATCGAAAACTCCCCGAGCATATGTTCTGACATCGACATACTGACAACGCAAGGAAAGTCTTTTTCGTTGTTTATCGATGACAAACTTTGTGTAAGTCAAACTAAATACAATTTACTTTCAGAGGGCCTAGAGGGGGGGGGGTTGTTACTGTTTAATACGATGCTTGGTCCTTGGCATATAAGTTCGAACATCGCTGTATTGTATATGGTATAGAAGGTAGATTGGCTCCGTGTTGGGAATAGTCTTGCCATTTACATGTAGAAGAATCGTTGCTGTTTCTGAGAAAGGTGTCAAACAGCTGGGCTTAATCACTAAATTTCGAGATGGTGATATGTCATTTTATTTATTTTGATTGCCTATCAGAGAAGTACAGTGCACACTGTTGTCAACCTGTATTCACACGCTCATGTTTACATGCACTGTGTTTACACTTGTGTTGACTCACCTGTTTTTTTTTTTGGGGGGGGGGGGGGGCGATGTCGTGTAGTGGTAAAGCGCTTGGCTTGCGGTGCAAGGGGTCTCGGGTTCGATCTCGGGCTTCGCCACTATGATTTTAGAGATTGGTTATCTCCGCCTCCAAGTCGCGATATGACTGAAATAATGTTAAACTTAAAGCGACGTAAAATCCTCAATAAACCAAACCAAACCAAGACTCACCTGTTTCGTTTGCATTGAATTTCAGTGTGCGCGCCCTCGATCATTTTATTTATTGGTTATGAGAGTAGTGTAGGCGAGGTTTTTCATTATTGCTACGTGATGTGTGTCAATTGCATCGAGCTGCAGTAGTACTCAGGAGATTAACATACATAATTCAATAAATGTCATACTATTCAGTGTACAAATTACTCAAAATTACTTCATTTTATTCTGTAGTCTGTTGATGGTGCACAGACTATACCGGTAGTTCTAACACCCTTCAGGAGGTTGACGTAGAAACATCCGTCAGAATGGAGAGCATGATGACTACAAAAACAACAGCATCCACTGTTACGACTCGTATGTTGTCTGAGCCTACAGTAACTACAAAACCATTACAGGTTAGTATTAGTAGCAAGATTGATCACAAGGGTAAGCAAGGTATATATTTTCTTAACATTGGTGGATTCAGGGGGAGGGTTGCAACTCCCTTCCCCTAGATCTCCCTATGCTTACCGGAAGTGTCTGCAAAGCGAGGTATAATATAGACATCTTTTAATGTACATATACAAATCTATGACTTTTGAAGTGCAGTTAAAGAAGTTCATATATATTTGTCTTCAAAATATACAGAATGTTCCAATGCTAGTAATATTTACACTTTTGGTATTTATCTGTAGGCTGAGCCTGAGGTGGAAACACTCGTGACAGGAAAAACAGAGTCTATTGCTCCAACTCTGATGGCATCGGTAAATACAGAACAATCACAGGTTAGTACTAGTAGCAAGTTTAAAGCTGTATGTACAAATGTTTGTCTGTCTGTCTGTCTACCTGTCTATCAGTTTGTCTGTCAGTTTTCAAATTTAACCTTTACCATAATTTTTGAACTGTAAAACTTCATATTTGGTATGCATATTTAAACTAATGAAGCTCTTTTAAGTGATACCAAGGTAAATGACCTTGTTATCTTGACTGAAACCTTTATACTAAAAATAGTGTTTTAGGACTTTGTTGCTCTATTGTTATAAATTTTAAAATTCTTTATATTTTTTTCTTACAGCCTGCTGTAGGCAATAACAAGGAAGTGGACAGCAGCGGTGGCCTACAACAGACCTTGCTAAGTACATATCATTCTTTATTTATCTATTTAATTGTTTTTTTCCTGGTATATTTACTCACAACTATAAGCCATTTATCACTTATAATAATTCTATATAAGAAATTGAAGAAACAACTGACTCAAAGTCAAAATGAAACTAGTATTTACTCAGGATCTACTATGTCGTTGACAGATTCAGAAGGATATTTAAGACCTTTAGAAGTGATTTATGATGATGTTGTCTTGTAAATGTCATTTCATTTCTCTTACAGTTTTCTTTGCCCTTTTATCAACTGTATTGATTGGAACAATTGTGGCAATATTGATTCATTGCAAGATTAAAAAAATGAGAATAAACAGTGTTAATTCACAAATTTCTCTCCAGCCGTATAATAGTACCGGTAGTTCTGTTTTAGTTCCTGCTAGTACATGCTTGTAGTTAATTAATCACTCGATTCTGCCTTTTGCACCTTGTATCTTCTGCTTATTGCATAATTTCTCTTCTTCATCACTTCTTTTGTGTTACAGCTATGTCCATCATATCCACATGCTTGACATCAATCAGCATCATCGTTGTTGTGCTCATTTGTATCATTCGATATTGTTTGCAACATCGTAAAAGAGTAAGAACATCTGTACTGCCCAAAAGAGTGGAAAGGATGAGGCAGCGTTTCGATGAAATGCATGAAATGATAAACAGAGTAGAAGAAAGAGAATTTTAATCTTGACTTCAACATTTCCATTGAAATCCCTTTTTATTTCTCCAGGTGTTGGTGCATTGGTAATTGCCTTTTTGACAAGTGTGCAGAATTTGATTACTGGTGCAAGACATCTTTTACTTCAAATATCGATCTTCCTAACAAAAATTAAGAAATGTGCAAAGAAACTCCATAAAAACTTTGAGAATTTATTTGCAATACCGGCAGTTAACAATACCCCTGACACAGTTATTTTACCTAGAAGATCAGATAGAATCAGGAAAGCTCCTGAGAGATATGGTTTTTAAAATTAATTGTCTGCATTTCTTACTCTTGCTTTATCTTTTCTTCATCATGCTAGTTAAAACTTCAGTAAATGTTATATAGCTCATAGTATCACCTTCCAGCATACTTGGTACCTTCATCATGTTTATTTAAATAATTTTGAAAAGTTAAAAGTGTATTGAGAAAATGATATCTGCTTTGCAAATCTGCTGACATAAATTACAAGATGTACCTATTGTGTTAAGACATCATGACAAATTTTTGTTGTTAACAAGTACTTTTTACAAGTAACGAACTTTACAAAATTCTTTTAAACTTTGTGCCAAATGCATGTACATTTTGATTGTGATTTTACTATCTATCTCAACGTTTACAGGTTTGTTGATATTTTATATTTAGATGTGTTTAGGTGTTATTTATTGTGGCATCAGCAAATCCTTACTTTAGGGATCACTTTGTCTGTCAGTCTGTCTGTCTGTTTGTCTGTCATACTTTGCTTTTGCTGGCGCTACATATTCTTTGAATACCTAGTTGTTGTTTATATCTGATAGATAATCAGGGATCTTGTTACATGTTGTATCAACTATATGCATTTGAAATACCCTGTGATTTTATATGTAGTATATGTATTGTAAGAAATTAACATAACTGTGATTTTTTACTTATATTTGCTAGAATTTATATTGAAACCATGGTACAAAGAATGCATACATGTATTTGTTTTTCCCATCCAGTTGATGTAATCATAACTGATTCTCTATTACATTTATAAAGTGTCAAGAGTTGCCACTTATTGGGTGATTGTTTCAGTTAACAAAATCACTATTTGCTCGATATTGATTTTTTTTATTTATTTACACAGTTTCTGTTTGTTTAGAGTTTATCACTTGTTTTCTACCTCACTACCACCATTTATTTGAATAATAAAATGTATCAGTGTTGATACGCACTTTCACATTTATATTAGGTAAACAGTAAATACATTCCATAGTAATCAGTCGTTTACCTAATACCAATATCTTAATGTCATTTACCTGTCTCACAATTCACCACCTTTACTGATGAATGATTGTGCTGTTCCCTTCTGATATATCTTGATAACATTCGTTTCTCGTACCTGTTTCTCTTTTTGTCAGTAATGTTACTTTATTATTTTAGAAAATATACTGTTTTTGTATTATTGTTTTTAATCAAGTGCCAAATGCCTGTAGACTTACATGATTTGTTCATATGAATTTGTTTTTTATTAAATGTTACTGGTTTCTTGGTAGTTTATATAGAGATCCTCAAAATGTGGGTGTCCTACAGTAATTTGTCTGTCTTGCTACTGTATGAATAGGGATAAGAAAGAAAGTTTTACCATGTCTGTCTGCTAGATTGATTGTCTGTCTGTCTGTGAACAACTTCATAATGAAGAAAAAATTAATACTCTAGTGATTGGTCTACTCGTTCTATATGGAAAAGGATAAAAATGAAGGCATAACCATGTCTGCCTGTTACATTGATTGTCTGTTTGTTACCAAGTTATTAATGAAGAAAATACTGATACTCAAAGAAAGGTTTGGTTTTGCCCAGTCTTTGATGAGATTCAAAACTGAACAGATCTATGGTCATTTGTATCAATATGATTTACAAACTGAAAAGAAAAGCCCATTATAGCGATGGTGGTATGTATTAGCATACTATACATAAACGTGTACGAAACGTACCATCACAGTTTGAATGGTGTTGAATATCTTTACAATTGTTCAAACACAAAGATGATAAAAGTGAATGATGGAGCAAACCCATTAGTGTCAATCAACAGCGGTCTTATTAACATAGAGTACGGTCTTCGACCTGATACATTGAAAGATTTCGAAATACAAAGACGTTACAAGTGGGTAAGCACAGTATAAAAGCATACTGTCACTCAAAGTTACAGGTGGGTCTTCTCTGTCGAGCCTTTGGTAAGGCTTGATATGAAAAAGGCTTGTGTACATGTGAGCCTTCAAATCTGATTAGCATATTGTGAAGAAATACATAGGAAAACCCAACCGTCACTCACAGCTACAGGTGTGGCTTTCCTGTCGAGCCTTTGGTTAGGCTTAAAGGAAAAAGGCGTGTGTTATAATTGAGCCTTCAAATCTTGTTAGCATATAGCAAAGAAATGTATAGGAAAACCCAACCGTCACTCAGACTGAGCCTTGTCATATCATTTGCATATTTGGTATGATAAAGCATGGAGCCTTCCTGGATCATTTGCATACTTTAAGAGAATATATTGGTTATGAGCGTGACTAAGTGTGCCAGTATCAGCATAATATTACTACTAGTTCAAAACATTGACAGATATTCTGGAGGATTACGTGGATAAAGCTTTGAATAAAAAAGAGCCAGTTTCTTGGCACTTGGGAGCAAACGTATTTATAACAGTTCTGAAGGATAATCCGTGTGTAGATATCCGACTTTACTGGAGACCGCCAGATAAGACAGAAATTGTACCTACAAGGAGAGGATTGTGTTTGAGACCGTTAGAATACATAAATTTCAAACAACATCTAGAGGAAATGAAAAAAAAAACCTTCCAGAATTACAATCGGTTATCCCATGTTATCAGAGAGATGATCATATGAATCAACTCGGTATGTAAACATTGTAATCCAAATGACTATCAGAATTGGTAGCAGTGATATTCAAAACAATACGGAACTTATATTTCACAATTTTTTTTCGATATGACTTATCGTCAAATATATGGAGATATTTTGAACTTTTCGAATGTGGATGCAATTTGTCATCAAGTAAATTGTTTGACTGTAAAGTCTCATGGATTTTCACGTAAAATAGCGGACCTATATCCATGGGGAGATATCTATTCACAAAGGAAAGGTTTAGGAACACGTAATCTTGCAACTGTGCAGACGAGGGGAATTCCTGGAACAATAAGGATTTGGAAAAAAATGACTTTTATCCTGAAATTCTATGTTTTCAATCTCATTGGGACTACGGTAAATGTTATAGAAATAAACACCGTGTTATTCCACCATATAGCGACACTGAAGAAAACAGACAACAGTGGTTTGAACAATGTTTAAATGAACTTGGTGAAACAAATTTTCAAACAATTGCATTTCCTTTCAAAATTGGTTGTGGATTAGCAGGAGGAGATTGGAATATACATGTATATAGTAAACTTTTAAAGAAATTTGCTAAAGATTTTAATAAAAATGTTATAGTTGTAGTACCTGATTTTTTGAATTTGTAGTTTATTTTGTCTTGCATGTTTTATTATTTCAGATATCTCTGTATCATATGTGAAAAGAAATAAAAACTTTTTGGCTCAGCTAGACTGCCATCGATTTCATGTTTCAAAAATGATCATGGTATTTAGATGGGTCAATTGGACTTTTATATTTTCATCGTTGGATATCATTTCATCACTTCTAGAAATCACCTCTTTGCCATTCAGGTAAGACATTCCTGGTGTCAAGGTAAGGAGTTATTTCAGATCCTACTCATTCAAGGTGACCTGACCAATTTTTATTATTATTATTATTATTTCTTTATATTATTCTATTTTTATACATCACTTTTACACTTGAAGATTTGCATTTTCTTTTAACACAAACCAGTCTCATTTCTTTTTAACAGGAACTAGTCTCATGACGGAATTCCTGGTGTCAAGGTAATGGTGACCTAACCGAGTCTTATACCTGAATATTTTATAAACCTGACCTGAAAGAGTTTTACCGAGTCTTATACCTGAAGATTTTATAAACCTGACCTGAAAGAGTTTTACACCTCACCGATTTCTAAAAAGTAACCTGACCGAGTTTTACACCTGACCGATTTCTAGATTTTACACCTGACCAATTTCCTGTAAAGGTCAAGGTCGGGGTTTATACAGACGTGTATGCTGCTTACATCATATACAATGAACTAAATTCATGTACCTCATTTATTAGCAGTTGGAAGACTGCTTAAATCATGTTTCGACGGAAAGAATTACAGTAAATTTTAAAGTTTCACGTATAAAATGTATTGTAAAGTACACAAGTAGTAAACACAAATTTAGGGTCAGCTGATTTTTTGGAGTAGGTTTTAAGGATCCTGCACCCTAGTAGAGAACTTCCAGTTAAAATTTACAATATCAATTGTGTCAATTGACGTTACGTCAGCTTGCACATCACTTTTATTGTTATTTACTTCATCGTGTTCATAGATGGTACTTTCATCAAATATATAAATAACTGTTTCACTGACATTTTGTCCTGGCTGTTTTGAATTTATCCGAGCAGTATTTAACGCACACGAGTCCAGGGGTTTTATATATAAACATATGGAAGAGGTTTGTATTGAGGAAAGGGTTTGTGACCAAGCAACCTGTGGGTAATATTACATTGTTTAGATTGAGGATAATTTATCTGTTCTCAAATGGTGCCATTTAATTTGAAGACGTTTACCACAGAACCCCCGATGTACCTCCTTTGATGGTGAGGCGCACAGTGGGAACTTAAAAAGCTTATCCTATTGCGTCTTATACTACGAATATTATCATGATTATCATTCAATATGTGTAATGCATGCTCATATTGTATTCATTCTTTTAAACTTTTATATAAGCTAAATTGTATTCATTCATCTAAGAATTATAAGCTACATATAATGTATGAACAATTTTATTAACGTAATCATTAATACATTTGCTATATGCCATGTTTACCTCAATTACTGTTTTTGTATTTCATGGGCAATGACCATTTATAAAAATGTGTTTCGCCAATAAAGAATTTGAATTTGAATAAGTGCACACCCTTTGAATATCGAAGTTGGTAAATATATATTAACCTCCTATTCCTTGTTCAAATAGATATTAGAGCAGTTGCATTTAGTTTACTTCACCACTACTGTCACTGCGGTTAGGGGTTACATAATCTTGGTCTCGAGTATTGACGACTACAGTTAACTTTTAAAGCTGACCTACCCTGACGTTTTGCGGGTACATTTCATATCTTAGACATAAAACTTACGGGTACATTTTATGTAAATTTCCCCTTTTAGGACGAAGAAACATTAAGCATTGTAATTTTTGCTACATAAATAAATGATCTTTCCGTCTGCATGTCCGTCCGTCTGATGATTATACTTTCACATTTAAATGGTAAAAAGTGACAGGTCAGCTTTAAAAGGTAACTGTAGTTGGATCGCCTCAGGACAGGTGTGTATTGAACAATGTAAAGCCATGGCTGTGAAATATTCTGTTTAACGTGTGCGGACTGGTACCTTTCGAGACAAAATACCAGATAAAAAGCATACACTTACAATTAATTCGAGATTGCCAAAGGTATCCTGTCATACTGAAGAAAATGTGCCACTACGGCTTTATTACTCGAAATGAAAAACGGCTCAAATGGATCTATTTAAACCAAGACTTAGCTATAATAGCTCACATTCCCGTCTCCTCTGACTTGTACAGTGGATATGTGCCTTAAATAAAATTTCAGAATAATACATGTCATTGACAACAATACAAAAATTGTATGTTTGTGTGTTTTCGCCTAACTGGAGGGTGTCTTTTTTTAAAACACCAGGATGGAAAACGAATTTTAAATACCACGGCCTAATCCCTAACCACAGTGACCACTGAAGCGTAGAGGTGAGGTAAAAGTAGAAGTAAAGTAAGAAGTAAAATAAATGCAACTGCTCTAATAGAGCAGTTGCTTTATTTTACTTCTTACTTTACCACTACTTTTACTTCACCTCTACGCTTCAGTGGTCACTGTGGTTAGGGATTAGGCCGAGGTATTTAATATTTGTTTTCCACCCAGGTGTTTAAAAAAGGCACCCTCCAGCTAGGCAAAAACAAACATACAATTTGGTGTATTGTTGTCAATAAAGCCCCGTTTACACTATCAAAGTTTTCTTGTACAAGAAAACTTGGTCAAAGTTTTTGACGTAAACTTTGATAGTGTAAACGATCCAAGAAAACTTTGATCAAAGTCCGTCAAAGAACTTTGATTGACTTTGACGGAATAGAACTCCATCCTATTTTTCTTGAAACTTTGACGGACTTTGACGGGAATCGACCAATCAGAATAGAGATTCAAAATGACACCAGTAGTATTTAAGTATTGAAGAAAGAAGTAAAAACAATTTAGAAATGTCAAAACTAAAGAATGTAGAGACAAAGATAAACGATGCGATGCAGTGAATTTCATCTGCGATAATTTTAGAAATCACGAGAAAATTTCCTTGAAATCATGTCCATATTATGTAATAACTCCAATAAGCAGTTACAAACAAACACTATCATGTTTTAATGAGAAACATTTACAATATTGGCAGGATTCATCTTTGTTTTGATGCCTATGTACCGCGTTTTCTTGTACAAGTCGTCAAAGAACTTTGATAGTGTAAACAGACGACTTTGTCCAAGAAAACTTTGACCAAGTTTTCTTTGACGGACTTTGACAAAGAAAACTTTGATAGTGTAAACGCGGCTTAAGATGTATTATTCTGACTTACAGAATATTTCACCGCTATGGCTTTACATTGTTCAATACACAATCCTGTCCTGAGGCGATCCAACTACAGTTACCTTTTAAAGCTGACCTGTCACTTTTCGACCATTTAAATGTGAAAGTATAATCATCAGACGGACGGACATGCAGACGGAAAGATTATTTATTTATGTAGCAAAAATTATAACGCTTCATGTTTCGTCGTCTGAAAAGGGGAAATTTACAGAAAATGTACCCATAAGTTTTATGTCTATGATTTGAAATGTGCCCGTAAAACGTCCGGGAAGGTCAGCTTTAAAAGTTAACTGTAGTAGTCAATACTCGAGAGAATGATTATGTAACCCCTAACCGCAGTGACCACTGAGGCGAAGAGGTGAGGTAAAAGTAGTGGTTAAGTAAATTAAATGCAACTGCTCTATTAGACCTTTCAGTGGTCACTGTGGTTAGGTGTTTAAAAAAGGCACCCTCCAGCTAGGCAAAAACAAACATACAATTTGGTGTATTGATGTCAATAAGATGTATTATTCTGACAAGCGATATTTAATGCACATATCCCCTGCACAGGTCAGGGGACGGGAATGCTTTTAAAGCTACATGTATGACGGGGTTAAAATAGATCCATTTGAGCCGTATTTCGATTCGAGTAATAAAGCCGTAGTGGAACTTTTTTCGGTTAGCCAGGATACCTTTGTCAGTCTCGAATTGTGTGCGAGTTTATGCTTTTTTATCAGGTATTTTCTCTCAAAAAGTACCAGCCCGCACACGTAAAACAGAATATTTCACAGCTATGGCTTTACATTGTTCAATACACAATCCTGTCCTGAGGCGATCCAACTACAGTTACCTTTTAAAGCTGACCTATCACTTTTTGACCATTTAAATATGAAAGTATAATCATCAGACGGACGGACATGCAGACGGAAAGATTATTTATTTATGTAGCAAAAATTACATTGCTTCATGTTTCTTCGTCTGAAAAGGGGAAATTTACATAAAATGTACCCATACGTTTTATGTCTATGATTTGAAATGTACCCGTAAAACGTCCGGGAAGGTCAGCTTTAAAAGTTAACAGTAGTAAGGGGGGCAGAACACAGTCAGTATACAGTCAAGATGACGTCATAGGGTTTTCCACAAGGTCATAATTGAGGTCAAGGGGGTAGTACACAGTCAAGGGGGTAGTACACAGTCAAAGAGGCAGTACACAGTCACGGGGGGAGTACAAGGGGGAGTACACAGTCAATAAGCACAGTCAGTATACAGTCAAGGGGTAGTACACAGTCAAGGGAGTAGTACACAGTCAAGGGGGCACTACACAGTCAAGGGATAGTACACAGCCAAGGGTAGTACACAGTCAAGGGGTAGAACACAGTCAAAGAGAGAGTACAAACTCAAAATGACATCATCAAGACTTCCAAATCCCATCCTCATAAGTCATAATTGAGATCACAGTCAAATGAGCAATATATGTTCACATAGCAACAATCTTTGAACTACTCTAACTTAGAAACATATGTAATTATGCTCACATATCAACAGTCCATGTTTAAGTCTAAATTAGGAACATCCGTAGTTATGTTCACACAGCAACAGTCCGTGTTTAAGTCTAAATTAGGAACACCCATAGTTATGTTCACACAGCAACAGTCCATGTTTAAGTCTAAATTAGGAACACTCTTAGTTATGTTCACACAGCAACAGCAACCAAACTGGTTTATTAATAGAGCTATCTTATGGTCAAGTTCTAAATACGACCTCGATATTTAGTATAAAAACCTCTCTTTCTCGGTATTTAATTATCATTTTCGTGGTGCCAGAGACTGACAGCCTCAACAACAGTCGGTAAGTAATTATATCATAAAAACGAGGGTCTTTTAAACTAAATCTTGAGGACATATTAAAGATGTGACCATAAGAATTCATAGCCAACTTTTATTAAAAATAAGTAATATTAAAGTCATAGTGCAATTTATTCTCTATATAAGATCTCAATATAACATACAAAAAAAAAAAGAAACCAATTGTCAAAGCATTCACAGTAGAAATTTACAAATTACCAAAAAACATTTAGGTCAAGGTTTCCGCTTTCATAAACTAGTTAAGACTTTCTGGAAATTTTACAAAAATTACAGTCAACTTCTTTTAAAATTCGGATCTATACATGCAACAGAGTACATTACTATGGGTATTACACAACCTGTCTTTTATGGTGATATGATAAACAAAATAAAAAGGATCAAAGGTAGGCAGCATAACCATCGAAAATGCGTCAGAATCATCAAACGCCTTTTATACCGTGGGTATGATCCTAATGTCACCAGACGAACACTAGGCTTGGTACTTGACTAATCTACAGTCTTGTACAAGCGCATCCTTGAGACTTGCACTCTGACTGACTGTGACGACGGGACTCCATGACGGGCCCTGTCCAAACCTCTTTAGAGAAGACAGGGCCCCGACCACCTGTCCTCTCTGAATGTCAGTCGGACTCCTCGGGTGATTACATACATGAGCTCGCTACAGCCGGCAGAGCACGGACTGTATTACGCATGCCCTCTTTTTATATCCATTTACATATTCATCTGTGTCTATGGGGCCTCTGCGTTTCGCGGTCTTGTTTGTGTGATGTCATCTTACAGTGAGGAGGTTGTTTTACACCACAATTGTACGTTCTTCGAGACTTCTGGGTAATTGGAGAAGTGAGAGGGTTGTGCGCACGTAATCCAGTATAACCACACCATTTGCTACTTGCGTGACAGATGGCCGTCCAAAGTCGGCACCGGTTACCCACTGGTCTCGTCGGTTTATGTGTAGTTTTTTGTGTCTGATGTTAACATGTCGTATGTCTCTTTTCCGTCTCATGCTGTACTCGTCTTTTGTGTTTTTGCATCGGGTGTTTTGGTGTTTTACTGTGTATGCTGCAAAAGGGTCTTGTTGGAGATCTCCTCCCTTCTTTTTATGATTGCACAAAACTGCCTTTCTCCCCGTGTCTACGGATTAAATCAATCGCCAATACACGTGAAATTCGGGTATTCGATTGTTCAGTAAAACTGTTGATCACTGGACCAGAGAGGACATTACCAATTATCAGAGACAGACATTCCAAAGTGTGCCCTCGTAAGTAGAATTTATTTTTATTAATGTAGAAGTAAATCTTTATTTTTTGTTAATCATCAGAATGTAATGAATTAACCCACCACCGACACGTAGATACTAACCCCCCCCCCCCAAAAAAATACAATACAAAATGCCTTATGTATGTATGCATGTAGATTCCTCCTTTGGCGTAGGAGCACCCCTTACTGAACCTCTTTAAAGTCATAAGACATCGTGGGAAAAAATCTTATCACATGACGGAAATAAACCAATAAAAAGGAGAGAAAATTTACTATGGAATGTTATTGATTCACATGTTAATGAAGGTATTCATAAGCCTTAACCAATATTCTGCTTGTGTCTTTCAACCAAACCCATGCTAAGTTTTGAATAATCTCGATTTTGTATACTGTACCGGCTTCAGATAAATCTGATCTATCTTACGTAGTATACAGTACGTATTGAAAGGGGTCATCTCACAAGTCGCTTGATTTTTTTTATTTCCGTTAAAATATAATTCAGAAATTAATTTTACATTGCATGCCACATATTTCACACAATTAATTTGCTAAGGACTATTTATTTAATCAACTTGAGTCCACAGAACATAGTATCTGGATCTTCTGTGACTGATTTCTGCACAAAAATTTGTTTTCACAAAAATTAAGTCACTTAAATTTTTTATCAAAATGTTGGGGTTTTTTTTCTCTCTCTTTCATTTAATATATTTTATTTCAGAATTATTTTTGTAACATGAAATGTAGGTATTACAATGTTATTTTTATATATTCCAGCACCCAAGTTGCTGTCAACTATAGGCACCACTTCTCGTAGACCACCATCATCATCTTCTAGTAGACAACAATCGTCATCTTCTAGTAGACCACCATCATCTTCTTCTAGTAGACCACCATCATCATCGTCTAGTAGACCATCTTCTTCTAGTAGACCACCATCAAAATCAAAACAAGGCCATCCATAAAAAAATTGTTTGTTTGCTGTAACCCGACCGACTCACTCAAAACCCCCCGACTCAAATTTTTTTATTGCTATTCCCGGAAAATTTTTTTTTTCGAGATCGAGATTCGATCCAGGGAGCACCGACGAGAACATCATGGCCGCCGCCGAAAGTTGGGTCACCTTTTCTGTAACTGTTAATTTGAGGCTAGAAAACGACAAGAAATGCGTCAAGAAAAATGAAATTCGTAAATTTAAGAACACCGATTCGTGGTTCGATGTATTTGATATCGTAACTGAGGATATTTCTGACGATATCCCACCGAAAATAGACGAGCAGTTTGAGAAACGCGCAAGGGTCGTCGTTTCATCGAGTCCAGGCACGGACAATACCTACAGTGCCAGCCCCTACGATCAAGTTAAAATATTGACAGACTTTGATAAAAACCTTAAATATGTCACAATTGATATCGATTGTCAAGGACTTGGGTTTACATCGCCAGCAGTCTCCGACTCTGATACCAGGAGGAATGCATTCCAGCTTCTAATGCGGCCAACTACAAGAACTGCACCAAAATTTAGGGTTGACAAACCACGATTCTCAGGTAAATGACAGACAGTTAAACTATATCTGACACCGTACCCTCAAATATCAGAATGATGCAGTCTGACATTAGTCAGCAGGTCAGGCACATCTTCCAAACGAGCTCGATTGAACTATATTAAATTTATGTTCTTTAGTCTAGAAAGCTTTTATGAAATACATGTAGATTCCAGACGTTGAAGATGAGTGAGATCTGACCCACTTGTATGACAAAAAACCCCAAATATACAACACGGTAATAAATAAATGACGTCACAAAAATATTCGATCTGGCACACAACAGTTGCGGACCGACTCAGATGAACCTAAGTAAAATGCATAACATGAAAACCGGAGAGAAACATACGAGTTAAATCTGAAATATTCCAGTGTAAAGGACCTATAAATTATTAAAGTCAAATTTGTTGCGGATATAATATTTAAGAAATCAAATATTTTTAGCAAAGGACAGACTCTACAACGATCTGATTGATGACTTGGGATTGAGCTTTCCGTCTACACTCCCAGAAGATGAAATGAGAAAAAAGTCATGGTCTTGGCTGATGGCCTGTGGTACATAGATGGGAGCCATGACAAAATAAACTCCAGATTCGAGCAAAGTAAAGGAGTTCCACATAGGTATAAAAATAATTCTGTATATTCTTCAGTACAGTCAAACCTTGACATGAAAATTGAAATGCAGTAAACTTTAATATACATGTTCAGTGTAGAATTTACTTTGAGTTTCAATAAAGCCGTTTAAAGGATAACTGTATCCTGATAAAACTTTGACACGTGGTAGTCACACTTTCACATAAATGCTTTGCAGACGACACGTGATCTCTGAACATTCTAATTAGTAGTTACACAATATTTACACTCCGACAACATTCAGTTGTCTGCGATAGAGAGTTGGAAAAGAGGCATATACACGATGCAATGAAACTTACAACTGTTATGTGACCGAGTTTTGATACTGTGGATTAAATTAAACAATGAAGAGACTTCTGTATTAATTTCATGGCCAAGCGTAGATGTAGGATAGAAGTACACTTTTTTTGTTTTCACTGGGAAATAAAATGCAACTGGTCACGTGTAAATCTTTTAGCATTGAATGCTTCGAACTTCTCAAGATTTACACTTGACTAGTTGCATGTAATTTCCCAAATTTTAATGTCAGAAAACAAAAAGTGTACTTCAATCCTTAATTGTTTTATATCATTTATAACAGGTTTGCCAAGTACACTGGGTACAACGACTTTAGGAAAAAGCGTAAAGCAGCACCACAGCTGTCATCCGTGGATCTCAAGCGTCACGTGGACCTCCTTTTTAGACTTACAAGCATATTCTATGTTCAGACAACTTGGGAAGATGTTATTCCTGACATAGAATCCCTTGCCTCATGCCTGCAATCGTATAGTTCTCTGTTAAATAAATACAATGATCAACAGAAGCAGAGACAAGCCCAACCATTCCCTGTTCGTCCACTAGGAAAATACTCGTCAGTACAGTATAGCCCCCCATGTGTAGATATGGTTAAACCCCGTTACAGTATTATTGACCAAGTTGTAAGAGAGTCTGATGAATATTTACCAATTTACCTCGACGACACTATTCACATGGAGGAGACATGGAGAAACAGAATGCAGCGTCTCATTCTGGAATTTCGGCTCGGCTAAGACAGGCGATCACAAATGCAGATCCTGACATGGCTATTGACTTGCGTCGTTTAAATGCAGGCAGACCAGATGACACTTTTTCAGTATTTTTTGAAGAACTTGAGAGGCAAGTCTCATCTTTAACTGCCGAAGATGAACGGAGGCATGATAATGTGCAGCATTTTAGCAAATACATATCCATAAGAGATTTGATTGACCAAACAGCGAAGACGTGCCCTGAAGGAACACCAATTCCATCCGAGAGTACAGTTTTATTTGCGTTTGTTCCTCGAAATGCTTACATAAACACTGCAAAGCTCTACAAAGGTAGGATCAATTTGCAACACAAGGTGCAAACACGGCAGTTAAGGGCTGCCCATGTTGATGAGCATTACTGTGCGGCAATATTCAGCTACATGAAGAGATAAGCCTGTATGCACAAGAACCAGACAACCATGGTATGTTTAGATGACAAGGCAAAAGTCGACTACGGCGAACCTGGGATGGCCATTTCAACAGGTGTTCGTGGTAAGAAGTCCCTTGTACCTGTGACATCAAGCCTTGGTGCACTAGACGATGATGTAGGATCTAAAGGATCTCTTACACCATCTGTATGTCTACAAATCGATGTACCAGATAAAGCCACAGACAGCTTTTATAGGGGCCAAGTTTATGTCACACTTAAGGATTCAATCTTTCAGTCCTCCCTCCCATTCCGGCATGCTGCAGAGTTGATGAACATATTGATCAATACGTACGTCAAAACATACTTGTTGGTTTATACGGATGGTGGGCCAGATCATAGAACAACATTTGCTGCAGTGAAACTGTCACTTATCATCTTATTCAAACGTCTTGACCTGGACATACTTATTGCTGCAAGAACAGCCCCTGGGCACTCCTGGGCGAATCCTGCGGAGCGAATCATGAGCCTCCTGAACATTGCGTATCAGAATGTTGCCATATACCGAACAGAAATGACAAGCCATTTTGAGCAGGTAGTCAAGGCATGTGGTTCAATGAATGACATTAGAAAGAAGGCAGAGAAGTCCGATGGTCTGGAAGGAGCATGGCTGCAATCAGTGAAAGAAATTGCCAATCTTCTAAATGATCGGGCTGGCCGAGTAGAATTGAAGGGGAAAAAGTTCAGATGTCCTGACCCTGTATCTAAAGAATGTATACAGGAGTTCGAGTCCGAGGTCCAGCAACGTATTGATCCGACCATCATCCCTGGAAAGTACACGATGAATGACCTGAAGAAGTGCCAGGGATATAAGAGGTACATCGAGAGGCATGGTAAAGAGGGAACTTATATATTTCAGGTATATATTAAAACATTCAATGCATGTTTTACTGTTTCTGACACTTTTTGGAAAGATTGCAAAGCAAGACAGGTCAATCTCTTAAATTTAGAGTAAAGATTCTGGTTGAATTTCAGTGCAGCAATGTTGACTCGGTACATGGTCTATAAAAAGCTATAAATGTTACATTGAACCATTTTAATTTGGTAGCAGTAAGTACCAGGTCAGTATGACCTATTTTTAATCATTGAGTGACTATGGAAAATGCATTGCAGTCTGACCATTCCACCTTTTTGCAGTTAAATACTTGTTCCAGCTTGTGCTGATGTTTCTGGCACAAATGAATTTCTTTGTGTCTGCATGTTAAATTATTTTGACCTTTTGTTTTCGTTATTAAATTTTATAGATTCCAGTTATGCATGCTTTATTTGGCAACAGATGACTGATGGTAAGTGCATGCTGTAACTATACATGTAATCTACACTGTTAATCTTTATATTGCTGACATAGAAGAAGAATTCAAACTTTCTGAATTTTATATTTACAATAGAATATGTTTGCATTTTACTCCAAAGATGTATTACGTTTGCATGATTGTTTCAAGCACAAACATCGAGCGAGTCAACGTAAACCGTCTGCAATGAGACTGTGAAATTTACACGAAAAGCGCAAATATTATATCGGCAAGCGAGGACACCGATAGCAGAGTGCGCGCTTTTTCATGGAAATTTCACAGTCTCATTGTAGACGGTTTATTTTGCCTCGCTCGATGTTTTTGTTTTAAACAACCTTGTAAACGTTATAATTAATGTAAAACATTTTTAAATAATAAAATTGCTTAAAACTTATTATCTCAATCTGACATGTCAATATATATTGAATGTCTGTGGGGCTTTTCATATTCAATAACAGAATGTTCAAATAAAAGCTAAAATTAAATATTTCTAAAATATTATCTTTAATATATATATTTTAAATAGAAATTTCCATTTTTGCATATAGGTGAGAAAGTGTGATGATCCGGATTGCTGTAACCCATTGAGAGGACCACCAGGTTTGCCATCTTTCCTCCCAGATCCAGAGATAAATCCAGACAAACCAGAACACTACAAGCCATTTGAGGACCTAGTTGGTAAAGCTACCACAGAGTGAGACATGCCCTCAGCCAAAAACACCTCTCTGGCCAGAGTGGCCGAAGAACAACAGGTACGTATAACCAACACTTTATACTGTGTCATACATCATATTTAAAAGAAACTGATGTGTAAAGTTTCTTCTGCTTGCTACAGGAAGGGAATACAAAGCTTGATCTGTGTCTGATTTTAAATTGTTCTGTACACATTGTATTATACTCTGGAATATATAACAAAGTATTTGAATCTTTCAGGGATGTCCAAATAGGCTGCTGGTGGCCCAGAACGTGTGGAGCATCGTCAGGTGCTATGAGTGCAACAAACCCCGGTGTATCTACAGCAAGAAGGCACTAACCCTTCGAGAGGAACGGTCCGTTAAAAGACTATTAGAGAGGTTCCACTATTCATGTGGCTCGGTCATCACCCCAGATGGTTATGTTAACATATTGCACAGCTTGTAACATTTTGTCAGATATCTTTGCATTATATCTGCATTGAGACACCTACTGTCATTTACTTTTAATTTACAGTATAATTAATGAAAACTAATATATTAAAGTAATTTGTTGACACAAGTATTTTTAGTATATTTTATATTCTCATTCTGGGACATCAGCAACTTTCTGGGCATCCTTGAAAGATTCAAATACATGGTTTATCTGACAAGAGTATTGTGTTTACAAAACAAAAAAAAAATCTGACATTTGAATAAAACTCAGTGTTAATAAGTCAAGCTGATACTTTATCAACCAAACTTGTATATGATACATGTTTCTCAGACACTTTCAACTCTTAGTAGTACATGTATTTGTAGAGTATACTTACTCTAAGAGGATTTGCAGAGGTGTATATCATTCTAATTCAATGATACATTAATGTGCACATATTCTATGATCCACAGGTGATGGATTGCAGGGAGTGGTATTTGTGAGGTTGCAGCTCTGCTGTCAAAGTCCTGTGGAGCTGTCGCACTACTCTGCAACATGCACAGTAACCCGGGAAGATGTATGCTGTTACTGTGCATCAAGAGAGGAAACAAGCAGGGACGAAGCCTCACTGCACACCCACAGAGTAGTGTTGCCCATGTGCAAAACTTGCACAGATCAGGGGAAGGACGTGATAAAGCGTTAACCAAAGAAGAACTAAATATGTCAGAATAATGAGAATATGAATAAAATTGCAGCAGTTTTGAACTACTTTTTATGTCATCTGTGCATCAGAATATACAGGTTCAATTTGTCCGTCTGTCTGTCGAGCATGTCTAGTGCATGAACTCATACTTTGTTTGGTACCAAGTCACACTTTATTACTTATATCAAAGCTACTGCAGGAAGGGTATGTCTTCTGAAAAAAGTTAGTTTATTCTGTGTTTAAAAATGCTGCCCTCTGATGGCAAGATGTTAAAGACATCTTCGGACGTCCCGGGCCCATGTAGGGGTAGGCTTGGCACGTAAAAGACCCCTAGCTGCCCATGGCGTAGGTGCCCAGCAGCAGGACTAAATTTGGAAACTGGACATCTGTCCCGTCACTATATAGCTAAAATATTGCTGAATAAACCATTAAACGACAACAAACCAAACCAAAATGTGTTTTAAAATGGCAGCATGCTGACCGAAAAGCTTTGTGAAATATCTCGAAGGAGAGTTATAAAATAAAGATCTCGGCAAGGTGTAAAGGATATACATTTAACAAGTCTGTCAAATGTACGACAAATCTATTCAAGAGATCGGACTCAGCCATGTGGCACAATCCACCTTGTGAATGTGTTAAAGGCACTAATGGCACAATTCTCAAGAAAAATCAGAGGGCTTCTGGTATGTTCACAAATAAGTTTCTTATTATTTTTGTACATTATTGACAATATTATATATGGTTTACAGTTTTCTCCAAAAAAAAAAAAAATACCTACCTACCTACTCATAGTAAAAAATCTGAGTCGCGTTACAGCAAACCAACAATTTTTTAAGGATGGCCCAAGATAAATTACCCTCGAGATCAGAAATAGAATTAAACCGAATACATGCCTTGTCATGAACCTCCGATGATGATTACAATTATATATTTTATACATGCCTTGTCATTAACCTCCGATGATGATTACGATTCTATATTTGATATGTCAGATATTTAGATACAAGCTGGTTTGTAAAAGTGTACTATTTTAGTTTTTTGTCCTGTCTGTCTGTGACTGTCTGTCTGTGTTAAAAAAATTAACATTGAGTCACTTATTTTGTCAACACTTCTGAGTGATAGATCACATTGTTTGTTAGGAAAAAAAATCATAATTGATTTCTTTTTATAAATACTGGGTCTGTTGATTGTTGGTCTATTGTAGTATCATCTGTATACAAAATTACTCTTTTCCACCATAGAAACATTCTCCTCTAATCGAAATTATTTTTGCAACATAAAACGAGGTATTACAATGTTATTTTTATATACCCAACAAAAAAAGAAACGCACCACTTAATCTTCATTCTATAAAATATATTATCTAATCTATAGGAATTCAATTCTTTTCCAGCATAAATCGTAGGTATACGAGTGACTTATTCTGTCAAACGCCAAACGAATCCGTTTTCATGATCAGGCACAGCGTCATGATAAAGACACTTGGTTCAAAACGCAATGTCACAAAATGGCTTTTAAGAATTCCGTTCGCTTTTTAGAATTGATTAAAGCTGTTAAACCTATCCAAATTGATATATCAGGCATTGTGATTTGTTTTTTCACATTATAATCAACAGTTTTCTCTGAATACAAATTCATTTAATTGCTTCAAATGACATCATCAAACAGAAACTCTAAATTTGAGAAAAAATCCCAAGCATCAACTCTTTTGTAAATGAAGTCCATGATTTGATATTTTCCGCCTTTAAATGTGTCGCAAAGCACAAAGTTACCTTACTACAGCTTGTATCTGACCTTTTTTCGCAAGTGCAGTTTTCAGAAACAATACCTCGATCTTGACAAGTCATTTTTACGTGCATTTTCAATGGTTTTGGACGTTACTTTTAAGCTTTTCTGGTATTTCATTTGGTTATTTCAATTGGATGTTAAAGATAAATCTGCAGCAAATAAATAAGAATGGCTAAAGACAAAATTAGTGTTCCTTTGGGATCAGAATTGCAAAATATTGATATTCTTTATTGTAAAACATACCCCAATATACAGAAATTTCCACTAAGACATTTAATGTTCAGATTTGTTGGCATATTTTGACTTCATTTGAATAGAGAAACCAGTATTAATCTATATTTTTACTGAAAATTTGCTGAAAGTGGTCAAACAACAGAATTCCAGAAGGATACCAAACCTGCGGCCATGCAACAGGAGCTAGAAACAACGCGCTTTATTCGGCACTATCATTGTGATATGTTGCGAACAAATGATCGAAATGTGTTTAATCCTCGGTAATTCGAGTGCTGGAAAAAGAAAACTATAATCAAAGGTCTAACTAAATATTTGATTAATTGAAAAAAATTACTATACAATATGATGTGCGTTTCTTTTTTTTAGCTCACCTGAGCCAAAGGCTCAAGTGAGCTATTGTCATAGTGTGGCGTCCGTCGTCTGTCGTCCGTCCGTCCATCGTAAACTTTTAACATTTTCAACTTCTTCTCAAGAACGACTGAAGGGATTTTGATGAAACTTGGTATGCATGAAGTACTAAAGGTCCTCTACCAAGTTTGTTCATTTCGGCTCGATCCCTTCAGGGGTGGATCCAGGGCGGGGTCAAATAGGCCCCGGAGGGTACCCCTCTTCAAAAATCTTCTTCTCCAGTTCCACTGAATGGATTGAAAAACTAATTGTATCTATGTGATCTAGAAGGATGTATAATTCAAGTTTGTTCATTTCGTTAAAATCCGATAACTAATTTTTGACGCGTTTTTGACGTCTTTTCGGACTTAGTCAGAAATGCACATTTTTGCACTTTTTCTTTAAATAACTCAATAAGTGTATGATTTTACACACTCATTTACTACATATTTATCATATTTAACTTACTTAATGCTTTGATATGTATTTTATGCTTAAATTTTATTTTTTTGATTTTTTTATGATTTTTTTTCTTATGTAAAAAGGAAGGGGGGGGGTGATTTTCATACATTTTCTGCTTCTTTTCTATAACCACTCTTCAGATTGTCATGACAATTTGTAGGTATGAGGTACTTATGCATGGTACCCTACAAGTGAAAGAATTTTGTCCAGATATCCACTTTTGGATTTTTAAGGAATATTTTTTAAGATTTTACATAGGTATAATGTATGTTTTCTTACCAAAAATAGGAGAAAAATTCTCAAATCGCACCGGGTTATACACATTGATACTACTTTTGAATGAAGAAATTTTATTTGAATCACAAAAAAAAAAAAGCCGTAAAGATTAAAAGTACGCAATTTTTTCATATTTTTTCAAAGCCATGCACCTGGTTCCGGACCGGAATTATTCGAATTTTATGATCTGAGGACCCATTTTCACACGTATTCTTCCACACATGTAGATGTCTCACACACTTTAAAACTATATTCAAAATTTTCTTTCATCTATCTAGTAAAAAATCACGGGAAGACAATTCAAGATAAACATTGTGTGTATTTTCCACCAATTGTTGAAAATAATAAGAAAATAATCGGAACTATTTGACAGGACAATGACCTAGATATGCATTAATTCATCTTCGTCCCCAAGGCGCATCGTATTCCGCTAGGCGCTTCATTGCAATACAAACCGCAAAGCAGTACTGCGATATATTTCAGGAGATACAGTGCAAACGGAATAGATTTTTATACTTGGAACACTTTCATAATGGTTATCATTCATGTACTTGGAACACTTGCATATACTTGTTATCATGTATAAAGTTTGCTCGAATTTCCTCTGTCTTAGACTCTCTTAGATGAAGTAATTTACGGACTGATTTCTTGAAGAAACGTCTAATGAGTAATCTCTTTCTCTGGATTTTGAGAATGCATAGGACATTTAATATCTGAAATTCTTGAAAATAAATAAATCCGTTCAGAGTTCCTGAAATCTTCCAATGAAATGTTGGACCACAGAAGCTGTTGTTTTAATAGAGAAAATGAATTATTATTCACAACCTTAAGCCACTGTGTTCGTCATCTTGTATGTATAATATTTCTAAGAGGAACACAGAGGCCTGAGGTTGTGAATAATAAAACATTTTCTCTCATAAAACGACAGGATCCTGTGTTAAGACATTTGGGAATTTTTATCTGTTCAAATAATAGATACATAATGAGTTTTTATCGGACCAAATAACTTCTTGTCGGCAAATCCATTGCAACCGATACATTTCATGAACTCTCTCCGCTAACAACTTGTCCGTGTAACAGACCTATGATGAGGTAAAACAATTAGTTAACAGTAAATAACGATGTCGTAGGTCTGCTAGTTGAAAAGCTTAACAATTTCATGGGCCTTTTAATTTGTTTCAAACTGCGAAACCTTAGAGAAACCACTTGAGTTGTTGAACAGCATACGCTGAAATGCGACGCTCCTTCTCGCCTGTTGAAATATGCATAGGCAAGAAGCGTCGCATTTCAGCATATTTACTAAAAATTATTTGTTCAAGTGGCTTCACTGGGTCATGAGGTTTGATACAACATACACTGCTTTTTTGGAAAACAAACTGGCACAATTTCTGCACAACTCACTTGAATTGATGAATATTGGATCAAAACGATTTTAACTGTACGTTTCATGTATTTGAGATGAAATCAATACTATTCAAAAGCATAATTCATAGATTTCAGTGAATAAAAGCAAAACCGAAAAATCTTTGTTTTTTATGCCCCTGGAATAAAAGATTCGGGAGCATAAAGTTTTTGCCCTGTCCGTCTGTCTGTTTGTCTGTCTGTTTTCCGAAAAACTTTAACATTGGGCATAGCTTTTGAATGGAAGCTGGTGACAGAGGTTTCATATTTCACATGTGTATTTACCAAAATTTTTTACCTCATGACCATAACCTTGACCTTTCACGTACTTCTCAAAAACTTTAACATTGGGCATAACTATTGAATGGTTATAGTGATAGGGCTTTCATATTGTACATGTGTATTCCTTGTGACAAGATCTTTCCATTGATACCAATATTACGCTGACCCTGACCTCTCACATACTTAACAGAAAATGGTGTTTATACTAACAAAGATGCCGCCGGGGGCATTCTCGTTTCACAAACACAGGCTTTATAATTTCTGGCATGCTAGCTATCAATAATGAAAGGTTTTGTGTTCAATTTTAAATAAACTTAATTTGTGAAATCATTTCATTGTTTTATTCTTTTTCTGCTGCACATTTATGTGGAATTTTACAATATGATTTTATTTTTGATGTTGCATAATTGAACTATACTAGCTGGGCATATGACGTTGGACCACTTTATCCGTTTTTTTTTCAAATCAGTAAAAAAGTTATTGATTTGAAATGTGACTATTTTTTCTTTTTTGTACTTTTAAAGGTTGTCTGAAAAAAAAACACTTCTCTGCATCCGGCAAAAATCTTTTTAGAAAGGTTGTGGGCTAAAATCCTGGTACTGGCACTATCAGTATTCAATGTCAGTTAGAGCGTGCATGGGTATCAGGTGAGCGTTGTGCCCCCTGGGGCTCTTGTGTTGGGTATATATTCCAACACCCAAGTTGCTTTCAACTATAGGCACCACTTCTCGTAGACCAACATCATCTACTTCTAGTAGACCACCATCATCATCTTCTAGTAGACAACCATCGTCATCTTCTAGTAGACCACCATCATCTTCTTCTAGTTGACCACCATCATCTTCTTCTAGTAGACAACCATCGTCATCGTCTAGTAGACAACCATCATCTTCTTCTAGTAGACCACCATCATCATCGTCTAGAAGACCATCTTCTTCTAGTAGACCACCATTAAAATCAAAACAAGGTAAATTACCCTCGAGATCAGAAATAGAATTAAACCGAATACATGCCTTGTCATTAACCTCCGATGATGATTACGATTCTATATTTGATATGTCAGATATTTAGATACAAGTTGGTTTGTAAAAGTGTAATATTTTAGTTTTTTGTCCTGTCTGTCTGCGACTGTCTGTCTGTTTATGGCAAAAAAAACCCTTTAACATTGAGACAACTATTATATCAACACTGCTGACTGATAGATCACAATTATGATTTTATAGATAATAATGCTTTCTGTATTTTTTAATTGTAGGTGTACATACTGGTGATAATGATGATGATAATGATGATGTCTTTGGTGATCCTGAAACTCAAGGTCTGCTTACAACCCTACTACTGTGTATAAATCTAGCATTTTCTATCTTCATTCTGCTATGTGTATTTATATCTATCAAGGATAAATTTAAGAGGTTTAGATGTAAAACATATAATAATAATTCATCATCAAACAAATTAAAAAGAGATAAGTCACTTTTTAAAAGACATAAAATCTGGAAACCTACACATGAAAGGTCTAAATTACCATCAAAATCTGAACTTGAGTTGAATAGATTACAAGTATGGTCTTCAGAAGATGATGATTATGATTCTATTTTTGATATTTCAATGTGCGAGCTTTTGCTTGAATGTATACACTAGTTTTTATGCCCCCCCCCCTCCGGTCTATCGACAGGGGGCATTTAGCATTTGGGTCGCCTGTCATTCCGTCCCACTTTCAATTATTGAATATACAATTGTTTGTAAATATGATAGGGTCATGATATTTTGCATGTGTATATATCTAAACAAGACACATCTATAGATACCAGAATCTGTGTTTCACTAACACATCTTGTTAATTTCTGTGAAATTGCTGTATAAAATTTGTTTTTTTAACGTTTAATAGGTTTCTTTGCCTGGGCTTCTGTTACAACAATAGCAATTATTGTTGTTGTTGTCAAGCGGGTGTTGTTTAAGGAGATCCAATGTAGAGGACACGTCCCACAACCACAACCATCACAAATACCTGCACCAGAGGATTTCCCTAATGCAATGAGGATGAACATACTAAACACTCCTCCTTCACAAGCCTCAACCCCAAGCACCATGGCATTATCTACCCCAGATACAAGTACTCCCATGTCGACAAAGCCGCTCATAACACCCAAGCATGAACCAATAGCTAGTCGCACGAAGTCTAACACCACTAGAAAACTTAGTTTGTAAATACACATATAACACTTTTTTTACGACTCGGCAGTAGTATAGTCCCCACTCTATCCGTACTTCCGGTGACGTTATTTTCCCGCGTTTCCGGTTTCCCTCTCTCCCTGTACTTCCGGTGACGTCATTTTCCCGCGCTTCCGGTATTTTCCCGCGCTTCGTCATTTTTCCCGGGCTTGTGATATTTTCCCGCGCTTCCGGTGTTCAAAAATGTTCCCGCGCTTCCGGTATTAAAGAAATTTGCCATCCTTCCGTCAACAATGAACGTTTGCCCCCTTCCAATAGGATAAGCTATTTTTCCCGCCCTTCCGGTCTTTACATCTACATCAGCTTCTGTTACATCATTTCTCCGGGGCTACCGGTTTTACATCCACGTCAGTACTTCCGGTGCTTATTCAACAGATATACTTTTTATACTTCCAGTCTCGGTTCTGATAGAATCTTTATTCCTGTAATGCGCTGATGTGTTCATTTAGTTGAATTTGCCTAACATTGTACAAATATGAAGACTTTGGAAACATTGATTTGATAATGTGTGAAATAGTAGAACATTGTAATATTCAGGAACAAAGTATCACACTGGAAATGGAACACTAATCTTGCATTTGAATGGTAAGACACTTTTTTTTCTTTTTGTGTGAAAAAAAGGCAGTTTAATAGTTACTGTGTAATCATATAGAATTGAATACTTAAGATTTCACCAACTTTCACTTCATCTGAGCTTAAATATTGGTGTATCTGTGAGAAAAAAAAATTAGATGATTTTTTTCTCTACCAATCTTCATCGTCGTCGTCGTTGTCGTCGTTTTTTTGCGTTTTTACTTCTCATTTTTACTCAGTTACGTTATTATCCAAGATGGTCACGCAAAAGTATACACATACCAAAGAGAATAGTATGGTGACCTCATTTCATACTGGTGTGATTATTTATTATCTAAATCAGTTACAGCTATTGCAGTATTTACATTTGATGTAAATGACCGTCCCAATGACCGGATGTTAATAGGTCTCAATCGTTTATATATCTAGTCGTCTGTATCTATCGTGAATTCGTTTGTTTCTTTTGGAGTGGCTTTGTTTGTCATACTGGGGGGCATACAACATGTCCTCTTCTTCTTCACTTTTCCATCCGATAAAAAATAATTCTCTACAGCATTATGTACAGCTCTAAGAGAAAAGATGACAAAGAAAATGTTTGATCGATATGATTTTTTTATTGTATTTGTAGTTCATGTAGGTCCTTGTGGCAGTTGGGTAATTTAATTTTTTGAATTGTTCGCAAGTACAATTCTTGTTCGCTATGTGTGACAAAAAACAGCTCTGCTGCGTATATCTCATTTGAAAAAAAAATGCTGACAGCAATCCTTATAATGAATAAATTACATGTTCAATAATAACTAAACAGTTGCTGAAAAAAAAATACAGTCAACAACAGATATTATTCACAAGTGTCCACAAATCCAGAAGTGGAACAATCACGCACCAATTCAAGTATTTTTTCAGCTTTTAATTATTTTTGTTTCCAAAAAGTCTAAAAGTACTTGAGTTTTTCCCACTTCTGTGCCCAATGAGCTCACAAGTCCTTTCATCATCTCACAGCACATTTCGAATTCTTTAACCATACTTCCGTCAATTTCCGTTTGAGTTCCTTTATCCTCTTTCTAATTTTAAAATAAGAAAAATGAATGCATTTAATTTTTTCTTCAATTTTTAAATAAGTCTTATATAGATATCAATACGGAAAGACACCAGATATTTGATTTTTAATAAGATTGCTTTATAAGGTATGTAATTACCTTTACAGGTTTCTCCTGTCTTTCATTTCTGATCCTCTTCTCCAGTTTCTCATACTTTTCTGGTTCTTTGAATCTATTGAAATAGGACGAAGAAGCATATTATTATCATTTTTGAGTTTATAAAAAAATGTAGATAATAATAATATTATTTAAAAAATAATTTGTAAAATATATAAAATATAATTTTCTAACCCTAACCCTAACTTTCATATCTTTTTGGCATATTACATTGTTTAGATTTGAGGATCACTGACGAGGGTTAAGTACCCGAAACGTGCATGTCTGGTCCATGTTGCCAATTTACCTGTTCTTAAATGATGCTATTCAATTTGAAGACGTTTACATTGTATAGATTTTAAACTAATATGGGGAAATACTTACGAGAATTTTGTGAGGATATCGGCCTCTTTGGTCTGACACTGTCGTTCATTTTCTTTGTTACGACTGAAAAAAATTGTAAAATTACATAACTATTTTTGCTTGTCAGCAAGATTTAAAAAAAAGAATGTAAGAGAGTAAACAACTTATTACTGATATTTATAATTATTCACTAACCTTTTTAAATCTCTTTTTGTTATTTAAATTATGATTTAAAATTTCATCGTACAGTACACTCAACCTTAACAGATAAAGAAAAGACAACTATAAAATTCCAACTTACTTTAGTGGGACGGCATCGATACATGTGACACCATCCTTTTTCGTAACAACGAACGACATGTGGTTTGGACCTCGATTTATTTCCGCGATTGAGACAGGGACTGCGTTGGGTTGCAGCTCTCTGCATATAATCCTTGGACGTTGGATCTCAGAATGTTCCAGTTTAGGGAGCAACGAAACCATTCCTCTATTTAAAAAAAAGTAACTTATCAAAGTAATGAAATTAGTAATAAAATAAGTTATATGTGATAATGCATCATTCTCCATTTTATTTATTTATTTTACTTTCTTCTTCTTATTATTATTTTTTTTTGTTGATGTTATTTTTTTGAACTGTTATACGTCTTTTAAAGAAAATAACATAGAAAACTAAGGGGGAGGATTATAATCTCTAACCTGTTACTTTGCCTAGGTCTTGGTGTGTCCACCCTTGTAAAAGAAGAAGAAGGAAGGGGTCTTTCGGGTGTTTTTAAGACTTTCTTGGGTGGTGATGACATACTGAAATTTGTTTAGAGAAAAAGTTAATTTTTTTCTTTTGTTCTCATTTTATTAATTATATTTTTGTACATTTGAAGTATACACATTTAAAAAAAAAAAAAAAACATTATGTCAAGTAACGTGCAAGAAAGAGAGAGAGAGAGAGAGAGAGAGAGCACTGGCAAAACCCCACTTGTGGGGAACTCACACCTGTCAAATGACCTTTCTTGTGAGGAATGTTGGAAATTGTGGGGAAAATCGCCATTCCCCATAAACCTAATCGGTATTTCGAAATGGTTCGAGGTATCCGCAGGCAATAAAAAAGATATTTTTTGATAGTTTTGTTGTATTATTTTTGTCAGTAAAGAGTTTAGGCATCGCAGAAGCGTATACACCAATGGTAGGAGGGATTTTTCTTTGTGGGGAATTTCTCTCTCTTTCGTACGATCAAAATTATCTCTTCACCGTAAAATTGGTGTCTTGGCATGCTGGGTAATTTTTCTGTTCGGAGCCTTCCTTTTTTAGCCGAGTTGCAAAACTCGGCTCTTAATTTGATGTGAGACGGGCGGGCGGGCGGGCGGGCGTCAACAATTGGTTTCCGGACTATAAGTCAACTACGAAAGAGGCTATAACAATGAAACTTCATACACTTACTCACCATTAGTCAAGGATGAGCCCCATTGATTTTGGGGTCAAAAGGTCAAAGGTCAAGGTCACAGGACTCAGATGATTGAAAATGGTTTCGGGACCATATTTCAGCCTGTATTGCACCTATAATCATGAAACTTGCCAGAAATGTTTCCCTTGAATCAAGGATGAGGCTTATTGATTTTGGGGTCAAAAGGTCAAAGGTCAAGGTCACAGGACTCAGATGATTGAAAATGGTTTCCGGACCATATTTCAGCCTGTATTGCACCTATAATCATGAAACTTGCCAGAAATGTTTCCCTTGAATGAAAGATGAGGCCTATTGATTTTGGGGTCAAAAGGTCAAAGGTCAAGGTCACAGGACTCTGTTGATTGAAATTGGTTTTCGGACCATATTTCAGCCTGTATTGCACCTATAATCATGAAACTTGCCAGAAATGTTTCCCTTGAATCAAGGATGAGGCCTATTGATTTTGGGGTCAAAAGGTCAAAGGTCAAGGTCACAGGACTCTGTTGATTGAAATTGGTTTTCGGACCATATTTCAGCCTGTATTGCACCTATAATCATGTAACTTGCCAGAAATGTTTCCTGTGAATAGAAAATGACCACTTTTGATTTTGGGGTCAAAAGGTCAAAGGTCAAGGTCACAGGACTCTGATGATTGAAAATGGTTTCCTGGCCATATTTTAGCCTGTATTGCACCTAAAGTCATGAAACTTGCCAATAATGATTCCCATGAATCAAGAATGACCCCTATTGATTTTGGGGTCAAAAGGTCAAAGGTCAAGGTCACAGGACATAAAGTATTCTGTATGATGAGATTGAAAATCTGTATCCTTGAAAATATATTACACGCTGATATAGAATAAAGAGAAGACCATTTCTTGATCCAGAAATTTTCATTTAGGACCACAAAATGTTGTTACAAACCATACACATTTCATGTTAGTCTGCATATTCATACTTACATTCCAGTTTTGCAACTCGGCATTTTGCATCTTCGATGCATTTTGAGCTTATTTTTTTTTTGTTCTTGTGATGTAGAGCTGATTGATTTATCGATATTTCATTCATGATGGGTCGATAATTATCGATTAACGGGGTGTTGTAGTCATCCGATTTCGGTAATCGATTTGGAAGTAAAATAATCGATCGCCTAGCGCGAAAAATGCAGAAGTAGGGGCTGCCGCTGATGTATCAGAGGAAATTCTGTCCGATGGTCAAAAACTATTTCTTCATACCCGCACTATACATACAAGTTAACGTTATCAGATGAGCCCAGCATAGAGGATCCTACAGAACCTGCACTGGAAAACAACGATACAGTAAGTAATTCACTTTTTATGTAAACTGATCAACAGGTGCCTGCGTACGCCCCCCCCCCTTAAATTTTCCAATCATGGCTGAAACGATAATTTAAAGTAAAAAAGTAAATATTATACAATTATTGCACAGTGATGAGGTCGATATGATGCTTTATGGAGTGATAAAACCAATATCCGGGGGGGGGGGTGGCCTTCCTGGTTCCCCTAGTACAAATATACAAGGGCTCAGCCCTGGACCCGCTGGGGACCTAGGTGGTCCCAAAACCCCATGCCAATTCTTTGGGCCCCCAACTGAAAAGCTGGATCTGCCACTAAAATGATGTTTCATGATACAAATCGTATTGTGAGTAAATATCATGAAACATTATCATATCATAAGCTTAGCGTATCGTGACAGCCCTAAATTTAACCCCCGGACAAGTGACTGTATGGCTCATTTATGACTTGGGAAATAGAAAAGCCCTGACGATTTTTTAATACTAGAACAATTATAGTGACTATAACTTATATGTACATGTAATCAGGGGTGGATTCAGAACCTCAACTGCCAGGGGGGGGGGGGGGGGCACATACAATTTTTGATGGGAATCACTTTCAAGGCCCGAAGGGCAGAGTGGGGGTCCGAGAAAATTTTGAAATAATGAAGCAATTTGGTGGAATCTGAAGCATATTTGAACTGAATTTAGAAGGGATTAGGCTGCAGGATTCAGTCAGTGGAACCAGGAAGGACTTATAAACAGATAATTATTATTTTTTAGCAATTTTCGACAATATCTGATGCTGTATTGTTTTTGTACGGCATGCCAGGGCTGTCGCTAGGGCTGATTTAGGGCCGATATTCTGCCCCATTCCCAATGCAATAAAAGTATCTTTTTTTCCCAATTTAGACAAAATGTTAGACTCTAAAAATTCCCAATTGTTTGATCTTTGTTTGAAATAGTGTATCAGGGGTTTTTTTTTCCCTTGTTTTGGGGCCGAATTTCGGCCCGTTCCCAATGCCAAATTTCCTCTATTTTTCCTAAAAAATCACCCTGAAATTCCCAAAAAGGAATTATCAAAAAATCATCCTGAGAAAATAAGACTCAAAACCTGGAAGTCAGCACAAAATGTCCTATTTCGAAGTGCATTTTTAAAGATTGTTATTCATCCCTTGTTCAGTTCAATGCAAATCAATAGATTATCAGTGTTAATAAATGATACTTTAGAGTTATACTTTGGTGAGAATTTGTTCCAAAATTTTCCCAATTTTAGCAAAATGTCGCAAATTTTCCCAAAAGGGACAGGCACAGGCACCTTCCCCAAAATAAAAAAAAACCCTGCTGTATCATCCCCGTCATAACTCTACCTTCACTAGGAAAAGGTTGCTGTGCATTTCAGTATTTTTCCCTTTATGATGACATTAATATATACATTTAGGTTAAAGTTAGTGTTGTAACGATTATTGCCGACATCGGCGATATCATCGCTAATACCCTTCAATTTCGATTAATCGATTATGTTTTTAAGAATCGATTATAATCGGAAATATTCAACGTGGAAAAGAATGACATAGTTTTTGGTTGAATTTGCTTATGACAAGTACGAATAAAACGAAAGTAGATCAACGATTGTTTTTAGGAGTAAAAGTTCCGGGCGTAGTGTAAATAATTTGAAAAGGATACACTCTCTAATGCATACAATGGATGGAATTAGGATTCTCATTGAATTTAATAGTAATAAAAAGTACTCTTATAGAAAACTCCATCGTCAGATGTGATACGGTCCTTCAATACCTCAATATACCTACTCGTCTAGAAAATTTTTTTTTTTAGTTTTTACGCCGAACTCCTGAGCTTTGTAAGAAAGACAAGGTCAGTGAATTTCACAGTACTGTTAGCCTAAACTCCACGAAGATATTGCTTGATTCCTTGAATGAGAAAAATCTTTCGGTTCAATTAGGTCGTATGGAAACCCCCCCCCCCCTCCTCCCATCCCTGCATCTGCCGTATAAAGATGTCCACTATTACAATCTCATATTTGTTTTGACTCCATTACTGCTGTGATCTTGACTACTAGACAGGATTTTATCATTCTATGGTTGGAGTTCTTTCTAGACATTTTGCTATGTATATTAGCATAAGATTTAGTGAATTTTATTCATTGCTTGTAATATTCCTTTCTGTAAAAACAGGAAAGAATTATTTCCGATTAAATCGAAATAATCGATTAAAATCCTCTCCGATTATAAACCGATAATCGATTATGAAATTTTTTAGATTATACAACACTAGTTAAAGTTGAGGAGTGCCAGACTATTCTTGAAGCCCTTATTGACACAAAGAGAGTCTATACAGTCCAATTTCTACAATGAACACAAGATCTCAGGATTTGAGAGAAGAAATCAAAAGTGCTAAGACCAAATTCCTAGAACAACTCCAGGAAAACATTGAACAAAGGTATCTTTTGGGTTAACTATCCTGCTATATTGCATTCACAAGCACACATTTATTCATGGAGGTACAACACAGTTAAAATATTTTGATATCTATAATTTACGTATTGAGCCACTGACCCCTAGGGTAAAAGTGCAGATAGATAAGTCCTCAGATACAATAAGGGACAGAATGATATATATTTTTGCAATTTTTTTATCTGTTTTTTTTTTAACAGAATCTCACTCCTAGGACTTCCGTTATAATTTTGTATTTTAAATAATAACACTATGATACTTCAGGTTACATATGCTATGACAAACACCCTGCAGTCTGTTCCATCAGATTCCGACGATCGAGTACGGAGCATGACTACAGTACAACACCCTCCTCCTCAGGCCATGCTATCTCCAAATCAAAAAATTACCAGGTAAGAAAGTTGTTAGATTTCAGAGTTGTGTGTTTTTTTTTGTGAATACTGCATGACAATCTGAATATTGTACCTTTTTAGCTTGCCGGGATGAAAAAGTCCGAAGAGCTAACATTGGCGTCGTTGTCGTCATTGTCTGTAGTCAAAACTTTAACCTGGGCTACTACTCTTGAACTATAAGGGGTAGGGCGTTGATATTCCACATGGAGATACCCTCTTACAAGGCCTTTCATTTGAGACCATGACCTTTGACCTCTTGACCTTGGAGTTTGACCTATTGAAAAACTTTTACCTGGGCTATATCTCTTAAACTATAAGGGACAGGGCTTTGATATTTTACTTTGAGACCATGACCTAGTGACTGTGGCCTTTGACTTTGACCTACTTTTCAAAAAAAAATTGACCTAGACTATATCTCTTGAAGTTGAACTGTAAGGGGCAGGGCCTTGATATTTTACATGTGGATACCTTGTGTACGACCTTAAATTTGAGACCATATTCTTTGACCTAGTGACTGTGGCCTTCGACTTTGACCTACTTTAAAAAAAAATTAACCTGGGCTATATCTCTTGAACTATAAGTGTAGGGCTTTGATATTTCACATGTACGCCATGATGTAGATTCCTTGTGATGGTACCTATCATATTAGACCATGACCTTTGACCTTGTGACCTTAACCATTTACCTAATTTTTAATTACTCGTACTTTGGCAATATCTTCAGCTCTCTAAGAGATAAGACTAACATCAGATGAATAGAATCCTCATGACAATACTTCTTGTATTTTGGAAGTTATTTGATTTTTGACAAAAACCTGCTACTGAGAGCTATGTAATTTTTAGCTCGCCGGGACGAAAAAGTACGGAGAGCTAATGCCATACCCTCGGCGTCGTCATTGGCGTCGTTGTTGTCATCGTCCGTAGACAAATCTTAAACCTGGGCTTTATCTCTTCAACTATAAGGGGTAGGTCTGTCTGTACATATTTCCTTCTTTATCCATGGATAGGATCTAGACCAAATCTAGACCTAATCTAATATAGGGTAAGGCTTTCATATTTCACATGTAGATACCTTATGACGGGACCTTTGGTTTGAGACCATAACCTAGTGACCTTGAACCTTAGACTTTGACCTACTTTTGAAAAACTTTAACCTGGGCTATATCTATACAACCATAAGGGTAAATTTAAGGCTTTCATATCTCACTTGCAGATTCCTTGTGATGAGACCTTTCATTTGAGATCATGACCTTTGACCTAGTGACCTTTACCTTAAAGTTTGACTTACTTTTCAAAACTTTAGCTTGGGCTATATCTCTTGAACTATAGGGGGATAGGGCTTTGACATCACATATAGTTTCCTTGTGATGAGACCATGTCTATTGACCTAGTGACTGTGATCGTAGACTTTGACCTACTTTTCAGACACTATCTTTTGAACTATAAAGCCTAAAGGGTAGAGCTTTGATATTTCACATGTAGATACCTTCTGATGAGACCTTTCATTTGAGACTATGTCGTTTGACCTTTTGACCTTCCTTTAAAAAAAACTTTAATCTGGGCTATACATGTACCTCTTCTACTATAAGGTATTAATGTAGTGACCTTTACCTTAACCTATAATTTCAATCATTCATACTTCAGCAATATCATTAGCTCTCTAAGGGATATTGCTAATATTAGATGCATAGTCTGCTCTTGATAAAACTTTTTTATGCCCCCGTAATCGAAGATTCGGGGCCTTTAGTTTTTGGTCTGTCCGTCAATCTATTTGTTTGTCTGTTGGTCTGTTTGTCCACAAAAACTTTAACCTTGGCCATAACTTTTGAATGGTAAGTGATAGGGCTGTCATATTTTACATGTGTATTCCTTTTGACAAGACCTTTCCATGGATACCAAAATTTTTGACCTTGTGACCTTGACCTTGGAGTTTGACCTAATTTCAAAAATTTAAACTTTAGCCATAACTTTTGAATGGTAAGTGATAGGGCTTTCATATTTCACATATGAAGTCCATGTGGCAAGACTTTTCCATGGACACTAAATTTGACCTTTTGACATTGACCTCAAATGTGATACTACTTTTGATCTGTTTTACTGACAAAAATGCCAACGGGGGCATTTTTGTTTCACAAACACTGGTTTTTTTTAATAGATTTTAGAAGTTTGCTGATTTACAATAAAAACTTGCTATCTTTGATATCACTATTTTTTAAAGCTCACCTCAGCGAAGCTCACGTGAGCTATTGTCATGGCGTGGCGTCCATCCGTCGTAAACTTTTTACATTTTTGACTTCTTCTCAAGAACCACCAAAGGAATTTTGATGAAACTTGGTAGGAATTAAGTACTCATAGTCCCCTAAAAGTGTTGTTGTTTTTCGTCCGGATCCGTCAAAAGGTGCCGCAACCAAATGCAAAGTAGGTACTAGGTCACAGGGGGTACCCTCCTTTGACAAACTTCTTTTCAGAACCGAAGCACATATGACAAAACAAAAGCATCTGGATGATCTAGAAGGATGTCTTAACAAGTGTTGTTGCTTCTGATTCCTGTCGGAAGTCAAATGTTTGACATGTTTTTGACATTGGACTTTGTCAAAAATGCTCATTTTTGAACTGTTTGTGGTTTGAAATGTGTGGTTTTGTGACCTCATTTATTATATGTTTGTTATATTTAAGTTACTATTTGCTTCTATATACATTACACGCTATAATCTTCTTTTTTTGGAATTTTTATAGATTTTTTAAAATATGAATAGGTATGTTTACTGAGCACATGGACCCAAGGGTTGTGGGTTCAAGTCCCGGCACTGGCACCCCAAATTTTTTCTTCCCTTTTCATTTTTTTCAATTTTGTCACCTTTTTATGCACTTTTAAATCATCTCAATACCTTTAATTTCATTTTTGACCAAAAAATGGTTTTCTTCCATTTTCATTTTTTTCTGTTTTGCACTCTTTCACTGTGCATTTGACATATTTTAAGTTTTCTTATGGCTGTGTTATATATGGGACCTCCATTTATTAGTTCAACTGTCTATCTGTTTCACACAGCCTATCTGACAATTCAAATGCATGAGCAGTTTATAGGGATCACTTTGTCCCATGAAAATCCATCTGCAAATCTGTTTGTTAAACTGTTTGTCAGTCTGTCTGCTTGTTGGGTATTGTAGACACACATTCACATTATGGCTATAACTTGATTAATTAGGGGATAAACGTACTGTGTTTTGTGGTTCCGACAGGTATATGTTGGATATACTGTTGGAAATGCAGTAATACTGTCGGGTCTTGCCCCCGACGGTATAACGTATGTTTCCAACAGTATATCCAACATATACCTGTCGGCACCACAAAACACAGTACGTTTATCCCTATTCTAATTCATGTGATATGATTTAACTTTTTATACCCCTCAGAGGGTCTCACGTATCCCTTTAGACGTGACGTTGCTATGGAGTACTAATAACGACCAACAGAAATTATTGCGCTGCAAAATAGGAAATACAACTGCTTCGTATTTGTTATAATGGCGAAAAATCAAAGTGTTATCAATAGATAACTTACTTGCTCTGTTGTTTACAGGCAGAGAACGCCATTAACAAGCTCATACATTGTAGTTTTACGTCACAGTATGACGTCACAGGAGCGAAGAACAAAGGGAAGCATGACATCATACGCAAAAAGTGCGCTAAAGCTTGTAGGTACATTTACGTAGGAAAACATTTTAAAGTATGTCAAGTGAGTCGGTTTGTGGCATGTATATCGTCGTTATACATGCTTGTAGAAATCCTGTGAACCAATCAGAATGCGTGTAACAAACAGAATGAATTAGAATGTATGTTATACTTAAATCACACTTGCAGGGTTGGTCAAGCATGATAAGACTCAATACCCTATTAGGCTCAAGGTCACCTGCAGAATAAGTTTTATATCTTATAAATCTTTTATCATTTATCGTGTATAATTTATTAAGGTATATTTATCTTGCCAACTATTTATTTACAATTATTAATGAACAATGGATGTATAATTTCAGATGATACAGAGGTTATTCCTTATCCTGAAGCCTCCAATAAATTGCCTTTGATCCACAAACATGGGAATCCAGTCGATTCAGCTTATCCTAAATCTGCAACAAAATCCTCAAAATTCATTCCGTTTAAAACCATTCAGAGCAAAGGCGAAAAATCCGAGGGGAGAGAATCAGGAAAACTAGACAGTATAGAAATGCAAACAAAATCTCCCATGTTACTGAATGGTGACAATTTTGACAGCTTACGTCATCGTAGACAATATAAAATTGCAGCATCCTGGTAAAAGAAACGTTGATCATGATTTGATGGCTGATGAAAAGTTCAATTCTTCTCCAAGCGCAATGAAACAGAAAACTATCTGCGATGTTTTTATATTTCTTGAGTGTATTTAACAAAAAATTATGAATTGCTGACAACGTGTTTATTGTAATGAGCAGAAAATTCTGGGAAAATGTGCAGGGATGGTCAATTATGATTAGATTCAACGCCCAAATAGGGTCTAGGTCAAACAAATAGGACATGTCACATACTTTTTATTGTCCATTGCCAAAATGGTTGGAGTTAAGTGTTTTTAGTGATAATAATATACTGTGTAGTATGATTGGTTGAGAAATCTATATGCAAGGTTTTTTTTTAGTCCCCTACCGGAACGCCAAAGGGGACTCTTAGTTTCCTCTCAGTCTGTCTGTCTGTCCGTCCGTCCGTCTGTCTGTCCGTCTGTCCGTCTATCCTATTTTCAGTTTTCCGGACTTTTTTTCGCTGTTGTTGCATATATTGAACTCATTTTTGGAATGTGGATATATCTCAATGTGATACAGATCAAGTTTGAGCTTGCTTTCGATTGACCTAATTTTACAAGAGTTATGGCCCTTGGACATAGCAAATTTTATGAAAAATTCAGTTTTCCGGACTTTTTTCCGCTGTTGTTGCATATATTGAACTCATTTTTGGTATGTGGATATATCTCTATGTGATACAGATCAAGTTTGAGTTTGCTTTCGATTGACCTAATTTTACAAGAGTTATGGCCCTTGGACATAGCAAATTTTATGAAAAATTCAGTTTTCCGGACTTTTTTCCGCTGTTGTTGCATATATTGAACTCATTTTTGGTATGTGGATATATCTCTATGTGATACATATCAAGTTTGAGTTTGCTTTCGATTGACCTAATTTTACAAGAGTTATGGCCCTTGGACATAGCTAATTTTATGAAAATTTCAGTTTTCCGGACTTTTTTCTGCTGTTGATGCATATATTGAACTCATTTTTGGTATGTGGATATATCTCTATGTGATACAGATCAAGTTTGAGTTTGCTTTTGATTGACCTAATTTTACAAGAGTTATGGCCCTTGGACTTAGCAAATTTTATGAAAATTTCAGTTTTCCGGACTTTGTTCCGCTGTTCTTGGATAAATTGAACTCATTTTTGGAATGTGGATGTATCTTATTGTGATACAGATCAAGTTTGAGTTTGCTTTTGATTGACCTAATTTTACAAGAGTTATGGCCCTTGAACTTAGCAAATTTCATGAAATTTGCAGTTTTCCGAACTTTTTTCCGTTGTTGTTGGATAAATTGAACTAATTTTTGGTAATTGGATATATCTCAATGGGATACAGATCAAGTTTGAGTTTCCTTTAGATTCACCTATTTTTACAAGAGTTATGGCCCTTGGACTTAGCAAATTTTATGAAAATTTCAGTTTTCCGGACTTTTTTCCGTTGTTGTTGGATAAATTGAACTCATTTTTGGTATGTGGATATATCTCAATGGGATACAGATCACGTTTGAGTTTCCTTTAGATTCACCTATTTTTACAAGAGTTATTGCCCTTGGACTTAGCAAATTTCATGAAATTTGCAGTTTTCCGGACTTTTTCTTGCCTGTTATTGCAGATAATTAACTGATTTTTTGTATGTGAATACATCATAGTGTGATGCAGATTTGAGTTTAATTTAGATTGACTAATTTTCACAAGAGTTATGGTCCTTGGACTTAGCAAATTTCGTGAATTCAGTTTCCCAGACTTTTCTTGGCTGTTTTTGCAGATGATGAACTGATGAACAGAGATGCAAGTCATAAATTTATGCCGCCGGTAGGGGACTTATATCGCACAGCGATCATTGCATTTTTAAACATTATTATATGCAGTTGAATTGTATGCTTTTATTTCTTCTACTTATCCTTAGAAATTTATGTGATTTTTTCACGGTATTATACAAAATGTGTAGAGAAATGGACCTTGACTTAAAAGTGTCATGATTTTTAAAATGGAGTTGACATCTAGAATTTGAAGGTATGATTTTTTAGCTCTATTGGTCGAAGACCAGTCGAGCTTATGTGATACTTGTCTTGCCTCTGTCCGTCCATCTGTCTGTTAACAATTTTTTTGTGATCGCAACTCCTCTGGAACCGCAAATGATAGAAACCTAATTCCTTTTGCATTTAGATTGATCCATGGTCTAGTCGTGCACCTAATATTTTGTTTGAGCCTCTGACCCCCAGGGTCTTCAAAAATGGGTGTGGTCATTTTCTCCTATATAACTCTGTAACTTGTGAACACATTCTCATAAAGTATAATTCATAGAGAGTTAATTCTTTTTGTGATATAATCCATCTCTGGTCTAGTTGTGAATCTGCTATTTTAAATGAGCCTCTAACCCCCAGGGTCTTAAAAAATGGATGTGGTCATTTTCTCCTATTCAACTCCATGCAATCTTGTTAACACTAGTTCTCAGAGAGTGTAATTGACAGAGAGTTAATTCTCCTTGCAATATTATCAGTCTCTGATCTTGTTTTGAACCTTATCTTTTGTTTGAGCCTTTGACCCCCAGGGTCTTCGAAAATTGGTGTGGTCATTTTCTCCTATACAAGTCTGTGTAATCTTGTGAATGCCAGTTCAGTGATAGTGATATAATTCTTTTGGCATCATATTCATAATCAGTCTCTGGTCTAGGAAAATGGGTGTGGTCATTTTCTCCTATATAAGTCTAGGTAATCTTGTGAACACCAATTCTCAAAAAGTATAATCAGTAGAGAGATAATTCTTTTTGCATTATCATCACCCTCTGGTCTTTTTATGTTTCGGATATTGTGAACTTCTGACAGCCCCCCCCCCCTCCCCCCCCCCGAGTCTTGGAAAGAGGTGTGGTCATTTCTCCTGTATAAGTATATATAACTTTGTGACCACCAATTCTCATGAAGTATACTTGATAGAGAGATACTTCTTTTTGCATTACCATGAGTCTGTGGACTAGTTGTTTACCTGATATTTTGTTTGAGCCCATGGCCCCCAGGGTATTTGAAAATGGGTGTGGCCATTTTCTCATACATAAGCCTTATAATAATGTTATCTTGTGAACACCAATTCTCAAAAGTGTAAATTCTTTTTGCATCATTTTACAAGTGTCTGTGGTGTAAATGTGCACCTGATATTTTGTGTCAGCTCCTGACCCCAGGGTCTTGAAATGGGTGTCACTTTAAGTTGAGTGAATTTAATAAAACAGCCAGTAGAGCTTCAGTATCATTAGAGACTTCTGGTTTAAAGAATCATTGACATCACTGAGGAACCAAGATGATTAATAAAAGAATTTGTACAATTCAAGGTCTTTTAGGAAATACGACTCATTCCCAATTGAGAGAGTATCTGGCGTCATGAAATTGGTATGAAAGCGTTTTAGTTCGGTTTTTACCCATTTTGTTGACTGATATCAGCTTTATATGTAGGTACTGTATCACAAATTCAGTTTGTCCCAATACCTCCATTTCTTTGGTGGTTACACAAACATATTGTTCAACCTTATATTGATTATCTAGTATTACATACTATATATGTAGGCTATATTTAAAAGATAAAATGTGGAATTAGATCTTTGTGTTCTGCTCAATATTTGTAGACTATTTTTTATCCACTTCAAATGGAAAACTTTATCACAGATTACAAGTTGAATTTGGCCTCCAGAATTTTTGTCTGTGAAAATTGTCATCTTTTATCCCAATTCAGATCTTTTTTCTGTTGTATGGGATATATATACTCCACCTTGTGTTAGTGTGTGTGTTAGTGAGTATGTAGGTCTACAAATGCTTGTGGACACTCACAATTTTTTTCAATCTTCATCAAACTTTGCATGCAATTTGTCCGTGTTGAGACAATACCTATTGATATTAAAGGTCAAATGGTGATAATAGAAAAAGTTTGTGGACACTCTAGAGGTCACATTCTGCTTCCATTCTTCTTCAGGCTTGTAAGTGTTGGTTTAAACAGTATTTATTTCATAAATCTTGTGCAAATGGTATATGATTACAAGAGATACATATTCGGGATCGAGCAACAAGAGAACCCTTTTATCAAGCTCTCTCCCTATCAACAATTAAAGTACAATATATATCATAACAGACGACAATGGAACGTCAACTGAATAAACCTAATATTGAATCAACAATGAGCAAAGTGAGTGAGAGATAAGAAAGAGTGCAAAAAAGAAAGAAAAAGGAAGTGAATATAAGAAGGTAAAGTTTACAAGAAAAAAAAAAGAAAACAGAAAAGAAGAAACATTTAATGCAAAATGAACATCTAGGTATGAAGTATAAAACGGTTTGTAGAATGCAGAAATAAAATGATTTCACATAGAATTTCAATCGAAACGTTTACTGTTGATAATAAATTTGTGAACTGACGAAAAGATATCTCCATTGGTCTTATCATCGTACAGAGGACATCCAGAGAGTAATATATCTGTGTTAATTTGGAAAGGAATTACATTAATTATTTCATTTCGAAGGATGGAGTATTTTGAACAGTGAAAGAAGTAATGGTTTATTGTTTCTGGATAGCCACATGAACAGAGGTTATCATTTCTAAGGTGATTTTTAAAAAGGTGGTCATTCAGAGAGCTGCATCCCAATCGTAGACGAGTATGTATAACTTGACATTTACGATCGCCAATGTAGAAATATGATGGTACTTTCTTAGCGTCACGTTTAAGGTACTTTTCAAATTGTTGTATAGAGTCAATAGATTTAATATTTTCAGGTAAATTATTCCAATCATTCAGGGTTCGAATGAGAAATGAATTTTGATAAATGTTTGTATGACATCGAGGAATATGATAATTATCACCAGATCTAAGATTACGTTGGCTGACCTCATGAACGCTGAGTGGTATCATATCTGTCAAATACGAAGGTACATCTTTTTTCAGAATTTTGAACATATTTGTCATTCTATGGATATATCTGCGTTGATCTAGGCTAATCCAACCAGTTTCATCAATAAGTTTAGTTCTGGAACAAGACCTTGTAGCACCTGTTACAATGAGAGCAGCTTCAATTTGGATTTGTTCTATTTTTTGTTTTTCAGTTAAATTACAATTGTCCCAGACAATATCAGCATATTCAAGAGTTGGTCGAATGAATGAAAAATACATAATTTCTAAAGTTTTCCTATCAAGTTTCATCATGAGCGATCTAAATATATGTATACGTTTCCAAGCTTTTGATGTGATGTCATCAATATGATCGTTCCAACTACATGTTTTGTTCAGAGTTAATCCTAGGTGTTTATGTGATTCGACAGACTTGATTTGTACATTGTTTAAGAAAAGAGGGGGATGAGAGGGCAAATTCACTTTCCTAGTAAGTAATAGTTCTTCAGTTTTGTCCGCATTAAAGTCGACTAGCCAAACCTTTGACCAATTATTTATTTTATCAAGGTCAGCGTTCATCAGGTCAGCGGAGCGGTTAGGATCGTCCACGATTAGGTAGAGGGAGGTGTCATCTGCAAAAAGTCGAATATAAGAGTCAATGTCCGTCACTATGTCATTGATATATATAAGAAACATTATGGGTCCAAGAATGGACCCCTGGGGCACTCCAGCTACTATTCTCCTAAAGTCTGAGACACCCCCCTCTAATGCAACCCTCTGAAATCTGTCAGAAAGATAGTTTTCGAACCAGTTGAGTAAGGGACATGAAATTCCGGCTTGTTTCAATTTGAAAAGTAGACCTCTATGCCACACTCTGTCGAAAGCCTTACTAATGTCACAAAATACGACTCTGACTTCCTTACCATCATCTAAGGCCCGACAGAATGTGTCATAGAGGTCAAGAAGTTGGAAGACAGACGAATCACCAGGAGTGAATCCAGACTGAACTCTACTTATTATATTATGAGATCTAAGAAAATTATATAGATGTTTGAACACACATTTTTCAAAAACTTTACCTACACAGCTTATCAAAGATATCGGACGATAGTTATTAACTTGGTTTTTTTCTCCTTTTTATATATAGGTATTATATTAGCTAATTTCCATTGGGAGGGGAAGACACTGAGGTCAATAGATTTATTAAATAGCTGAGACAATGGAACAGATAAAACATTTGCACCTTCTTTTAGTAATCTAGGGTTGATGAGGTCGGGACCACTAGCTTTAGAAACATTTAACAATTTCAGAACGTCTTCTACATCTTGAGGGGATATTTCAATAGTTTCAAGTATTTGTAAAGGAGGATCAAAGGGAGGGAGGGTGGCATTTCTATCGTCGACTGTACTTTGCTTACAAAAATATTCATTAAGTATGGTTGATTTTTCTTGGGGAGTACTGTACTGTATGTCATTATCAATGATGCATGGTATACCAATATCTTTACTTTGTTTAAAGAACTGTTTTGTAATTGTCCACCATTGTTTCATACTCAAATTTCCCTGTTGTAAAGAAGTTGCTAATTTTTTGAAATGGTTTATCTTTGAGGATTTTACTAAATTATTTACCTTATTTCTTTGGCTTTTAAAGCATCCCAGCTGTTTCTATCATTTATACGTTTAGCTATCTTATGTAATCTATTCCTTATTCTAATTTCTTTTCTTACTTCATTGTGCATCCAGGGTGGGTCTGATGGTCTAATAATCACTATTTTATTTGGAATACTGACATCTGCTGCCTTTAAAATATTTTCCGTGAATAAAGATACACTATCATCTACTGATAAGTTTTCTATGTTCCAATTGCAATTTTCGAGGTTTTCTCTATAAAGATTGTAATTACCTCTATCATAAGACCAAATCTTACGAGTATAGGAGGGCCTATGAGTTTGGAGAAAATTGGATGATACATAAATTGGGCAGTGGTCACTGCAAAAAGGTTCCAACACACCTTTGTTCGTACAATTAAGAGATTGCGAGGTCAAGGCAAGGTCAATAAGAGAAGATGAAGATGGTGTAATTCTCGTTGGGCTTTCAATAAGCTGATTTAAACTGTAAATATTAATAATGTCTCTAATATTTCTAGACTTTGATACATCCAACATGTTTTCATTGAAATCACCTAATAGTAATATATTAGGACAAATTTGTAAGGCCTGGTCAATAGCAAAACGCATTATATCCCAGTCGTTGAACCTCGGATGGAGATAAAAAGTACCAAGTAGGACTTTCCTATTACTAAGAGTTACCTCAGCCCATATACTTTCAAGATTGTTTACTTGGAGATCAGTTCTTTCTATGAAGGGTATGTGTTTGCCAAAATATATAGCCACCCCACCCCCATGTCTATTACGGTCTAGTCGAACAGGGGGCTGAAAATGGGGAAATAATAATTCATCATTAATAATTGAGTCATCTAACCATGTTTCACTTAATGTGATGATGTCAAACTTGCCCAATTCAACAGTAATCAAATCTAATTTCTGATAAAGACTTTGACAATTCAAATGGCATAAAGTGATGTCGCGAAGAGAAGATGGGCCAGGGTTCAATTCTATATCACCGGATAGCAGAAGTAAGATCGAGATAAAATCGACGTATTTAAAATGCAAAAAGTCCTTACGAGAAATGAATGCGAGAGGTTTTTGTTTTTTATGATCGGTTTCCCTGGTGGGGAGAGATGAAAAGTAGTTACACAGAATAATTTCTTTCAAGGTCATGCTAACAAGCATTAACGAAGCTCCATATTCCCCGTAACAAAAAATAAATAATGCTAAGAGTACCTCGTGATTACTAAGGAGGTGTTTAATACTAAGTACAGACGCCCGTGCAGGATAACTACCCACCCTCGCTCTGTATTCAGATATGTCTATGAAATTTTAAACGTCAAGAGATTTATGGTGGATCATTGAGCGAGGGGATGGGTGGGCAATGGAGAGATCTCTTTCTAAAAACATCGGGTAATTTCTGCATTCTGGTGATAAACCTACGACAAGCCATAAAGAAGAAAATGTGGATGAGAAACAAAGAAATTAAAAGAAAAACGCAAAATGATGGAATATGAATAAACATGAGTAAATTGACCAAAATGAACATGAGATTGACGTAAAACATGAATTGTTTACTTAACTATTCGTGTACTCTATGGCTTCAACTTAAGCAAAATGAAAACACCAGAAAATATACGAAGGAAACATCAAGTTCATAGAGCATGCGCAGCTAACAAGATTATGAAGCGTGATTTACATGGATGGAATGAATATTGTAAAGTATGTCTTATTTTATGTAAAGGGAATTAAATATAGACTCAAATGGTAAGTAAATAAAATTTACATCAGTATTTTAACATGTATCAAGGCATATATATACCAAAAGGGCTTATATGTAAACTAAGCACACTAAACATGCAGTGGACGTCATGTGATCGAGTAGGCGGGGTCTGAAACGTAAACAAAACAAAAACACGTGGTTGAAAAGAAAAGAACTTATTCACTATCTTCGTCGTCCGTCGACGCATTGTACGCTTCCTCGTCGTCAATATCAGCTGGTGTGAAGACGGACGGACGTTCGGGTACATTCAGCATGCCAGAATTTACCGGGAAAAGCACACGCTCAAATGCAGATAGATCAGCATCGCTGTTTATGCGCTGGATAACATTATTCAGCATTTTCACAAATAGGACACCATCGCGTGTCCACGAGTCGGTTACTCTACCATCTTTTTTCCAACCTCGTGCCTTTTTGGCCCACTTGGCCCTTTTTGCTGTTAAGTCTTCATTGATGAAGATTTTTCTCCCCCTTCTATTCTCTCGCAATTTCTTTTTGTTCTTTAGAAGCTTGACCTTGAAGTTATGGCCAACGAATTTGGCAATTATAGCTCGGGGCTTGCCACGTTCAACCGGACCCACCCAGTGGCTCCTTCCTAGGGCATGCGGGGGGATACCTGCATCGATATCCTCGGCGATTTGCAGCACGATTTCATCCGTGTTTTCTCCTTCCCTTTCAGGAATACCATATATTCTCACCCCGTTACGCCGGCCGTACATCTCCAGACCTTCAACTTGGTTTTCTAACATTTCTACTTTACTCTCAAGCCTTGTTTTTTTTTTCGTTTTTCTGTACTATTTCTGATTTAAGTTCTCTCAATTCTTCTCTAAAACTCTTACGTATTTCATCTCGCAATGCACCCATAACACTAGCCATAATTTCTTTGTCTTTGAATGCCTGTATAATAGATTGCGTAATGTCGGACTGACCACTGACCGCCATGTTTTTTTCACCTGTGCTACCTTTTTCTTGTGTAATTAAAACATATTTCTCTGCACTTTCTTCTGCATCTAAATACTCGCTTTCACAGTCACTACCTTCATATATATTAAAAGTTTTGACCCTTTTCAGCTTGGGGAGGTTTCACTCGGTGTTCTACCCCTTTTCTCACCGCCGGCCTTCTTGTTTTCTATTACCCCAGCCATCAGATTCAAAATTTAAGATACAATATTGTTCCATATTTCACAAATTCAGGCAAATTCTTTACGTGTGACTTACTCAGTACCCATATGTAAACAGTTTCATTCGTAATTTACGAGCACATTACTTCTCAGAACACTTTGGTCAATGTTTATCTGCTCAAGTCATTCTACGTGTACACCCATGTCGGCCATTTTTTTTGTGAGTGTTATTTGTCCATGGTGAGAAAACAACACTTATTAAATTTCATGGTCAAAAGTCAGGGTCACTATTTGTAATTATTGAAAAACCTTGTGGACACTCTTGGATGTCACAGTTTTCATAAAATCTCCATCAAACTTTGCATAGAAGCCGTCCACAGCAAAAGGACAAAACCTACTGTTTTTAAGGGTCGGACCTGTCACAGTTTACCTCTAATATTCATCAATCTTTGCATGTAAGTTGTCCATAGCGAGAAGACAATACCTATTGATTTTCAAGGTCAAAGTCACAATTGATGATAGTAGAAAAAAAATTAGACACTCTAGATATCGCAGTTTACTTCCTATCTTCATCAAAAATTGCATGTAAGATGTCCATGATGGGAAGACAACACCATTGATTTTCAGGGTCAATGTCACTATTCATAATTATACAAAAGCCTTTTGGACTCTCTAGAGGTCACAGTTTACCTCAGATCTTTATCAAAAGTTGCATACAAGGTGTCCGTGGTAAGAGGACAAGACCTTTTGAATTTCAGGTTTAGAGATCAAAGGTCAAGGTCACAATTGGTGATAATATGAAATCATTGTGGATACTCAAGTAGAGGTCACTTCCAGTATTCATCAAACCTTGTGTATGTTGCCCATGGTAAGAAGACAACATCTATTGATTTTAAAGGTCAAAAGTCAATGTCATGTCACTATTGGTAATCATCGAAAAACTTGAGGACATCATAGTGAAATACTTCCAATCTTCATCAAACTTCGCGTACTAGTATTAGTTGCCAATCGTAAGAAGGCAAGACAAGACCAAGGTCACAATTGGCAATACATGTAATAGAAAAAAAAACCTTGTTGACACTCTAGAGAACCTCTTTAATACAAAATGCCATTTGGATTCATCAAAATATAAGGAGAAAACAAAGACAGAAGGACATGATGATGACATACCACAACACTATTCAATTTGTGCTACATACAGAATTACTACGTTCAGAAATTCCTTTCAAAAATCACCACTTTAAATTTAAGGCAATTATTATAACCCCCCCTCCTGCAAACGAAGTTAATGCTAGGTTTACACGATCGCCCCGATTGAGGCGAATCGTAGAGATCGTAAGAGAGCGTGGGGTTGAATCGTGACGATCGTAAGAGAGCGTGGTGGAATCGTGATGATCGTAGGAGATCGTAGAGATCGTGGCAAAATTTTTGATTCTCAAAAAATTTACTACGATTGTCCCGATTGATCCTTACATCGTGAGAGATCGTAGTGGAGCATAGTGAACGTGATGGAGCGTAGTATAGCGTAACAGATCTTTCTTGACAAAGCGCAACAGATCGCAATATGCAATCGTAGGAGATCTTGGTGAAACACGTTCTTCTACGATCCACTACGATTTCACTCACGCTCTTTGACGATTTGTTACGATTTTCACGATTCAGTCCACGATGTACAATATTCGTTGCGATTCCTATCATGAAAATTATAATGGATTACGAGTTTTCCACATTCGCAACAATTTCTAATACACGAAGAAGACTAAGAAAAGAAGTCTTGTTAACCAGTGCGGTGCTGCATTAATTGTCTTCGAACGAGTTAAATGTATATGTTACAGGGAATAAGTGTAATCAGGGATTTCATGTTATCCCTGAAAGGTTCAGTGATTACGTGTAATCCCTGGTCAATTTAGGGATTACATGAAATCCCCAAAATTTTAGGGATTACATGTAATTCTTGTGTCAAAAATCATATAAAAATTATGAAATTGCGATATGATAGATATTTTACATTATCATGATATAAAATCCTATTACTGATAGAGACAAAATGGTTATGTATATAATCAGAGAAGCTTTTAAGGCTGATTATGTTGATTTAAGATTGATAGGAATATGATATGGTAGAAAAACTCTTGAGCGGACAATTTGCTTGCACAGGTAGATTTTGACCCACTGATATGACTGTAATACATGTACTCGGTAAAATTGTATGCATGGAATCTTGATTGCACTTATGTAATTCAATACAGCCATTGTACCAAAGTGCCATGGCGATTGCTTCATCCCAAAATCTTTTCTTTGCATCTATTCTATTTCAATGAAACTTGTTGCAATCAAAATATAAGTCCTTGTTTAGATGTACAAGAAGGAAGGGGATATCCATTTTCCGGGGAAATAGGAGTAAATCACAAAGATTTATTTTATGGACCTTCATACTCAGTCTGGTCTCCTATGCTATTTTTAACATTTATTTTATTTGGATATGCTACTGAATCGACTCTACAGGAAATTTGGAGCCGCGCACTCTCTGTAAAGTAAATGTACAAATGTAAATTCAAAACGTTAAAGAGGGCGTTACTGAAATGAATTTTGGTGGCTCCGCTGGAAGCATCACTGATGAGAATTTAATATTCGACACACGTATCTGGTGCAGGAAAAATTGGTTCGGAATTTTCTTCATGAAGGTATAGAGTTGGAACACTTCCGTATTATTATGCTTGCTGTCGGACGGGTACATCCGTTGCCTCGCCAAAAATGTAATTTTGAATAATATCTTAAACTTATTTAGACATCACATAATAAAAAATTGAAAATAAGACCATTTTTATCATTTTTTTTTGCCCATTATCAAGATACGTTAATGAGGGTTAGATACTAATGTTTCCGACTGAAACTTCCGATGTATGTTTTATATTACTTTGACTATAAATTTTGTTCGATAAATTCTTTTTCTTTGCGCTCATGGGTTTGTTTTATGTCCATTTTGCATGATAAATGAACTTCGAAATTTGGGGAATATTTTGATAAAAAAAAACCTATTCTAGATTGAATATTTTCACTTATTTGGCATAACTGGTTCTGAGTACCTGACAGAGAGGATATTCAGCATTAACTGAGCCAAAAATAATAGATTTTAAAACTGAAAATAAGGAGAAATTAAGGTTAGGAAATAAGTGTAAAAATGCATGAAAAATTCAGGAATTACATGAAATACCTGGCCAATTTCAGGAATTACATGTAATAACTAATCGAAACAGGGATTACACGAAATCCCTAAATTACACTTATTCCCTGTAACATATACACGCAATTAAAGATTTGAATTGCTCAATAAAAAATGTTACCTTTAATAATCGAAAAAAGAAAGATCAAATAAGGTTCATCAATGCCATTTCCAGCGTTTTGCGATATAAAATCTTCACCTCCTGGATGTTAAGTTTAATCTTGTTCGGATATTGCAAGTAGTATTGAAACTGGTTGTCTATTTCATATCAAATCGTGTTAGAGCGCGGCAAATCGTAGTCCTGCATCGTAACAGATCGCAACAAAACTTGATAAGTGTAGGGAACCGTGATAGAGCGTGGCAAAGCTCTTCGTGGTAATCGTGCGGGAACGAAACGAAGCTTGAGAGAACGGGCTGCAATCGTAACAGATCTTATCTACAATCGTAACAAATCGCTACAGGGCGTATCAGAGCGTGATGGAGCGTCGGAGAGCGTATGAAGACCAATTTTATTTATAGAATCGTGGAGCTCCACGATTTTGCTCAATCGTAGACATCGTAGGACATCGTGGCTAAGCGTAAACCTAGCATAAGGGAGGTACAAATGTATATAGGAATCACCCTGTCTGTTTGTCTGTCCGTCCGTCAGGTTAAAAAGTTTTGAAAGCAGTTTTCTTTTATACTATTAATGGTAGACAGTTCATATTTCATACACATATTCACCATTAAGAGTACTACATTAAAGTACCATGAATTTTGACTCTGTGACATTGACCTTCAACTATACAACATTTTATGTTAAGATGTTTTGAAAGCAGATTTCTTTAATACATGAAATGGTAAGCCTTTCATATTTCATACATACATTCACCATAAAGAGAACTACATTTTAGTACCACGAATTTTGACCCTGTGACCTTGACCTTCACCCTATACAACATTTTATGCTAAGATGTTTTGAAAGCGGATTTCTTTTATGATATTAATGGTAGGCCTTTCATATTTCATATACACACATTTACCATAAAGAGTACTACATTTCGGTACCATGTTTTTTTTTACCCTATGACCTTGACCTTCAACCTGTACAACATTTCATGTTAATATGTTTTGAAAGCAGATTTCTTTTTAAACTATAAATGGTAGGCCTTTCATATATCATACTCATATTCACCACAAAGAGTACTACAGTTTGGTATCATGACTTTTGACCTAGTGACCTTAACCTTGACTTTGGGCTTATGTTAAAATTAGGACGTGTTTAGAAATTTTGAAAGCAGATTTCTTTCATACTATGAATGATAGTCTAAGGTCTTTCACTTTTCATAGAAACATTCACCACGAAGAGTACTACAGTTTGGTATCATGACTTGTGACCTTATGACCTTGACTTTTTACTTATGTTGCAGTTTAAGTTAAGAAGAGTGAACGCAGATTTGTTGCATACTATAAATGGTTGGCTTTTCACATTGCATCATGAATGGTCCCATTTATAGTAAAATGTCCAGCGGGGGTGCAATTCGTCCACTGTAGGGTAGTTCTAGTTTTCCCTGAATTTTGCGCCGATTCCATACAATTTGATGCTATTACAATTACATTGTATCACACTGTGTTTCCGGCGGTCACGGTAGCCACGTTTCAAGCCACCGTGGACGAAACGTGGTGACCGTGATGGACAACGTAGGGGAATGGGATCGACAAAAGTCACTAGCCGTGATTGTCGGGGCAAATGTTTAAACTGTCAAAACATCTGACACAGCAGCCGAGGCGCAGATACCTACTTTCGCAACAAAACTTGACAGGACGTAACAGACCGTAAGAGAACTTGAAATTGGTCGGTAACGGGACGGGAAGTAACAGTATTAATCAAACTCTTGCGAGATGCGACGAGTTTGTACATGAGTACGATGTATACACTACATCATGCGAGTTGTTACGACTCCTCTTCGACATCTGCTCGACACTTTCGCGACATTTTCGCGAGCTCTGCCGATTTGAGTATTTAAAGCCATTCCCATGATTCGCTCACTTCCTCTTACATTAATGTTTTCATTTTCATAGTATACATGAATCAACGAAAAAAAAAAGCAAAAAAAAGAAAAAGAGGCCCTAATGGGCTGACATATTCAAGGGTCCAGGCCATGCGAACTCCCCCCCCCCCAAAAAAATAAAATAGAATAGGTAGGTAGGTAGGTAGGTAGGTAGGTAGGTAGATCGATAGATAGATAAAATGGAAAAAATCAATCAATCATATTAAGTTTGTTCAAATAACTTAGATCATTTTGTCATAATGAATAAATTAAAAAAGAAAGAAAAAGGTCCGTCTTTCATCTATAATGGAATATTTATTCGTAAAACACAGTGAGTACATACTCCTTCTAAGATCTGGTGACATTTCATGCAAGAAATTCAAAAACATCAATTATAAACGTTTTTAAGCTTGAAAGTATCAAAATCAGATCGTTAAAGATACTTATAACACACTTCGTGTCTGGTTTTATTGAAAAGAAATGTAACACCCCCCCCACTGGCAGATTAATACCTGTTGGTGTTACATGCAGGACACTTCAATACTTTTTGGAACATTTTGTACGTAATTTACGTGTAATTTTCAGCCATAAAAATGTTTAAAAGTCATAAAAATCCATGATTTTACCATGTACATATATAATCCAAAAGTCAAAAAAGTTCTTGGATGTTGAACAATCTTGAAATCTTGAATATGCACGCTTCTTGGATACTTAGATATCATAAGAAGATACTATTCAACATAATTTGCACAATCCAGAATCTATCCTCGAAAGAAGCTTAAGATAAGTATAAAATGAAGAAATCTTGTATAAATCTGTGTATCTTGTTTGTACCTTGTACAGACTAATTCGTTCAAATTGTGCAGCAGCTCTGTGGAAGAAAATGAAGATTCAATACATGCAAAACGTGCAAAAGGAAGACAAATCTAGTCGACGGTCGAATGCTATCATAATGACAAATTCAATCCCTGTTAAAATGTTTCAGCTCGTACATTTCTCGTTCTTAGCTCGTGCTTAACTCGTATGTATGTTGTTACATCTCGTATAAATTCGTAAAAATTTAAACTCGTACTGATCTCTTATCTTCTCGTACAAGAGTCTTCGTTTGTCGAAAAGATGTCGTTTACAAGTCGATGTGTGTATTCACAATAACATTGCATATATTCGCGATAGTTTTACGTATATTCGCAATAGTATTCCATATACTCGCAGAAACATTGCGTACATTGTCTATTCTCTCTAGAATGGCAGATATTCGCTATAGTATTGCGTATCTTCTCAGTAATTTTGCATACTAGTATATATATACTCGTAATAGGATCGCGTATCTTCGCAGTACTTTTGCGAATATACGCAATGTTATTCCGAATATACGCAATACTGTAATAGTTCACCCTGATCATTTCAGTTATGTTAAGAACATACATTCAACGGTCAGATACCCAAATGTTGGGTTCGTTTGGTGTTGAAATAGATGATAAATATGGTATAAACATATATAGTTTGGGAGACACATTATACTTTTGTATGCATTTTGGGAGAAGTAATTAAGCGAAACCAAAGTGTCATGTTATTTTAAAATCATTTAACTTCCCTCTATTCTCTTCTCAACCGCCCCAACACTACAACAAGAGGCCCAAAGGAGCCATGTCGCTCACATGACAAGAGCAGCGATCTTTGATTTCCGATCGGGACGAAAAACTCAAACTTTGTAGAGGACATTATGGAATCCTGTTTGGACCGCTAAGTGTCATTATGCCATCGCCGGCGATGTCACGATGACGATGCTACGATGGCGAAGTTACGATGCCACGATGCCACGATGGCGAAGATATGATTATATCATCGCCATCGTAGCATCGTGTCATCGCCATCGAAACATCGCCATCGTAGCATCGTGTCATCGCCATAATGTCATTGTCATCATAACATCATGTCATCGTCATCGTAACATCTTGTCATCGCCATCGTGTCATCGCCATCGTAACATCGTGTCATTGCCCATGTAACATCTTGTCACCGTAGCATCGTGCCATCGTGTCATCGCCATCGTAGCATCATGTCATCGCCATCGTAACAACGTGTTATCGCAATCGTAGCATCGTGTCATCACAATCGTAACATTGTGTCATTGCCATCGTAACATCTTGTCAACGCCAACGTAACATAGCATAACGGTAATTTTACCCCACGAGTATTTTACTATGAAAGTCCATTAGTGCAACCCCAAAACTAAAAAATATACTCCGAAAAGAGAAAGATTGTCCAGAAAAGATTTTTTTCCAGAAAAGTAGCGTAATTGAAAGAAAACTAGGTCTCTGACGAGACTTAAGCTCTACCGGTTGCTTGGTAAGATTTATCGTAGTGGCTAACTCTTTTTCCAAGACCCTGGGGGTCAGGTGCTCAAAAAAAAAATATCAGATTAACAACTAGACCACAGACTACATGTAACTATACTACAAAAAGAATTTGAGGTAATCCATTTTGTATAATACTAGGCCTGTATAATATTATGTAATATTCTCTATCAATAATACTTCCTAAGAATGTGTGCTCCAAAGATAAGATTAACATAACAGAAATTTACCACACCCCTTTTCTAATACCCCAAGGAGCAGGGGGCTCAAATGAAATATCAGATGATTAACTAGATAACAGACCTAGGATTATACAAAATGGATTACCTCTCTATCAATTTATACTTTCTTTCTGAAAATGAAATTTCACAAGATTACATAGAGTTAAATAGAGGAAAATGACCACTCCCCTTTTCCAAGACCCTAGGGGTCCGGCGCTCTATCAAAATATCATATGCACAACAAACTGATTATAATGCAAAAATATTCAATTCTCTATCATTCATACTTTTTGAGAATTGGTCTTCACATTAAATTACATAGAATTTACAGGAGAAAATGACCACATCCATTTTTCAAGATCCTGACTTCAGGGGCTCAAACAAAACTACACCATAGACCCATTATAATGCAAAAATACCATTCACAGATTCAGAGGATTCGCGTTCACGAGAAAAGTTTAACGGACGGACAAACAGACGGACACCGGACGCCGGACACAGGGTTATCGCATAAGCTCGGAGCTAAAAAAAATCATCAAATTTGCAGCCACCTAACCTTATTTGGTTAACTTTAAAATAAAATTTCAAACCAAACAATTGTTTGTGTATCAAATTCATGAAGTTATGTATAAACCCTTCTACACCTAAAATTTGCTTTTTGATTGGTCGTTTTCTGATAATTGTAACAATAAACTTCAGACAGGGTACCCTAACAGCAAAGGGGATTGGATTTTTGGTATGTTATAATTAAATCAACTCCCCCTTCACTCGCCGAGGGGCGTATAGCTAGGGTGTTTTCGACGTGGACATCTATAGAGGGGTCAACACAAAAGGGGATGATTTGTTAGACAAGAAAGTTCCCAGAGAAACATTTTTTAAAACGAAGGAAATGGTGGCTTCTTAGGCACAATATCTACTGAAATTAGACTTTTCAAAACGATCAAGCGTATGGTGAACCTAATATTTAGATAAAGATGAGAAAAAAATCGATATTCATACATGTACGTCCACATCCAGATATTGAATACCCTCAATGTCTCAACTGAAAGCACGCAGTTTGATAGCGATCAGTGTGTGCAAAATTGAATGTGCATTGTATAAACCTACGAAATTTTGAAATAAAATGTATTCAAATCGGTGCTTTCTGAACTTTAACCGACAGTAGTTTGCTTTAAAAACATGTCATAATGGCCAATAGTACTTCTTTTAGCACTGCCGAGGAGGACACTTCCTCTATTTTCGAAAACGATGAGGACGGTTTTACGTACAAACGTATGTCGCCAAATCTATTCATTTTATTTATTTTATACAATGAATGATTCCTTTCCAATCAAGATTTCCAATTGCTAATACATTTCAGTATTTTCTTATCTTACAAATGCCGGTGTTATATAGTAGTTCTTCCCCCATAGCAGCTTCCCCCCGGAAAAAAACTGCTATAAAGTAGTCTTTCCCCATAGCAGAGGTCCCCCTACCGTTACTGGCTTGGATGTTATCTCTTTATTATCTTGCGTTCAATAGAGATTTTCAATTTCTAAATGCTCACTCCGTTTGTCTTATATTATCTGTCTGTGTATCTGTTTGTTTGACGATCTATTCGTGTCTGTCTTTATGTCTGTCCTTTCCTATCTTCCTGATGATGAGTGTCTCTGTATATCTTTCTTTGTGTCTGTTTGACTTTCTGTCTGGATCTCGTTCTGTGTGTGTCTGTCTGTGCGTGTATATGTAAGTTTTTCTACCTGGATCTTTCTGCATATATTTATCTTTTTGCGTGTCTGTATTTTTGAAAGGACGTATGTTTGATTCAGTCTGTATTTGTTTCTTTTTATATGTCGATTAACACTCCTTATGTCAATGGAAATTGTTCTGAAATGCTGTGGAAATGGATGTGATTTAAAAAATTATAGTCATGTGTATTTATCTTTCTTATGTCTATCCGTCAATATATGTCTACGAATGAGTACGTCTGTCTCTCTGTCTGTCTGTGAGATTCTGTGTATGTGTGTATGTTTCTATCTCTGTGTCAGTCTTTGTGACGGTCTATTTATCTGTTTGTCTTTGTCTTTTTCCGCCTTTGTGTTTGTCTATCTGTGTGGTTTTCTGTCTGTCTGTCGCTGTGTGTCTGTCAGACCATTTATCTTTATGTGCTTACCTGTTTGTCTTTGGGTTTGTCTGTCTTTATTTCCCTTTCTTCATATGTCTGTCTTTATTTCCCTTTCTTCATATGTCTGTCTAAGTGTACTTTATTTATGGACCTATCTTTGTGTCTATATGTGACTGTCTGTGACTTTACTAGTGTCTGTCTGTGTATCTATGCATATGTCTATCTATCTGTCTGATTTCTGTATATCTGTTTGTCTTGCTGTCAGTCCAACTGTCTGCCTTTTTAAGATACTTCTTAATAAAAATTAGCTCAAGGTCAAATGTATGGGTCAGTACAGTTTAAACCTCTAAATTAAATTTCTTAAAGCCAATCCTCTTGGTCAGGGTCAGTATACTTGAAATTAATCAAGTTTTTTTGTACAGTTTTTATGTCAATGTGATATTTCATAAAGTTTTGGTACAATGAAGTGTATTACAATAGGTCAAGGTCAAATCTCAAGGTCAAGGGTAATATCTGAAATCAGGTCTACCTGCTTAGAAATATCGCTAAGTTCAAGGTAGATTGTACCTCAGGTCCAAAATCGGAGAAAATTATGCACTGACACCCCATATTTTCTTTTCATATTATTGCACATTGGGTTAAGCTAATATAGGTTTCAAATACATATTTTTGGTTTAAAAAATTTTACTAACAATGTAAGAAATATGGATTTATGAATTTTTCCTTGGGGTGTAATGTTAAAGATAGGTTTATTCGAATTTATAGACGATAAAGATAACCCTACAACCTAGGGTTTATTTGAAAAGGTTCAAGGATGATTAGCACGTAAAAAAAATATCATAGGGAGAATATAAGCTGAGGTACGAGCTACCTTAAGCGGAATATTTGATATATTAAATGTACATTACGATATATTGTATCTTCAAGGTCAAATGTCTATGTCGAGGTCAATACTTGAAATAATTGAAATCTTGAAGTAAACTCATAATTTTCTTTCTCCAAGCAATATTCCACTATAATTACATTATTACGGAAGCCAGTTCGTGCCATGTTATATTTTTTACTATCTCGTAGTTACAAGAAACGACTATCTCGTAGTTAAGAGAAACTTTTCTCGTAATTACGAGAATTTTTTCTCGTAGTTACGAGAAACGTTTTCTCGTAGTTACGAGAAAATTTTCTCGTAGTTACGAGAAATAAATCTCGTAATTACGAGAAAAAAATTCGAACGCACTATTTCTCGTAACTACGAGATTTCTTTCCCGTAACTACGAGAAAAGTTTCTCGTAACTACGAGAAAAGATTCTCGTAACTACGAGAAAAGATTCTCGTAACTACGAGATAGTAAAAAAATATAACATGGCACGAACTGGCTTCCGTACATTTTTCAATGTCAAAGTCAATATCTTATTTCAAATCTTTTCTCTAGTTAGGCTGTGTTTGGATTTGGAGGATTATTGTCGTGCTTTTTTATAACATGAATTAAATCAAATTCCGGAATTCATTTGAGGGGGGTAAAATGGCTATATAGCAGATTTTCCCCGGGAAAAAACTACTATATCATGGGGAAAGTCTACTATATAGCAGAATTCCCCCCCCCGGGGAAAACTACTATATAGTAGATTTTCCGGGGGAAAAACCACTAATATATAGCCATTTTTCCGGGGGGGGGGGGAGAGACTACTACATAACATCGGCTCTTTCACATTAAATGATTTTTCCATCAAGGAGCGCCCCCTCCCCTCGAACTTCGCCCTGCTCGTTTGGCGAAGTCTGATTTTAATAAGACGTAATAATACATGCAAAGAAACCGGAAAAATCAGCATTTTTCATACATTCTCTATTCTAACTATAGACCCAACCGACCTTGCCTCCTTAAGATCCGCTTCTGATAGAACTTGAAAAGCACGTTCAGAATATGGGTATTTATTAATATGCGGGGATCGACCGATTTTCATCTGTTGTGGAGGCGATGATTATCTTAGAAACTAGGGGGTGGGGCTACCAACATGTAATGTCCGAACAGATAGAACCTGAACCATTTTAAACTTGAAGTATTGAAATTATTTTGTCTGATAACCCCTGGAAACGGATTCATGTAATGATCGAAAATTTGGATTCATTTTGATTACTTTTACTTCCTCTTTTCATGGTCCATTTTGTACTCATTTCATAAGAAAACACGCTAGGAAAGTCATAAATTAAGACAATTACATGTATGCGTATTGCTATTCTAATAAAAGTGGAAACCTAATAAATGATAAATTATCATATAAAAAAAATGAAGTGATACATAATGTCTCACGATATAAATATCTTGGCCTTAATTTTACACTATCTGGACCTTTGAAAAATAATCCACCGCGCATGCGTAAAATGAAACGAAGTTACGATAGCGATTACGATGGCGATGACAAGATTTTACGATGTCGATGATACGATGGCAATGATGTTACAATGGCGATAATACGGTGTCACGATGGCGATGTCACGAAGTGAACATCGTATCTACGCCATCGTAACATCGTGTCTTCGTCATCGTTTCACAGAAACTTCGCCATCGTAACATCGTAGCGTCGTAACATTGTCATCGTAACATCGTAACATCGCCATCGTGACATCGCTGGCGATGGCACGATGGTACGAAAGTAGTCATGTTCATGGCCGAGATCTGATTGATATACATGTTGTGGTTGTCAACAACTTTTGTCACAATGTTTGAAAGAAAAGCGTTTACTGACCATCCAGTGCATTATTGTAAAAGTATCAGTATTAGTTGAATAAAATAGCGTTTCCATTCGAAACTCGTGATAGTCTTGAACAGATACTCAAACTTCTTTTTTTTCAATTTACAGAAGTCCCTTAAACAGCATCATTGTATATTATTAACCCCCCCCTTTCCAATTCAGTGATAAAAATTCCTCATAAGTTGGCGGATGATAGATGACATACCCCACAAATTTCAATGATAGAGATATATATTTCCTAATTTTTAAAATCAGTTCTGTTAACCAGGGAAATTGTGATCGTCTTGAATAAATACTCAAACTTCACATTTTTCAATTTACAGAAGTCCTTTAAACAGCATCATTGTTTATTTCTACCCCCCCCCTTCCAATTCAGTGATAAAAATTCCTCACAAGTAGATAACATTCCCCACAAATTTCAATGATAGAGATATATCTTTCCTAATTTTCAAAATCAATTTTGTTAACCAGGAAAATTGTGATCGTCTTGAATAAATACTCAAACTTCACATTTTTCAATTTTCAGAAATCCTTTGAACAGCAACGTTGTATCACTTTGTCTCCCCCCTTTCCCCCTTACGAATATTCAGTGATAAAGTTTCCTCGTAAGTCGGCGGAAGTTACGTCAAATGTTGAGTGGCGGCATTCGAAGACATTCCCCACAAATGTCAATGATAGAGATATGTCATTCCTAATTTTGAAAATCAGTTCTATTTAACAGATATCGTTTCAATCAAAATAACAAATGAATAAAAACTAACAATAAATGAGCCTATGTCTACAAATCACGATATCTAGACCCCCTTTTCCCTTCAGCGATAAATTTTCCTCATAAGTTGGCGGAAGTAGCATACGTCAACATTAGAGGGGTTCCGAAATATTCCCCGCAACTGAAAGAGATAATTTTCTTTCCCCACAATATTGAGATGCCTTTCTTTCAAATATTAAGCCTCAACACAAAAAAGTAAGTGAGTGACATTCATAATCACCCTAATTTCTACCAGGAAAAATCGAAAAATCACTGTTTTTATTACTGGAAAGCACTTCCCCACAATGTGATAAAAACTCCCGATTCCCCACAAGTGAGTTTCAACGCGTAAGAGAGAGAGAGAGAGAGAGAGAGAGAGAGAGAGAGAGAGAGAGAGAGAGAGAGAGCACTGGCAAAACCCCACTTGTGGGGAACTCACACCTGTCAAATGACCTTTCTTGTGAGGAATGTTGGAAATTGTGGGGAAAATCGCCATTCCCCATAAACCTAATCGGTATTTCGAAATGGTTCGAGGTATCCACAGGCAATAAAAAAGATATTTTTTGATAGTTTTGTTGTATTATTTTTGTCAGTAAAGAGTTTAGGCATCGCAGAAGCGTATACACCAATGGTAGGAGGGATTTTTCTTTGTGGGGAATTTCTCTCTCTTTCGTACGATCAAAATTATCTCTTCACCGTAAAATTGGTGTCTTGGCATGCTGGGTAATTTTTCTGTTCGGAGCCTTCTTTGTTTTTCTTGTGATGTAAAGCTGATTGATTTATCGATATTTCATTCATGATGGGTCGATAATTATCGATCAACGGGGTGTTGTAGTCATCCGATTTCGGTAATCGATTTGGAAGTAAAATAATCGATCGCCTAGCGCGAAAAATGCAGAAGTAGGGGCTGCCGCTGATGTATCAGAGGAAATTCTGTCCGATGGTCAAAAACTATTTCTTCATACCGCACTATACATACAAGTTTACGTTATCAGATGAGCCCAGCATAGAGGATCCTACAGAACCTGCACTGGAAAACAACGATGCAGTAAGTAATTCATTTTTTATGTAAACTGATCAACAAGTGCCTGCGTACGCCCCCCCCCCCCCTAAAATTTTCCAATCATGGGTGAAACGATCATTTAAAGTAAAAAAGTAAATATTATACTATTATTGCACAGTGATGAGGTCGATATGATGCTTCATGGAGTGATAAAACCAATATCCCGGGGGGGGGGGTGGCCTTCCTGGTTCCCCTACCAGTACAAGGGCTCTGCCCTGGACCCGCTGGGGACCTAGGTGGTCCCAAGACCCCATGCCAATTCTTTGGGCCCCCAACTGAAAAGCTGGATCTGCCACTAAAATGATGTTTCATGATACAAATCGTATTGTGAGTAAATATCATGAAACATTATCATATCATAAGCTTAGCGTATCGTGACAGCCCTAAATTTAACCCCTGGACCAGTGACTGTATGGCTCATTTATGACTTGGGAAATAGAAAAGCCCTGACGATTTTTTAATACTAGAACAATTATAGTGACTATAACTTATATGTACATGTAATCAGGGGCGGATTCAGAACCTCAACGGCCAGGGGGGGGGGGGGGGCACATACAATTTTTGATGGGAATCACTTTCAAGGCCCGAAGGGCAGAGTGGGGGTCAGAGAAAATTTTGAAATAATAAAGCAATTTGGTGGAATCTGAAGCATATTTGAGCTGAATTTAGAAGGGATTAGGCTGCAGGATTCAGTCAGTGGAAGGACTTATAAACAGATAATTATTATGTTTTAAAAATTTTCGACTATATCTGATGCTGTATTGTTTTTGTACGGCATGCCAGGGCCGTCGCTAGGGCTGATTTAGGGCCGATATTCTGCCCCATTAGACTCTAAAAATTCCCAATTGTTTGGTCTTTGTTTGATATAGTGTATCAGGGTTTTTTTTCCCTTGCTTTGGGGCTGAATTTCGGCCCCTTCCCAATGCCAAATTTCCTCTATTTTTCCCAAAAAATCACCCTGAAATTCCCAAAAAGGAATTATCAAAAAATCACCTGAGAAAATAAGACTCAAAACCTGGAAGTCAGCACAAAATGTCCTATTTCGAAGTGCATTTTTAAAAGATTTTTTATTCATCCCTTGTTCAGTTCAAGCAAATCAATAGATTATCAGTGTTAATAAATGATACTTTAGAGTTATACTTTGGTGAGAATTTGTTCCAAATTTTTCCCAATTTGAGCAAAATGTCGCAAATTTTCCCAAAAGGGACAGGCACAGGCAATTTCCCCAAAATAAAAAAAAACCCTGTGTATCATCCCCGTCATAACTCTACCTCACTAGGAAAAGGTTGCTGTGCATTTCAGTGTTTTTCCCTTTATGATGACATTAACATATACATTTAGGTTAAAGTTAGTGTTGTAACGATTATCGCAGACATCGGCGACATCATCGCGAATACCCTTCGATTTCAATTAATCGATTATGTTTTTAAGAATCGATTATATATTATTACACTCTCTAATGCATACAATGGATAGAATTAGGATTCTCATTGAATTTAATAGTTAAAAAGTACTCTTATAGAAAACTCCATCGTCAGATGTGGTATGGTCCTTCGATACGTCAATATACCTACTCGTCTAGAAAAAATTTTTTTTTTTAGTTTTTACGCCAAACTCCTGAGCTTTGTAAGAAAGACAAGGTCAGTGAATTTCACAGTACTGTTAGCATAAACTCCGGGAAGATATTGCTTGATTCCTTGAATGAGAAAAATCTTTCTGTTCAATTAGGTCGTATGGAACCCCCCCCCCCTCCTCCCATCCCTGCATCTGCCGTATAAAGATGTCCACTATTACAATCTCATACTTGTTTTGACTCCATTACTGCTGTGATCTTGACTACTAGACAGGATTTTATCATTCTATGGTTGGAGTTCTTCCTAGACATTTTGCTATGTTTATTAGCATAAGATTTAGTGAATTTTATTCATTGCTTGTAATATTCCTTTCTGTAAAAACAGGAAAGAATTATTTCCGATTAAATCGAAATAATCGATTAAAATCCTCTCCGGTTATAAACCGATAATCGATTATGAAATTTTTCAGATTATACAACACTAGTTAAAGTTGAGGAGTGCCAGAACAGTCTTGAAGCCCTGATTGACACAAAGGGGCTCTATACAGTCCAATTTCTACAATGAACACAAGATATCAGGATTCGAGAGAAGAAATCAAAAGTGCTAAGACCAAATTCCTAGAACAACTCCAGGAAAACATTGAACAAAGGTATCTTTTGGGTTAATTATCCTGCTATATTGCATTCACAAGCACACATTTATTCATGGAGGTACAGTACAGTTAAAATATTTTGATATCTATAATTTACGTATTGAGCCACTGACCCCCAGGGTAAAAGTGCAGATAGATAAGTCCTCAAATACAATAAGGGACAGAATGATATATAATTTTGCAATTTTTTTATCTGTTTTTTTTTTAACAGAATCTCACTCCTAGGACTTCCGTTATAATTTTGTATTTTAAATAATAACACTATGATACTTCAGGTTACATATGCTATGACAAACACCCTGCAGTCTGTTCCATCAGATTCCGACGATCGAGTACGGAGCATGACTACAGTACAACACCCTCCTCCTCAGGCCATGCTATCTCCAAATCAAAAAATTACCAGGTAAGAAAGTTGTTAGATTTCAGAGTTGTGTTTTTTTTTGTGAATACTGCATGACAATCTGGATATTGTACCTTTTTAGCTTGCTGGGATGAAAAAGTCCGAAGAGCTAATCTTGGCATCGTTGTCGTCATTGTCTGTAGTCAAAACTTTTACCTGGGCTATATCTCTTAAACTGTAAGGGACAGGGCTTTGATATTTTACTTTGAGACCATGACCTAGTGACTGTGGCCTTTGACTTTGACCTACTTTTCAAAAAAAAATTAACCTAGGCTATATCTCTTGAAATTGAACTGTTAGGGGCAGGGCCTTGATATTTTACATGTGGATACCTTGTGTACGACCTTAAATTTGAGACCATATCCTTTGACCTAGTGACTGTGGCCTTCGACTTTGACCTACTTTAAAAAAATTAACCTGGGCTATATCTCTTGAACTATAAGTGTAGGGCTTTGATATTTCACATGTACGCCATGATGTAGATTCCTTGTGATGGTACCTATCATTTTAGATCATGACCTTTGACCTTGTGACCTTAACCATTTACCTAATTTCTAATTACTCGTACTTTGGCAATATCTTCAGCTCTCTAAGAGATAAGACTAACATCAGATGAATAGAATCCTCATGACAATACGTCTTGTATTTTGGAAGTTATTTGATTTTTGACAAAAACCTGCTACTGAGAGCTATGTAATTTTTAGCTCGCCGGGACGAAAAAGTCCGGAGAGCTAATGCCATACCCTCGGCGTCGTCGTTGTCGTCATTGGCGTCGTTGTTGTCGTCGTCCGTAGACTAATCTTAAACCTGGGCTTTATCTCTTGAACTATAAGGGGTAGGTCTGTCTGTACATATTTCCTTCTTTACCCATGGATAGGATCTAGACCAAATCTAGACCTAATCTAATAAAGGGTAAGGCTTTCATATTTCACATGTAGATACCTTATGACGGGACCTTTGGTTTGAGACCATAACCTAGTGACCTTGAACCTTAGACTTTGACCTACTTTTGACAAACTTTAACCTGGGCTATATCTATACAACCATAAGGGAAAAGGCTTTCATATCTCACATGCAGATTCCTTGTGATGAGACCTTTCATTTGAGATCATGACCTTTGACCTAGTGACCTTTACCTTAAAGTCTGACTTCCTTTTCAAAACTTTAGCTTGGGCTATATCTCTTGAACTATAGGGGGATAGGGCTTTGACATAACATATAGTTTCCTTGTGATGAGACCATGTCTATTGACCTAGTGACTGTGATCGTAGACTTTGACCTACTTTTCAGACACTATCTTTTGAACTATAAAGGGTAGAGCTTTGATATTTCACATGTAGATACCTTCTGATGAGACCTTTCATTTGAGACTATGTCGTTTGACCTTTGACCTTCCTTTATAAAAAACTGTAATCTGGGCTATACATGTACCTCTTCTACTATAAGGTATTAATGTAGTGACCTTGACCTAAACCTATAATTTCAATTATTCATACTTCAGCAATATCTTTAGCTCTCTAAGGGATATTGCTAATATCTTGATAAAACTTTTTTATGCCCCCGTAATCGAAGATTCGGGGCCTTTAGTTTTTGGTCTGTCCGTCAATCTGTTTGTTTGTCTGTTGGTCTGTTTGTCCACAAAAACTTTAACCTTGGCCATAACTTTTGAATGGTAAGGGATAGGGCTGTCATATTTCACATGTGTATTCCTTTTGACAAGACCTTTCCATGGATACCAAAATTTTTGACCTTGTGACCTTGACCTTGGAGTTTGACCTAATTTCAAAAATTTAAACTTTAGCCATAACTTTTGAATGGTAAGTGATAGGGCTTTCATATTTCACATATGAAGTCCATGTGGCAAGACTTTTCCATGGACACTAAATTTGACCTTTTGACGTTGACCTCAAATGTGATACTACTTTTGATCTGTTTTACTGACAAAAATGCCAAAGGGGGCATTTGTGTTTCACAAACACGGGTTTTTTTTTTTATAGATTTTAGAAGTTTGCTGATTTACAATAAAAACTTGCTATCTTTGATATCACTATTTTCTTAGCTCACCTCAGCGAAGCTCACGTGAGCTATTGTCATGGCGTGGCGTCCATCCGTCGTAAACTTTTTACATTTTTGAATTCTTCTCAAGAACCACCAAAGGAATTTTGATGAAACTTGGTAGGAATTAAGTACTCATGGTCCCCTAAAAGTGTTGTTGTTTTTCGTCCGGATCCGTCAAAAGGTGCCGCAACCAAATGCAAAGTAGGTACTAGGTCACAGGGAGTACCCTCCTTTGACAAACTTCTTTTCAGAACCGAAGCACCTATGACAAAACAAAAGCATCTGGATGATCTAGAAGGATGTCTTAACAAGTGTTGTTGCTTCTGATTCCTGTGGGAAGTCAAATTTTTGACATGTTTTTGACATTGGACTTTGTCAAAAATGCTCATTTTTAGCTACAGTAACCAAACTTGCACAAGTGATTCATCTTTGGATGCTGAGGTGAACCCATGCATCGTATGCAGCATCTGACCTACATTTTCCACTTGAGTGACTTGGTTAAGAAGTTTTGGGTAGCTCAGTATCTGACAAAGTACTAATGCTACAGTAACCAAACTGGCACAAGTGATTCATCTTTGGATGCTGAGGTGAACCCATGCATCGGATGCAGCATCTGACCTACATTTTCCGCTTGAGTGACTTGGTTAAGAAGTTTGGGGTAGCTCAGTATCTGACAAAGTACTGATGCTACAGTAACCAAACTTGCACAAGTGATTCATCTTTGGATGCTGAGGTGAACCCATGCATCGGACGCAGCATCTGACCTACATTTTCCGCTTGAGTGACTTGGTTAAGAAGTTTGGGGTAGCTCAGTAACTGACAAAGTACTGATGCTACAGTAACCAAACTTGCACAAGTTATTCATCTTTGGATGCCGAGATGGACCCATGCATCGGATGCAGCATCTGACCTACTTTTTCCACTTGAGTGATTTCGCTTTTAAAAGCCAATATTGAGCAAAGTATAAGTGCTACATGTACCAAACTTACATATTGGATGTATCTTTGATCAAACTTTCATAAAATGACCTTGACCTACTTTTTCCGCTTGAGTGATTTTGCCTTTAAAAGCCATTATTGAGCAAAGTATAAGTGCTAGATGTTCTTAACTTGCATATTAGATGTATCTTCGATCAAACTTTCAAAAAATGACCTCGACCTACTTTTTCTGCTTGAGTGATTTTGCCTTTAAAAGCCAATATTGAGCAAAGTATAAGTGATACATGTACCAAACTTGCATATTGGATGTATCTTTGATCAATCTTTCATAAAATGACCTTGACCTACTTTTTCCGCTTGAGTGATTTTGCTCTTTAAAGCCAATATTGAGCAAAATATAACAGCTACATGTACCAAACTTGTATATTGGATGTATCTTTGATCAAACTTTCATAAAATGACCTCGACCTACTCTTTCCGCTTGAGTGATTTTGCCTTTAAAAGCCAATATTGAGCAAAGTATAAGTGATACATGTACCATACTTGCATATCGGATGTATCTTTGATCAATCTTTCATAAAATGACCTTGACCTTCTTTTTCTGCTTGAGTGATTTTGCTCTATAAAGCCAATATTGAGCAAAATATAACTGCTACATGTACCAAACTTGCATATTGGATGTATCTTTGATCAAACTTTCATAAAATGACCTTGACCTACTTTTTCCGCTTGAGTGATTTTGCCTTTAAAAGCCATTATTGAGCAAAGTATAAGTGCTAGATGTTCTTAACTTGCATATTAGATGTATCTTCGATCAAACTTTCAAAAAATGACCTCGACCTACTTTTTCTGCTTGAGTGATTTTGCCTTTAAAAGCCAATATTGAGCAAAGTATAAGTGATACATGTACCAAACTTGCATATTGGATGTATCTTTGATCAATCTTTCATAAAATGACCTTGACCTACTTTTTCCGCTTGAGTGATTTTGCTCTTTAAAGCCAATATTGAGCAAAATATAACAGCTACATGTACCAAACTTGTATATTGGATGTATCTTTGATCAAACTTTCATAAAATGACCTCGACCTACTCTTTCCGCTTGAGTGATTTTGCCTTTAAAAGCCAATATTGAGCAAAGTATAAGTGATACATGTACCATACTTGCATATCGGATGTATCTTTGATCAATCTTTCATAAAATGACCTTGACCTACTTTTTCTGCTTGAGTGATTTTGCTCTATAAAGCCAATATTGAGCAAAGTATAACTGCTACATGTACCAAACTTGCATATTGGATGTATCATTGATCAAAATTTCATAAAATGACCTTGACCTACTTTTTCTGCTTGAGTGGTTTTGCCTTTAAAAGCCAATATACATGTACTAAGAAATATGTTTGAATTGAATTTTGCTGTCACGAGGTGAGCTTCGTAATCTGTGATTACCTATGTTTGAACTGTTTGTGGTTTGAAATGTGTGGTTTTGTGCCCTCATTTAGCATATGTTTGTCATATTTAAGTTACTATTTGCTTCTATATACATTACATGCTATAATCTTCTTTTTTTTTTTGGATTTTTTATAGATTTTTAAAAATATGAATAGGTATGTTTACTGAGCACATGGACCCAAGGGTTGTGGGTTCAAGTCCCGGCACTGGCACCCCCAATTTTTTCTTCCCTTTTCATCTTTTTTTTCAATTTTGTCACCTTTTTATGCACTTTTAAATCATCTCAATACCTTTAATTTCATTTTTGACCAAAAAATGGTTTTCTTCCATTTTCGTTTTTTTTTCTGTTTTGCACTCTTTCACTGTGCATTTGACATAATTTAAGTTTTCTTATGGCTGTGATATATATGGGACCTCCATTTATTAGTTCAACTGTCTATCTGTTTCATACAGCCTATCTGACAATTCAAATGCATGAGCAGTTTATAGGGATCACTTTGTCCCATGAAAATCCATCTGCCAATCTGTTTGTTAAACTGTTTGTCAGTCTGTCTGCTTGTTGGGTATTGTAGTCACACATTCACATTATGGCTATAACTTGATTAATTAGGGGATAAACGTACTGTGTTTTGTGGTTCCGACAGGTATATGTTGGATATACTGTTGGAAATGCAGTTATACCGTCGGGGCTTGCCCCTGACGGTATAACGTATGTTTCCAACAGTATATCCAACATATACCTGTCGGAACCACAAAACACAGTACGTTTATCCCTATTCTAATTCATGTGATATAATTTAACTTTTTATACCCCTCAGAGGGTCTCACGTATCACTTTAGACGTGACGTTGCTATGGAGTACTAATAACGACCAACAGAAATTATTGCGCTGCAAAATACGAAATACAACTGCTTCGTATTTATTATAATGGCGAAAAAATCAAAGTGTTATCAATAATAAACTTACTTGCTCTGTTGTTTACAGGCAGGGACGCCATTAACAAGCTCATACATTGTAGTTTCACGTCACAGTATGACGTCACAGGAGCGAAGAACAAAGGGAAGCATGACGTCATACGCAAAAAGTGTGCTAAAGCTTGTAGGTACATTTACGTAGGAAAACATTTTAAAGTATGTCAAGTGTAGTGTTGTGCATCGGAAGACTTTTAAGAATCGATTATCGGAAAATAATCGGAAAGAGTGAACCGATCGATTATCGATTTAAATCGGAAAACAAAAGTCCATGAAAAATGGAACATAAAAGGTAGAAAAATTGAATTTTTCTGAAAAAAATTCAGAAAACTTTGCTGAAAACAAAATATATTAAAGCATTGAATTTCAAAATGTCTGTCTGTTTACATGCAAGACAACAAGTAACGGTTTATGTTACATGTGAAAATAGGAAAATAAATACCTACACACAAAATACCTTTCTTTCAGTGACAATCGATTGTAAGAAAATGGAATCGATAATCGGAATCGAAAGAGTTTTAGCGATCGACAATCGATTGTCGGCGACAACTGGTTCATCACTAGTCAAGTGAGTCGGTTTGTGGCATGTATATCGTCATTATACATGCTTGTAGAAATCCTGTGAACCAATCAGAATGCGTGTAACAAACAAAATGAATTAGAATGTATGTTATACTTAAATCATACTTGCAGGGTTGGTCAAGCATGATAAGACTCAATACCCTATTAGGCTCAAGGTCACCTGCACATTAAGTTTTATATCTTATAAATCTTTTATCATTTATCGTGTATAATTTATTAAGGTATATTTATCTTGCCAACTATTTATTTACAATTATTAATGAACAATGGATGCATAATTTCAGATGATATAGAGGTTATTCCTTATCCTGAAGCCTCCAATAAACTGCCTTTGATCCACAAACATGGGAATCCAGTCGATTCAGCTTATCCTAAATCTGCAACAAAATCCTCAAAATTCAATCCGTTTAAAACCATTCAGAGCAAAGGCGAAAAATCCGAGGGGAGAGAATCAGGAAAAGTAGACAGTATAGAAATGCAAACAAAAACTCCCATGTTACTGAATGGTGACAATATTGACAGCTTACGTCATCATAGACAATATAAAATTGCAGCATCCTGGTAAAAGAAACGTTGATCATGATTTGATGGCTGATGAAAAGTTCAATTCTTCTCCAAGCAGTGCTAGCGTAGTGAAACAGAAAACTATCTGCGATGTTTAAATATTTCTTGAGTGTATTTAACAAAAAATTATGAATTGCTGACAACGTGTTTAATGTAATGAGCAGAAAAATTCTGGGAAAATGTGCAGGGATGGTCTATTATGATTAGATTCAACACCCAAATAGGGTCTAGGTCAAATATCCAGGGGCAAACAAATAGGACATGTCACATACTTTTTAATGTCCGTTGCCAAAATGGTTGGAGTTAAGTGTGTTTAGTGATAATAATATACTGTGTAGTATGATTGGTTGAGAAATCTATATGCAAGGTTTTTTTAAACATTATTATATGCAGTTGAATTGTATGCTTTTATTTCTTCTACTTATCCTTAGAAATTTATGTGATTTTTTCACGGTATTATACAAAATGTGTAAAGAAATGGACCTTGACTTAAAAGTGTCATGATTTTTAAAATGGAGTTGACATCTAGAATTTGAAGGTATGAGTTTTTAGCTCTATTGGTCGAAGACCAGTCGAGCTTATGTGATACCATGTTGTCCGGCGTCTGTCCGTCCATCTGTCTGTTAACAATTTTTTTGTGATCGCAACTCCTCTGGAACCGCAAATGATAGAAACCTATTTCCTTTTGCATTTAGATTGATCCATGGTCTAGTCGTGCACCTGATAATTTTGTTTGAGCCTCTGACCCCCAGGGTCTTCAAAAATGGGTGTGGTCATTTTCTCCTATATAACTCTGTAACTTGTGAACACATTCTCATAAAGTATAATTCATAGAGAGTTAATTCTTTTTGTGATATAATCCACCTCTGGTCTAGTTGTGAATCTGCTATTTTAAATGAGCCTCTAACCCCCAGGGTCTTAAAAAATGGATGTGGTCATTTTCTCCTCATCAACTCCATGTAATCTTGTTAACACTAGTTCTCAGATAGTGTAATTGACAGAGAGTTAATTCTCCTTGCAATATTATCAGTCGCTGATCTTGTTGTGAACCTTATGTTTTGTTTGAGCCTTTGACCCCCAGGGTCTTCGAAAATTGGTGTGGTCATTTTCTCCTATACAAGTCTATGTAATCTTGTGAATGCCAGTTCATTGATATAATTCTTTTGGCATCATATTCATAATCAGTCTCTGGTCTAGGAAAATGGGTGTGGTAATTTTCTCCTATATAAGTCTAGGTAATCTTGTGAACACGAATTCTCAAAAAGAAATAATCAATAGAGAGATAATTCTTTTTGCATTATAATCACCCTCTGGTCTTTTTATGTTTCGGATATTGTGAACTTCTGACAGCCCCCCCCCCCCGAGTCTTGGAAAGGGGTGTGGTCATTTCTCCTATGTAAGTCTATATAACTTTGTGACCACCAATTCTCATGAAGTATACTTGATAGAGAGATACTTCTTTTTGCATTACCATGAGTCTGTGGACTAGTTGTTTACCTGATATTTTGTTTGAGCCCATGGCCCCTAGGGTATTTGAAAATGGGTGTGGCCATTTTCTCATACATAAGCCTTATAATAATGTTATCTTGTGAACACCAATTCTCAAAAGTGTAAATTCTTTTTGCATCATTTTACAAGTGTCTGTGGTGTAAATGTGCACCTGATATTTTGTGTGAGCTCCTGACCCCAGGGTCTTGAAATGGGTGTCACTTTAAGTTGAATGAATTTAAGAAAACAGCCAGTAGAGCTTCAGTCTCATTAGAGACTTCTGGTTTAAAGAATCATTGACATCACTGAAGAACCAAGATGATTAATAAAAGAATTTGTACAATTCAAGGTCTTTTTGGAAATACGACTCATTCCCAATTGAGAGAGTATCTGGCGTCATGAAATTGGTATGAAAGCGTTGATTTTAGTTCGGTTTTTACCCATTTTGTTGACTGATATCAGCTCTATATGTAGATACTGTATCACAAATTCAGTTTGTCCCAATACCTCCATTTCTTTGGTGGTTACACAAACATATTGTTCAACCTTATATTGATTATCTAGTATTACATACTATATATGTAGGCTATATTTAAAAGATAAAATGTGGAATTAGATCTTTGTGTTCTGCTTAATATTTGTAGACTATTTTTTATCCACTTCAAATGGAAAACTTTATCACAGATTACAAGTTGAATTTGGCCTCCAGAATTTTTGTCTGTGAAAATTGTCATCTTTCATCCCAATTCAGATCTTTTTTCTGTTGTACAATGGGATATATATACTCCACCTTGTGTTAGTGTGTGTGTTAGTGAGTATGTAGGTCTACAAATGCTTGTGGACACTCACAATTTTTTTCAATACTCATCAAACTTTGCATGCAAATTGTCCATGTTGAGACATACCTATTGATATTAAAGGTCAAATGGTGGAAAATAGAAAAAGTTTGTGGACACCTGTAGAGGTCACATTCTGCTTCCAGTCTTCTTCAGGCATGTAAGTGTTATTTGTCCATGGTGAGAAAACAACACTTATTAAATTTCATGGTCAAAAGTCAGGGTCACTATTTGTAATTATTGAAAACCTTGTGGACACTCATTGGATGTCACAGTTTTCATAAAATCTCCATCAAACTTTGCATAGAAGTCGTCCACAGCAAAAGGCCAAAACCTACTGTTTAAGGGTCGGACCTGTCACAGTTTACCTCTAATAGTCATCCAATCTTTGGCATGTAAAGTTGTCCATAGCGAGAAGACAATACCTATTAGATTTTCAAGGTCAAGGTCACAATTGCTGATAAATAGAAAAAATTAAGACAACTCTAATACGCTTTTACTTCCTATCTTCATCAAAAATTGCAGGTTTAGTTACAAGTTTTAGCGCGACGTGTACGTATGTCGTCATCACTTCCAGCGATCTTTGTTCAAATGACGTCACGATGTGACGTATAGCTACACGCTATGGACGTGTAAACGACGCTCTACACGTAACGACAGAACGGGTAACTTCTTTGAAAAATTCCAGACTTATAATTGATCGAACTTCCAGTTTTCCGTGTTATAAAGCATGTTTAGGATTCTAACTTTCCTTGCGTCGAGGTTTCACGAATCTTGATGTATTTTTCTCGCAGACTAAACTGATTTAAAAGAAGCAAGCTACACGTACACCTTACTTCATAGCTATACCTATACCTACTCCGATTCGTACGTGTAACTAAACGACGTCTTTGGATTGTGACGTCAAACTGTGACGTGTACATGTACGTCATTCGTACACGTTGAAAGAACTTGTAACTTAACCTCTCTAATATGAAATCATTGTGGATACTCAAGTAGAGGTCACCAGTTACTTCCAGTATTCATCAAACCTTGTGTATGTTGCCCATGGTAAGAAGACAACATCTATTGATTTTAAAGGTCAAAAGTCAATGTCATGTCACTATTGGTAATCACCGAAAAACTTGAGGACATCATAGTGAATTACTTCCAATCTTCATCAAACTTCGCGTACTAGTATTAGTTGCCCATCGTAGGAAGGCAAGACAAGACCAAGGTCACAGTTGGCAATACATGTAATAGAAAAAAAAACCTTGTTGACACTCTAGAGAACCTCTTTAATACAAAATGCCATATGGATTCATCAAAATATAAGGAGAAAACAAAGACAGAAGGACATGATGATGACATACCACAACACTATTTAATTTGTGCTACATACAGAATTACTACGTTCAGAAATTCCTTTCAAAAATCATCACTTTAAATTTAAGGCAATTATTATAACCCTCCCCCCCCCCTCCTGCAAACGAAGTTAATGCTAGGTTTACACGATCGCCCCGATTGAGGCGAATCGTCGAGATCGTAAGAGAGCGTGGGGTTGAATCATGACGATCGTAAGAGAGCGTGGTGGAATCGTGATGATCGTAGGAGATCGTAGAGATCGTGGCAAAATTTTTGATTCTCAAAAAAATTACTACGATTGTCCCGATTGATCCTTACATCGTGAGAGAGCGTAGTGGAGCATAGTGAACGTGATGGAGCGTAGTATAGCGTAACAGATCTTGACAAAGCGCAACAGATCGCAATATGCAATCGTAGGAGATCTTGGTGAAACACGTTCTTCTACGATCCACTACGATTTCACTCACGCTCTTTGACGATTTGTTACGATTTCCACGATTCAGTCCATGATGTACAATATTCGTTGCGATTCCTATCATGAAAATTATAATGGATTACGAGTTTTCCACATTCGCAACAATTTCTAACACACGAAGAAGACTAAGAAAAGAAGTCTTGTTAACCAGTGCGGTGCTGCATTAATTGTCTTCGAACGAGTTAAATGTATACACGCAATCAAAGATTTGAATTGCTCAATAAAAATGTTACCTTTAATAATCGAAAAAAGAAAGATCAAATAAGGTTCATCAATGCCATTTCCAGCGTTTTGCGATATAAAATCTTCACCTCCTGGATGTTAAGTTTAATCTTGTTCGGATATTGCAAGTAGTATTGAAACTGGTTGTCTATTTCATATCAAATCGTGTTAGAGCGCGGCAAATCGTAGTCCTGCATCGTAACGGATCGCAACAAAACTTGATAAGTGTAGGGAACCGTGATAGAGCGTGGCAAAGCTCTTCGTGGTAATCGTGCGGGAACGAAACGAAGCTTGAGAGAACGGGATGCAATCGTAACAGATCTTATCTACAATCGTAACAAATCGCTACAGCGCGTATCAGAGCGTGATGGAGCGTCGGAGAGCGTGTGAAGACCAATTTTATTTATAGAATCGTGGAGCTCCACGATTTTGCTCAATCGTAGACATCGTAGGACATCGTGGCTAAGTGTAAACCTAGCATAAGGGAGGTACAAATGTATATAGGAATCACCCTGTCTGTTTGTCTGTCCGTCCGTCAGGTTAAAAAGTTTTTAAAGCAGTTTTCTTTTATACTATTAATGGTAGACAGTTCATATTTCATACACATATTCACCATTAAGAGTACTACATTAAAGTACCATGAATTTTGACCCTGTGACATTGACCTTCAACTATATAACATTTTATGTTAAGATGTTTTGGAAGCAGATTTCTTTCATACATGAAATGGTAGGCCTTTCATATTTCATACATACATTCACCATAAAGAGAACTACATTTTAGTACCACGAATTTTGACCCTGTGACCTTGACCTTCACCCTATACAACATTTTATGCTAAGATGTTTTGAAAGCGGATTTCTTTTATAATATTAATGGTAGGCCTTTCATATTTCATATACACACATATTTCATACATGAATCAACGAAAAAAAAAAGGCAAAAAAAAGAAAAAGAGGCCCTAATGGGCTGACATATTCAAGGGTCCAGGCCATGCGAACTCCCCCCCCCCCCAAAAAAAAATACATAGATAGATAGATAGATAAAATGGAAAAAAATCAATCAATCATATTAAGTTTGTCCAAATAACTTAGATCATTTTGTCATAATGAATAAATTAAAAAAGAAAGAAAAAGGTCCGTCTTTCATCTATAATGGAATATTTATTCGTAAAAGACAGTGAGTACATACTCCTTCTAAGATCTGGTGACATTTCATGCAAGAAATTCAAAAACATCAATTATAAACGTTTTTAAGCTTGAAAGTATCAACATCAGATCGTTAAAGATACTTATAACACACTTCGTGTCTGGTTTTATTGAAAAGAAATGTAACACCCCCCCCCCCACTGGCAGATTAATTCCTATTGGTGTTACATGCAGGACCTTCAATACTTTTTGGAACATTTTGTACGTAATTTACGTGTAATTTTCAGCCATACAGACAAGGAATAGTTAATCTTAACAACTCTCACGTTAGTCCTCATTCATTATTTATATGTATTCTTAGTTCACGATTTTTATCGTTTAATTAACCTTAGTTATTGATTTGCTCACGATATTACCAAATAGTCCTTATTCATTTGTATGAATACTGATTGAAAAACGTACAATGGTTAGCGCTTATCTCATTCACGTTTGTATTCAATTTTTCTTATTCATAGCGATAGTATCAAATTATCTGTATTCATTGTATCGTGATAAATGAGTAGCACTAATTATCCATTCTATCGTGAGCGTACGCGGAAAAAAATTCTATCGTGAGAGTATGCAGAATTAACCGTTAGCGTATGCATAATAAACATTACTATGGAGAATAACGTGAATGAATTAATATTACGACTCATAACTTACAAAACGAATAAATCTTACTCAGAATCCGAATTTTGTTTATAATCTTATGAAATTTGTACATTTTTATCGGGTTTATCGGATATTTTTTTTATTTGCATTTTTTTTATTATACGTATTATAAGTATTATACGTACTTTATATTAATCTGAATTCATACAATGATAATATACACGTAATACACATGTATTTCTCTACCAAAGTGGTCTGACCGGGCGGAGATAATTCAATCAAGCAAATTAGACCAGTCGATAAAAAAAAATTAGTTTAAACACTGTTACATAGAGTATGAAATGCCTGTATAAGACCTGTAATTTTGACATCTTGTATCACCTGCCTATAATGAACTCTTCCGATGACCAGGTAAAACTATGTAAAGGTTGGTACACGATTTTCAAGTACCCCGAGATATGGTCCCGAGCGAAGCGAGGGAGCATGTCGAGGGGACGAGAAAAGAGTGTACCAACCGACTTAGTGCATGGTTCGATCGGGCAGATATAAGGATTTTCTGATATAACCCCTTAAACTGTCAAAATTGTATGCCTCAGGCAATATTTCTCTTGGAAAATCAAAACAAATTGAGTGTATATTTAGATTAGTCATTGACCATTTATCAGTTAATCGGAATTATTTGCCTATCAAAAGTGAAAAAAGGACTAAAAGCTTGGAAAAAGGAGTTTTCAAAAAATTTTGAAGGACTCATGATGTGATTATCTGCCAAAATTTCCAAAGGACAGTAATAATTCGTGATGCATGTGTTGATATTCTAAGAGAATGTACAAGAAACGACGTTATGCAGTTAAGGACCAATCAAAAAATTCTGATTATTTCCAGTTTTTACGATTTATTTCAAAACCTTATGCTGAATCTCCCCCTCCCTGATTTTTGTCTGGATCCACCCACGAGTAAATAGATCTTTAAAATAATCTCGAAAAATAACAGAAATTTTCGAATTATTTTTTTTTCTTCGTTCGTAAACTAGCTTATCAAAAAGAAGCATCCTCTCTCGTTTAAAAAAAAAACAAAAAGAAACGCAAAAGCCCGGAAATGTGCGGACTGGTCTTGTACATCATTGGTCTTGTACATCATGTTAAAGAGTAAGATCGTGTTTTCCGCACAGCACGAAAAGCCGAGTTTCCATGTTTTGGAAACCACGTGGAAACTGCATGGAAACCTGAGGTTGACAGTTTCCCAGTGGTTTCCAAGGCATGGAAACCTGGATCAGGTTTCCACGTAGTTTCCATCGGGTTTCCATTTTGGAAACTTGGTTGAGTGGTTTCCATTAGGTTTCCATTTTGTAAACTACTAGTCAAAATTAAAGAAGCAATATTATTCATTTATTATTTCACTTTGATTTTGGGGAAGTTGACGGATCCGGCCCATAATCGACATGCGGACGGCCTTCGATATTTCAGGTGCTATGCAAATTCGGTACACTAGCTCCATACGGCGACTTTACATACATACCAAAACGGCACGGTGGATGATTAATTAATTAATTTATTTATTTATTTATTTATTTATTTATTTATTTATTTATTTATTTATTTATTTATTTATTTATGTACAACACATTCGTTTGTTATACAAACACAATTGTGATTAATTAATTAATTTTTTTTTATTTATTTATCTATCTATCTATCTATTTATTTTTATCATTTATCTACTTATTTATCTATCTATTTACGCATCTTTTTTTTTTCTTTTTGGTTTCTTCTACTATAGCTAATTATAAACCATATATCAACTATATAACGTATATTACAAAAGACTGTTTGTTCTAATTAATTTTTTTCTAGTATTTATAATAATACATTTCTAGAAAAAAAAAACTTTATAAAATTAATATGCAAAATGTTTTTATTCATAAATTCCATAGAGCATTTATCCTCGAAAGCCAGCGGAGTGATATACTATGGTTTTCATTTCAAGTATATACACAGACACCGGTTATGTAACGTTTGACCCCATGCAAATTGCATGTCAATTGGAATTCAGTTCTATAGTCGGGGGCGGTGCGACGCTGTGACAAGTACACAGTTGAAGCATGCAATCGCGGCATGTTATTAACGTTTGACCCCATGCAAATTGCATGTCAAATGGAATTCAGTTCTAAAGTCGGGGGCGGTGCGACACTGTGACAAGTACACGGTTACTGCATGACGCAGCATGTTAGTTTGTAACGCCGCTAGGAAATATCTTGCATGGAGAGAGAGAGAGAATTTTCGTCATGTTTATAATTTCAATAAAATTCGAAAAATCAGCTTGAATGTACTTTACACAAATATACGTACTCAGTCATGCATCTATTAAAAAATCTGAAGTTATACGTACATGACGTATGTACATATATATATACGTTTCAACATTGTGTAATGTAGTTTAATCAGTTAATAAAGCCTAGAAAAGGGTAGACTAGGCAGTGGTGGATCCAATGCCCCCTTTACTGGGGGTCAATTAAGGGGCTAATTTTGTCGATGTATAGGGAAAATGTCTTATTTTGGAAAATTGTGGTCAGTGCTGGGGGTGGACGCCCATCCGCCCCCCCCCCCCGAATTTGCCACTGCTAAGAGGACTGAAGTTCATACTGAAGCTCATACTGCCAGCAGCGAGAGAGAGAGAGAGAGAGAGAGGGGTCGAGCGGAGTTTTTTAATAATCAGAGCCACACAGAGCGTAAATGACTCGACATGCAGGTAACGAAATATTCCAAATAAGTCCCATCTCATATATATATATATATATATGTATATATATATACATATACATTATAGTAAACATGTACATTGTACATCGTGCAGAACTTAACGAATTGAATGAGAATTAAGCCGGCTCATATATGCATAAAGTGAAAAAAAAGGCAATAAAAAGACTGAAAGGAAACATATTAGAAATATGGTTATTTCCCACTACATGTATCTCATTCAAACTGAATATAAATAATAGAGTATAATTTAAGATCAATGTAAGTATGTTTGTCTGTTTTTTTGTATTGTGACCCGCTTATAGATCTGCATACTAGTATCTATACAAAATGAAAAAAAACCTAACAATAATAAAGATAAAACGATTTATAACAACATAAGAAATTCTTTTTTTTAAATCGGCTTTGAAAGAAATAAGACACGGTCCATTTGATATTCGGGGTGGGGGGGCTTGGGGTTTTTGTCAGAGCAAGATCAATTTCGCCTCGGCCCGGAGCAAAAAAAAAAAAAAAAAATTTCTCGCAGAGTTGGAGCAAGAAAATTTCTTCAGACATATACATGGTGTGCAATATATTAAGATTAGAATGTTTGTGTTTTATTGATAGAACCGGGATTTTTTGGGGAATTTTAAGCAAAAATTTTTTTTAGTAATTCTTCAAATTCAGATTTCTTGTAAGAACATGATTTTTTTTTTCTGACACATCATAAGCAAATTATTTTTTTTCATCAAAATTCAGAGCGACATTATTTTTTTCGAAAAAAACCCCAAGCCCCCCCCCCCCCTCCCGATATCAAATGGACCGTTCCTAGTGCAATTTAAAAATCAATTAATCTACATTGATTAGCTTTGTCATGGTACAACATGAGAGGATCCAGGATTTTGGAGAATCGAGATTTTTTTTCCTTGTGGTCTCGCATCCTCTATATATACCTGTATTTTTCAGTTTATTTACAAAGGTGTAATGCATTATAAGGGCATCATTTGAAATTGATAATAAATTATTATGTATTTGATAAAATCTGGCAAGCGTAAGTGAGCCCAGGAATATATTGAAATGCTCACCGTTAAAAACTTAATTAGAATGAAAGATTTTCAATTTCAAATTCACGTTATTTTTCCAACTATTATGACAACAAAAGGGGAATCGTGTTAATCTTATTTGAAAATTAAAATATTTATATATATGAACTTTATCAAAATTCCAGGGGGAGGGGTCGGACCCCCCGACACCCCCCCCCGACTCTCTGGATACGCGCTTGTACAAAGCAAATAAAAAGTTTCCATACTTCTTTGAATGAAATATCAGAGAGTCAGACAGAGAGCACTGGGCAAGCAGTCTTCCCTGCTTGATGCCAGACAGTGCTCTTTAATTTTTCCAAGGTTAAAAGAGATAAGACAATCGAAATTTACATGAATTCGTATATGTGAAAATAAAATAATGATATTAAAATCTACCAATAATTTAAATGATGATTACCGGGAAAAAAATTAATCGTTCAGGATGATTTTGCGGGCTCAGAATTTCAAAATAAATTTTGACCAATCAGAAGCGAGCATTTATTTTTGAGCAGAGGAAACGCTGGAACGGACTGTTCACCAAAATTCTACACATAAACTAAAGAAAACACGCATTCGATTGCAATGGATAGGTAAGATGAGAATACCAATGGTGAAAATTAAGTATTATATAGTATTTGCTTCTTTTTAACAGATGTATGTATGTCAATATTGCTGGCTCGGCCCGGCCCACGCGTTGCATTGTTTTCAGAATTTTGTCCAGTGTCTGTTCGAACCAGAAATCTGTAACGTTGCCGTTATTTAACCTTTTCTTATAAGGAATCATTCACATTTCCTAGTTACTGTTAAATTAATTTGATTTGAATCGGCAATTCAAATCCCATTATTTATGGTCAGATGGACAGTGATGAGCTGCCCCCCCCCCCTTTCCTGATAGTCATGTTCAGAGTTATTCTGTTGTCAACTGTATTGTTTTACAGTTCTATTGAATGTGACATATGAACTCATGGAAAAGCCATCTATGAGGACGAAGTCAAAACACTGTTATTATACCTAGAGTTGTACATCGGAAGACTTTTAAGAATCGATTATCGGAAAATAATCGGAAAGAGTAAACCGATCGATTATCGATTTAAATCGGAAAACAAAAGTCCATGAAAAATGGAACAAAAAAGATAGAAAAATAGTATTTTCTGCATAAAATTCAGAAAACTTTGATGAAAACAAAATATAAAGCATTCAATTTGCCTGTTTACATGCAAGACAACAAATAACGGTTTATGTTACATAAGAAAAGAAAAAAATAAATACCTTTACACAAAATACCTTTCTTTCAGCGACAATCGATTGTAAGAAAATGATATAGGTAATCGGAAGCGAAAGAGTTTTAGCGATCGACAATCGATTGTCGGCGACAATTGGTTCATCACTAATTATACCCCCCACCCCGCAAAGGAAGTTTTGGGGGTACATTTTGTATATAGGAAAGGCAGTGGCTCCTGATACGAACATTCGTATCTTTAGACCTATGTCCTATGAACATGTTTCCGATTGGTCTGTAACTGTAACGTGACTCGGGTCATGTGTCCATAACAAAATAAAAAAAGTTGATTTTTGTAACCATATCAAGGTATACAAGTTTATTCTGCATTATCTGTAATTTAGGAACCGGGACAAGAGGCAATTTTCTATGCTCTCAATCATAATAGTGATCACTGATCAGTAATAGACGCGCACTTGTCAGCTGTTGTGTGCACGTACTGACGTTCCGTCGCTCCAGCAGAATTTGAAGTTTTTGAAAGTTTTGAGACGATAACAAATACGTACATGTAGCTGAAACTCTGTGCTTTTTACTTAATTAACTTTTCAGAATATGTCACAAAAAAGATACAATTTGAACACTAGTTTCATTGGAAAAAAAAACGAACCAAATTGAAAGATATATGCAGAAGCTCACTACGATTTGTGTTCGTACGCCGAGACATAGGTCTGAAGATACGAACGTTCGTATCCGGAGCCACTGCCTATAGGAAATTAGGAATCACCCTATCGGTCCGTCTGTCTGTCTGTCTGCCATCCGGTTAAGAAGTTTCGAAAGCAGATTTCTTTTAAAATATTAATGGTAGGCCTTTCATATTTCATATACACATTCACCATAAAGAGTACACATTTTGATACCATGACTTTTGACCCTGTGACCTTGACCTTCAGCCTATACAACATTTTATGTTAAGAAGTTTTGAAAGCAGATTTCTTTTACACTATTAATGGTAGGACTTTCATATTTCATACTCACAATCACCATGACTTTTACCCTGTGACCTTCACCCTATACAACATTTTATGTTAAGGTGTTTTGAAAGCAGATTTCTTTTATACTATTAATGGTAGGACATTCATATCTCATACACACATTCACCATTAAAAGTTCTACATTTTGTAGGGCTGTCATGATACGCTAAGCTCACGATACGATACGTATCACGATATTTACTCACGATAGGCAGGGTTCTCATTAAATTTGGAAGTAGGAGGTGAATCAAGAAAAAGTAGGAGGCGATCAAAGGATGCGTGCACCGAGGGCGCGAGACCTTTAGGGGGCCCAGGGCATGTTCCCCCCGGAAAATTTTTGTAATTTAAAAGGCAATAGAGGGCATTTCCCACCATTTAGACCCTATAAAATATCATTAAATCAAGTACAAATGTATATATTTTTGAAATTTACAAGGCAATGGAGGGCATTTCTTCCAGCCATCTAGACAGTAAAAAAAATACTATAGATATTTTTTCCTTGAATAGTACTTTTATAACATGTGTTGCAAGTTTTGTGAACAATTTTCACCACTAGCATTCTCATGAGAAACGCTTGGAATTTCCTGTTATACTGGGAAAAAGTTGTTTTCTTTCTATCCAAATAGATTGTAAACTAACTCAATAGCTTTCTGATTCCTACATCATGTACATGAAAAATAAATCTTACGTTTAGTCACCTCCCCCCCCAACTTTCGCCCATGGAAGCTTTGAACTATCAGTCATAATATTGGTACTTTGATGTATTTTTATGGCTCTCCTCATTGTGAACAATTCTGATTTTTTAAAAATAAAAAACATTTTCCTCTCGCATTTTTTGAGAGCATTGAGTTTTAATATAGATCGTTCGGTCCACGGATGTTAGATATTAAACGAGTATGTGACGTTTTGAATTCTGCAAGGGGGATCACGCACTCAGCAGTTACTGTCGGCTCACATCTTTTTGCGGATGCATCAACAGACTCAATATTACAGCGAATTGTTGATATTGTTTGTATAATTACTAGTACGTTGTTTACATACAGAAAATAGACCGAGGTAGAAAATTATATGAACTTGCGTTTGATGTTTACACGCAAAAGACCGGCCGTTGATTGGTAAATAACAATACAATTTTTGTATTTAAAAAAAATCTTATTTACAGGTGTGAAAAGTCGAGATCTAATCGTCCCATTGTGCTTCTTTAATATACATTGCCGTAAAATGACTCGTCACGCTGCGTTGAAATCAATGTTTTCTCACTGTAGTTACGGAAATATTTAACGCGTACCTTGTATAGTGACAGCTTTTTAAAGGACAACGTAATTTCCTTTAATTTAGTAGACGTTCAATTTTCGTACTTAAAGAAACTGACATTGAAATACGACACTTTTTAGCTCACCTGAGCCATAGGCTCAAAGTGAGCTATTGTCATAGCGTGGCGTCCGTCGTCGTCCGTCGTCGTCCGTCGTCCGTCGTAAACTTTTCAACATTTTCGACTTCTTCTCCAGAACCACTGAAAAGATTTTCATGAAACTTGGTAGGAATGAAGTACTCATGGTCCCCTACAAGTGTTGTTGTTTTTCGTCCGGATCCATCAACAGGTGGCGCCACCAGAGGCAAAAGTAGGTCACAGGGGGTACCCTCCTTTGACAAACTTCTTCTTCAGAACGGAGGCACATATCGACAAACCGAAAGCATCAGGATGAACTAGAGAGATGTCTTAAGAAGTGTTGTTATTTTTGGTTCCACTCGGAAGTCAAATTTTTGACGCGTTTTTGACGTCTTTTCGGACTTCGTCAGAAATGCACATTTTTGCACTATTTCTTTAAATAACTCAATAAGTGTATGATTTTACACATTCATTTACTGCATATTTATCATATTTAAGTTACTAAATGCTTTGATAAGTATTTTATTCTAAAATTTAGATTTTTTGATTTTTTATTAATTTTTTTCTTATGTGAAAAGGAAGGGGGGGGGGTGATTTTCATACATATTCAACTTCTTCTCCAGAACCACTGAAAAGATTTTCATGAAACTTGGTAGGAATGAAGTACTCATGGTCCCCTACAAGTGATGTTGTTTTTCGTCCAGATCCATCAACAGGTGGCGCCACCAGAGGCAAAAGTAGGTCACAGGGGGTACCCTCCTTTGACAAACTTCTTCTTCAGAATGAAAGCACGTATCGACAAACTGAAAGCATCAGAATGATCTAGAGAGATGTTTTAAGAAGTGTTGTTGTTTTTGGTTCCACTCGGAAGTCAAATTTTTGACGCGTTTTTGACGTCTTTTCGGACTCTGTCGGAAATGCACATTTTTGCACTATTTCTTTAAATAACTCAATATGTGTATGGTTTTACACATTCATTTACTACAAATTCATCACATTTAAGTTACTTAATGCTTTGATATGTATTTCATACTGAAATTTTAATTTTTTGATTTTTTATGAATTATTTTCTTATGTGAAAAGGAAAGGGGGGGGGGGGTGATTTTTATACATATTCAACTTCTTCTCCAGAACTGCTGAACAGATTTTTATGAGTATTTTTTCAATCATGAATAGATATGTTTACTGTGAACATGGACCCAAGGCTTGTGGGTTCAAGTTCTGGTACCCTGGTAACTTTAGTTTCGTATAAGTTGGTACATGTTCATGTATGCAAGAGTTGTCTTTCTTTAATATAGATTTATGTTTTTGAGGTTTAAATTTTTGGATTATCGATTCATTTGAATGTTATATATTTTGAATTATTAAATAGGTATGGAAAAGGAAACTAAATTATTTTAAAAAGATGAATAAGTATTTTCAAATTTATCTTGTGAAGACTTAGATATACAACTATGAAATTACAATATTGAGAGCAGCTCGAAATATTAATGTAAGAACAGATCAATGTTATCAATAACACAGTGAAAGGATGGGGAGGGGGTCTGTTATTTTGCTTTAGCTTCTGTATAACTATCTCTCTCGGGTTACTTAGATTACTCAAGAAGAAGGGGGGATGATTTTCATACATATTCAACTTCTTCTCCAGAACCACTGAACAGATTTTCGTTAAACTTGGTAGGAAAGAAGAAATCATGGTCCCCTACAAGTATTGTTGTTTTTAGCTCACCTGAACGAAGCTCAAGTGAGCTATTGTCATAGCGCATCGTCCGTCCATCGTCCGTCCGTCCGACGTAAACTTTTAACATTTTCGATATCTTTTCGGCAACCGCTGCACAGAATTTCACGAAATTTCACAGGAAGCAAGTACTCAATGCCCTCTATCAAATTTTTGTTTTTCAAGCCGATCGGAAATCCAAGATGGCCGCCACAGGCTCTGATTGGCTGACACATTTTTTACTTCTCTTCTGAAACTGCGTCACAGAATTTCATGAAACTTCACAGGAAGCAAGTACTCAATGCCCTCTACCAAGTTTGTGTTTTTTGAGCCGATCGGAAATCCAAGATGGCCGCCACAGGCTCTGATTGGCTGACACATTTTTGACTTCTCCTCCGAAACTGCTGCACAGAATTTCATGAAACTTCACAGGAAGGAAGTACTCAATGCCTTCTACCAAGTTTGTGTTTTTGGAGCCGATTGGAAATCCAAGATGGCCGCCACAGGCTCTAATTGGCTGACACATTCTCGACTTCTCCTCTGAAACCGCTGCACAGAATTTCATGAAACTTCACGGGAAGCAACTACTCAATGCCCTCTACCAAATTGTGTTTTTCAAGCCAAGATCCAAGATGGCTGCCACAGGCTCTGATTGGCTGACACATTTTCAACTTCTCTTCTATAACCACTGCACAGAATATCATGCAACTTCACAGGAAGCAAGTACTCAATGCCCTCTACTAAGTTTGTGTTTTTCGAGCCAATCGGAAATCCAAGATGGCTGCCACAGACTCTGATTGACTGACACATTTTCGACTTCTCCTCTCAAACGGCTGCATAGAATTTCACAAACCTTCACAGGAAGCAAGTACTGATTGCTCTCTACCAAGTTTGTGTTTTTCGAGCTGATCAGAAATCCAAGATGGCCGCCACAGGCTCTGATTGGCTGACAAATTTTCGACTTTGTCTCTGAAACTGCTGCGCAGAATTTCATGAAACTTCACAGGATGCAAGTACTCATACCCTCTATCAAGTTTGCGTTTTTGGAGCCTATCGGAAATTCAAGATGGCCGCCACAGGCTCTGATTGGCTGACACATTTTCAACTTCTCCTCTAAAACTGCTTCACAGAATTTCTTGAAACTTCACAGGACGCAAGTACTAATTGCCCTCTACTTAGTTTGTGTTTTTCGAGCCGATTGGAAATCCAAGATGTCCTCTATAGGCTCTATTTGAATGACACATTTTTGACTTATCCTCTTAAACTACTGCACAGAATGTCACTGAACTTTACAGGAAGTAACTTGTACACCTTGTCCTTCTCAAAGCTTCACTAAAAGCGATTTCCTTCAGGTCTTGACTTTGATTGAAAACATACATACAGTCTCCTCAGGTGAGCGATGTGGCCCCCTTGGGCCTCTTGTTTTACGGAAAGTAGACAGCGATTTTACCCAAAGTTTGAGGTGAGAAATCGCCGGTTGTCGGCTCTTAATGAGAACCCTGGATAGGATTTGTATCACGATACATCATTTTTATTGTAGATATGTAGGCATTTCTGCAATTCGTCAGATATTCTAATAAAACAAGTTCAACAACAACAAATTAAGATCATTCATAACTTGAATGCTTTTAGAATTATTGTATTGACTAGAAAACACAGTGATTGGAAATCTATGGGTCCTGGGTGCAGGTCGCAAAGGCAGATTAATTCCCTGAACTTTTTCTCTCTTATTAAGCTGATTTAATTTAATTTTTCAATTTTTCTTTCAGTATACCTGGTGTAGCCTTGACATTACTTTCTTATCCAAGCATGTGTACGGTGCACGATCAGAGGCCATCTACGACATCTTAACTATATATCTGATGCTGAATGTGGAAAAGAATGATGTACATATTCAAAAGATGTAGAGTACTGTAACCAAAAGTTGCCATGGACATGGATCAAGGATTGGTATGACTAAAAGTTAAACATGTATTATATTAACAATTGTAATACATTATGTATATCATCATGTCCTGTAATTTTGTGAAATATATTAAATACTTAAATGTCTTTATTTAAAATCAAATCTTGTAAATTGTGTGTCGTTATTTTGGACTTGGAACAAAAAACCATCGGACATTTTGTCAGGCATTTTGTCTGACATTTTGTCTGGCTCGAAACTAGAAACTGTCGGACATTCGAAAAATCCACTGGAGATTGCCGGCAATCCGGCACTTTTCGTAAACTCTGAAGACTTATTTGATAAATTTCAACATATTAAATCTTCATTTTCACTTTCAGGTCAATATTGTACTGTAACCATTGAAGAACTAGAAGGACTGCATGAAAAATTAGCATCCAATGATGTCAATGTAAGCTTCTTACTATATTGAGTTGAGACACTTCATTTATGTCGCCTGCAACATAAGAGCGACATAAAGGGATCATTTGTCAGGCATCTGTCTGTCTGTCTATCTGTCTGGTAGTCACACTTTTACATTTTTGGCCATACATCATACATCTTTCAAATTGGCAGGGATGGTAAAGCATGATTGGACTAAATTTTTACCCAAATCAGATCTTGGTCATTTTCAAGGAAGAGGTCACACATTTTCGGTCAAACAACAAATAACTATTATAACAGACACAGACAGATAAGTTGTGGGAGAAAAACAATCAAACAAAATCATGAGGGAGGGATGGCTAAATCTCAACCCTCATGTACAAAATTTTGCTTGTCCACAACTCGGCAAGCCTCGTTCTTGACTTGCAGAATTTTGCACACTCGGGGTTGATATTTCACTATCACCGTGGTATGATAGAGAGGTTGAGCAAACCGAATTTGTACACGTACGTCAAAAAGTTGTTTATGACGTCATAACATTTTGCGCTCCACACACCTGTGTTACACGTTCGGTAAAACATGTAAAGCTGTAAGTACACGTTTATGATTAAATGTACTTGTAGATTTTATAAGCAACTGAATGCAGATAACCTATGAAAACCTATATTCAATTTATTTGGGAACGTATGTCCTTTCTGAATATTAGAAGGGATTGCAAATAAAATGTATCACATTTTAAAGAAGAACCCTCAAATTTGACCAAAAATTTTACTCTTGAAGTTTAATTTTTATGTTATATAAATCTGATTACTTGGAATAGATGAATCAATTCACTGTCAATGCTGAATTAACCTTACCTTTAGAATCTAGATTGCAAGTTATTGACGAATAAGCAGTTGTAAACAAAATATAAATTATGTCACAAAACGTATATATGATTTACACATAGCAGTACGTGTTGTGACATCTGCTCAACCACATAACTTCAACGTGTAAACAGATAACATGTAAATACATGTACAAGTTCTCGTACACGTACAAGTTCTCGTACACGTACAAGTTCTCGTACACGTACAAGTTGGGTTTGCTCAACCTGGAACTTCCACTTTCTTAAAATTCACAAATTGTTGACATAAGCATCTTGTGACATCCCAACCTGCAATATTAGTTCTGTACAACTGTAGTTTGTAATTCTGTTGCCGCTTACTGTATCATTTTTTTTTCATTCATTCCAGGTGAGACAGAAGACAGAAGAAAAAGTAGAGGACAGAAGAAAAAGTTTTGTAACAGTGGTCTGAAACATCATGAACTGGGATTTCCGTCGAGTGTCAATCTCTGCAGAATAACAAATTTTATCTGAAAGAGATCTCTTTGTGACTTTGTCTGTTTTTGGCAAGGATAAAATTTGTATATCATTTCTAAACACTTGTTTAAAAGAATCTGGTTTTTTTTTCAAAAAATACAAGTACAATTTATTTCTGTAGTGGTTTCAAGGGACACGTCCATCTTTTTCTAAATTTCATTTCCATCTTAAAAAACATGACATAGTAATATCAATGAAGAATGGAAGATGTCATTTTTAAATTTGAAAGCTCAAAATTGTATATTTATGATTTCATGGAATCTTGTACATCTGATGTTGAATAAGCATGTATTCTGAATAAATATTACACAGTATGATAAGCATGTTTTAGGGTTTTTTATCATGACATACATGTAAAGAGTACATAGAAGAATATACATGTAGCCTTGATACTGATATAAAGGAATACGAAAAGTACAGGATTCAAAACTTTCAAATTCACTGTATATACTAACACATAAAAGAGATATTATTTCCTTTTTCATACAGTTACAGTATATGGAAACCAGTTTACAATTTTACAAGATATGGAAACCAAAAGGAAACATCAAGTTTCCAACTAATTTCCAACATGGAAACCAGCTCTTACACAGGCTTACAAGATGTGGAAACCAAAAGGAAACTTGAGGTTTCCAACCCGATTCCAAGTGGTTTCCATCGTGGAAACCAGCTCTTATACAGGTTTACAAGGTATGGAAACCAAAAGGAAACTTGAGGTTTCCAACCCGATTCCAAGTGGTTTCCATCGTGGAAACCGGGCGGTTAGCGCTTTCCAAACACATGGAAACCACTGGTTTCCATTATGGAAACCTGGTGGAAACCACATGGAAACCCCGGGTTTCCATGTGGTTTCCACCAGGTTTCCAAGGTATGGAAACCTGTTTTTTCGTCCTGTGCCGATTTTTTTTCTTACTCGAATTTACAACTTTTAAAGTCACCTAACTGAGGGCCAGCTTTTTGTAAAAGATAATACTTGAATAAAAAGTATACTCAGTAATTTTTAGGGAGCAACCATTGGGGGGAACCCCATAATTTTTTTTATCTGAATTCAATCAAATGATAAATCTCTCCCTTTGAAAGAAAATTCAAATTTTGTCCTTTATTAACCATACATGTATGCTGGCCCCCCTCCCCATGGCAATTCTTCGGTAAAACATTACACAAAGTAAGGGCGGAAAGGGGGTGTTACTGTTCCCTGTGCTGGAATGACGGATGTATAAAAAAAATATATTTTAATTTATTGGGTTATTGAATTTGCAGACGTTTAACATTGGTGTCTTCGAAATCTGGAAGAATGAAAAAAGAGATATATTCACATGCATGTTTATATTGAATCATTTACCTTTTCTATCCTGTATCTATTTCTTTCTTTTATTTTTATTGTTTTGTTTGTTTGGGTTTTTTCTGCCTATCATTTGTTAATGTATTATGGTAAACATTTCAGGATGTTGGATTCCACGTAGAGCCTTAAGTTACCGGGTTTTTTTTTTTATTGAACCTTAGTTGCTGCGGGAGCCATCATTTGATTTAATGGGGGGGGGGCATCCGTTTTGTTCGTCCTAATTCAGTCATATGGCGGCGACAGCATGATAATCTTTCTTTTTCGGTTGTTTGGGTAAAATTTGCATTTAAGAAAGGTCCATCCGGAGTTTTTTCCAAGTTTGTTTTTCTTCCCTCTCCCTTAGAAATAAAATGAGAGCTCCCTTTACAATCATAATATCGCATTGAAGCAATGAAGCATGGAGATCTTACTTGGTACGCACCAAGTCATTTCTGACCAGCAATTATCTATTGTTTAAAGGTGCGAACCATGCACTAAGCTTCGCCCTGCCACAACAATACCTGTGTTATTTCAACAATTACCTGTCATGTGACACGAGATGTTTATCGTGTGTAAATCGTGCCAAATCGCCTTATTTTATTTTTAATGCCGAAAATAGTTTAAAATTTAGTTTAAAAAATAGTTTAATTTTACTTTATTCTAATATGGTACAAGAAGCTGCTGTAAATATTTAGGGAATTTTCTTTCTCGGCGCTTTCCTTTTTCTCTAATTCTTTATATTGATGGTTTTGAATAATTTAATTTTCACATGTTTTATTCAGTAATTTTGTCTTCCGTTTATGTTAATATACATTTCTTTTTTATTTTATGTAATCAAAGTTACATGGAGGACAATCTCGCAATGCAGAACTTTCGGTTTTTCTCTAATTTCATGTACTATTATAATAGATTATTTAGTTAATTTCTTCCTCCCGACATTTGTTCGTGTTGAGTGATTGACTGACTTTAATCTTTTATCTTTTGATTTAAATAACCCCTTGTCATCATTGTGTTTTTTTCAAAGTCTTTTTAACTCTATACACTACAGAGTACCCCGCCCTTTCTCCCACCATCACCGCTATACCCCATGAGAATAGTAAGATAGACACATTAATAATGGAAATAATACATCAGACATAGAATATATTTGTACAAAAGTATCGGACTATAGAAATGCATGTATCTCCGCTTCTTTCAGATCATGAAATCCCTCATAATTCACAATTATTTATCACCATGGCCCGCCTCTGGATCCACAAGCTTTTCAGTTTTAACAGCCAAAGAAATTGTGAGAGTGCTGAATCATGATTGCTCAATTTTCTTCCGTAATACCTGGAAAAAATCGAGAACATCCCATTTACAGTTTCCTTTTAGTTAGGGCCATGGCTTCTAAAAAACCCCATCCTTCCCCTCCTTCGACAAATATGTACATATAGATCCGCCTGTATTACGGAATACCTTAAATTAACAACATTTTGATTTTTTTCACTATTTAATCGTATAGGGCCAAAAAGGCAGGTTACCGCACCTTCTCCTTTCAATTCATGAGAATAATGGTGAGAAAAAGTGTTTATCATTAGTCGCTTCGCATTTTTTTATGTATATACTAGTATTTACACAACTAGCCCCCCCCAAAAAAAGAGTTGTTATTTTCTGTGATTTAATAAATGTTACTTTCTTGGTGTCTTTCAATGGCCTCATAGAAATCTAAAATTGAGCGATATATACATCTTTTACATGTACGCATGAAAACCTTTCATTATTTTTTTGTCACCAAGATAATCTTTCGTTTTAACATCACAAGATCAAACAAACGTGTTCAACAATGGTCTTAGAAATCATAAATTTCGCACAATTATCCGAGGCTGACTTCAGACAACCTCCTCCCACAAGTCCTCCTAGCCCCCTCTGATTCGGCGCTTCGCGCCTTGACCATAGTCCTCCCGGGGAATATACCCTCCTCAGTCAAGAAACGACAGCAATTCAGTCTACTGTGAATTTATCAAATTTAAATAATTAAATATGCATTTTTGCCTGAATTATTTCAAACATACATGTATTTTTTTTTTAATTCTCTTTCATCGTCTTTTGTGATGTGTGTATAACTTCACTAGTTTTTTAAATATATTTTTTTTCTAATTTGACAACGTATAGACTTACAATATACATATACTACCCTCAGTGGCTGATCGATTTAATTTAATTACACAGCGACAGCTTTGACATTAGACGAAGTATAAATTCATTTTCAAAAGAATTATTTCACATTTTTATTTTAAAAAAAATCATTTACTTCCCTTATTTAAACTAAAATGGACTGATTTGTTAAGAAATCCCCAAATCATGTATTTGAGGATGATGAAAGAACGTTTTCAAAAAAGAAAATCCAGTGTAAAGCAAAATTTCTGTAGCCCCCATTCCGATCCCCTTTCCGATCTGGGGCTCGGATTGGGTTTCATATTTTTTCTTCATGAATTAGCTGCATCTTTTCAGAATTTGCTACACCTCCTTGCACCTTTGTATTTTTGTTGGTTTCAATATAGAATTTTTACATGTATTTGTTTATCTTTCTTTTGTTCAGGTATTCCTTCGTTGGGGGGGGGGGGGGAGATCGGGCACTTTGACATAAACAGCAGAAAACAGGATCATATTCAAGTGAAGATGAAAGGGGACCTATAGTTCTCTCTTACGCCGTCATGTACAATTTTTCTTTTCTATTTAGATTCTGTTTACTTGCGAATTCAAAGTTTGTTCCGCCGATGGCGGGGGGGGGGGGGGGGGCGAACGCAGAAACGGTAAATTGAATTTATAAAAAATCTTCAATCTCACATACACATAAATTATGCACGAAAGTTCAAAGAAGGTTTATGTATGTAAAATACCTGCCCCAGTGGCATCAAATTATCAAAGATTGTAAACAAATTATAATTGGAAGGATGATAGTCACACGTCTCCGTGTACAGGGGGTGTTAATATACAGGTAAAAGAGCGGTATGAACAACATGCGAGGCATTGTTCGGAACCCTTTGAAGTACCAGACCAAGGCGCACACACTTTTTCTTTTGTATAACGGATGTCTTTGGAATTCATTTTTACTACATCTTTTGATTGAACTGTTCATTTGAGACATTAGTACGTTTGTTTGAAAAAAGAGAGCAAGCAAGCTTGTATGAAAATGACAAAACTAAAACTAATTCATGCACAGGCGAACATTTTATAATGGAAATGTCGTTATATTCAAAAGAGTCAACTGATCGAAATTTTGTCTCCTCACTTTCGCAGGATAATTTCTGCGTCTGGAGAGAGAGAGAGAGAGAGAGAGAGAGAGAGAGAGAGAGAGAGAGAGAGAGAGAGAATTTACTTCCTATGTACATGTATGTATGAATAAAATACAAGTAAAAAAAATATTTCATTACAAGGTGCATCATGCATTTCAATAGACACATTTATGAAATCAAATATACATGCAATATACAATGTACATGTTCGATAAATGAAAAATTGATTTCTGCCGGTTTGTTTTACTGTGAAAATGCGTACATGTGTATTTCCGATCTTGATCAAGTAAGTCGATGTTTGACGAGTTGGGACCACAAATCTTTTCTCAATTTCAGGGACGAACATGTGTTCCAGTTAATTTCTAACGGAAGTTTTGTATTGATCTCAAAAATGTGCTAATTATCTATGATCTTGTAAACAATAATGTACATTTATTAACAGGGACGTATACTTTATATATACGTCCCTTGTATCAATAGATTTAAAACAATAACATAATTTCCCTGAATGAAAATAAAAATAATCATATACACTATATCTTTACAAATATTTATAGCGATAAATCAAATAGCCATGGTAGAGCTGTACACTTGTAGATTGACGTATAAAGCTACATGTATATGTACAGCCCCGACCAGTCGAAAGTTTAACGCCGAGCTGACGAAATTTTGAAAGCTAAATTCGAAAGTTTCGTTAACTATTCGTCAGCGATTTTTTGATAGCTACTGAGATGACGAGATTTTGAAAGCTCTAAAAAGCTTTCGAAAAATCGCTGACGAAAATTTCGTTAACTAATCTTAGTTAACGAAAGATTTGAAAGCTATGAGCTTTCAAATTTTCGTCATCTCGGAGCTTTCAAAATACATGTTTGTATTTGAAAGCAATCGCTGACGAAATTTTGAAAGCAATCGCTGACGAAAATTTTGAAAGCAATCGCTGACGAAAATTTTGAAAGCAATCGCTGACGAAAGTTTTGAAAGCTATCGCTGACGAAAATTTTGAAAGCTATCGCTGACGAAAATTTTGAAAGCTTTTTGAACGCTCAGGTGCCATATTGTTTTTGCAATGGCAGCAGCACGCCTCGGGCGAATTCCTCTTCAGAGTTTAGAGGATGAAAGAAGCCGTCTCTTTATCGGCGTGGTACTTTAAAATTTCACCGATTGTGAAATATCTTTGAAAGCTTCCGACAGTCACAGTGAAGCCAGGGTTTCACTGGATATAAATTCCCCTCATTTAGTCAGAATTTGGCCGGTCAGATGTAAATTTTCTGGTATATATATACATTTAGATTTAAGATGAAATGGAAGTTGTTCATATGTACACTTAAAGATGGAATACCTTTACAGGTAATACAAATACAGGTAAATTCAGGTAACTAATTAGTGCAAAGCATACCCTTTTGATGGCCCCATTCTCCCCCAATTAACATAATGTTATTCTAACCAAGTAGGTGTATTGGGAACACACCGATCTGGGAAACACGGAATCTTCAAATAAACTTATAAAAATAAAAAAAGATACAACATTTAATTTAATCCAGGAATATATATTTTCATAATCTAAACTGAATAAACATCATAATTAATACTATTTCATCAAGCAAATTATGAAGATGATTGCTTTGATTTCGGCCATCTTGGTTTTCTCGACACAAAATAGCTAACGAGAAAAGCTTTCAAAAATTTTGAAAGCTAGTTAACGAAATTTTCGTCAGCGATTAGGTTTCAAAAATTTTGAAAGCTATAGTTAACGAAATTTTCGTCAGCGATGAGCTTTCAAAAATTTTGAAAGCTATAGCTGACGAAATTTCGGTAACTATAGCTTTCAAATTTTTGGAAAGCTAATCGCTGACGAAATTTCGTTTACTATAGCTTTCAAAATTTTTGAAAGCTATCGCTGACGAAAATTTTGAAAGCTAGGGAATCGCTGACGAAAATTAGTTAACGAAAAATCGCTCACGAAATTTCGTCATCTCTTGAGTATTCGAAATTTTGAAAGCAATCGCTGACGAAATTTTGAAAGCTAAGCTTTCAAAAAGCTTTCAATTCGTTTACGAATTGAAAGCGAATATTAAACTTTCGACTGGTCGGGGCTGTATATACATGTAGAACCGAGTGATCGCACTATGTTGATGATACAGATAATGATTGACACCTGGACCAAATTTAATCGGTCAAAGGCGGGGTTTAGAAGTATCAATGACATTGATCCCTTAATTAATAAAAAGAATCGATCTTTGAATGTTGTCATCAAATTAAGCTAGAATTGTTTTTATTTTCACATGTGCCGAGATTTTCCGTTTTTACTTCTTATAAAAGTAAAGTTTCGACCCTCAGATGGTTTTAACCCCCCCCCCTTTGGAAAAAGTATCTAGACCCGCCCCTCCCCCCTTTTTTTATTTAAACTAAATATATTTTGTCATTTTTATTATCTAACAGCCATAGATAGTGTTATTTATCTCTAGCTGAAATCTTTTGTATTGACATGTCATCGGACCTTGCCGATATCTCATTTAATAATGCGGCATAATTAAGATGACCTGCCGGTATGTCTTTGATGTCACGTACCGCTCGCGACTCTAGAAGACGTCGCTATCTACAAAAGCTACCGACCATACAGATTTTTTTTCCATTAATTATTTTATAAGCTAATCACTAACTTAATAAAGGAAAGCGGCAAAAAAAAAAAGAAAAAAAAAAGAAATTAGGAACTACATGTACATGTATGCAGTGCCGGAGTCCATGAATTTAGTGAAAGAAAAAAAATACTGAGTCCATTAAAAATGAGTGATATGAGTTAAACAATAGAATTTTTTTTTTCTAAATATCATGATTTCCCTCTTCAGTTTCATTCTTTGTTGTTTATATGTAAACATTGATTTAAATTCATTGACAAATATATATTTTTGCTTGGAGCCGGATTAATATAAATTTAAGATTCACGATAGAAATAACAAAACGAAAATTCTAAGCGTAGCTTTTAGCTCATTCACGTTAGTCATTCTCCATACGCCAACGTTAGTGATTATTCATACACATAGCAATGCGGAATATGGTTAGAGTATGCGGAATAAAACATATGGTTAATGACAAGCGTTAACTATGAGGAATCTATCAGTAATTATTGTATGCCTACATTCACGTTAATTATTACATATCTAACCATTTATTCACCATTTTTCGCGATAGGTCCTCATTCATTTTCGTTTATTATTCATAGAATTTGTTAACATTAACTATTCCTTATCTGTAAAAATGTTTAAAAGTAATAAAAATCCATGATTTTACCATGTACATATATAATCCAAAAGTCAAAAGGGTTCTTAGATGTTGAACAATCTTGAAATCTTGAATATGCACGCTTCTTGGATACTTAGATATCATAAGAAGATACTTTTCAACATAATTTGCACAATCCAGAATCTATCCTCGAAAGAAGCTTAAGATAAGTATAAAATGAAGAAATCTTGTATAAATCTGTGTATCTTGTTTGTACCTTGTACAAACTAATTCGTTCAAATTGTGCAGCAGCTCTGAGGAAGAAAATGAAGATTCAATACATGCAAAACGTGCAAAAGGAAGACAAATCTAGTCGACGGTCGAATGCTATCATAATGACAAATTCAATCCCTGTTAAAATGTTTCAGCTCGTACATTTCTCGTTCTTAGCTCGTGCTTAACTCGTATGTATGTTGTTACATTTCGTATAAATTCGTAAAAATTTAAACTCGTACTGATCTCTTATCTTCTCGTACTAGAGTCTTCGTTTGTCGAAAAGATGTCGTTTACAAGTCGATGTGTGTATTCACAATAACATTGCATATATTCGCGATAGTTTTACGTATATAATTCGCAATAGTATTCCATATATTCGCAGAAACATTGCGTACATTGTCTATTCGCACTAGAATGGCAGATATTCGCTTTAGTATTGCGTATCTTCTCAGTAATTTTGCATATATATATATACTCGTAATAGGATCGCATATATTCGCAGTACTTTTGCGAATATACGCAATGTTATTCCGAATATACGCAATACTGTAATTTTTACATCCACCCTGATCATTTCGGTTATGTTAAGAACATACATTCAACGGTCAGATACCCAAATGTTGGGTTCGTTTGGTGTTGAAATAGATGATAAATATGGTATAAACATATATAGTTTGGGAGACACATTATGCTTTTGTATGCATTTTGGGAGAAGTAATCAAGCGAAACCAAAGTGTCACGTTATTTTAAAATCTATGGAACGCCATCGCTGTCTTATGATGAGATATTTCAATATATTGGATGGTTTAATCAATATATGCGGTGGTAAGTACATTATATGCGGTGGTAAGTACATTATATGCGGTGCTAAGTACATTATATGGAGTGCTTAGTACATTATATGCGGTGTTAAGAACATTATATGGGGTGGTACGTACATTATATGCGGTGCTAAGAACATTATATGCGGTGATGAGTACATTATATGCGGTGCTGAGAATATTATATGCGGTGGTAAGTACATTATATGCTGTGCTAAGAACATTATATGCGGTGGTAAGTACATTATATGGAGTGTTAAGTACATTATATGGAGTGCTTAGTACATTATATGCGGTGTTAAAAACATCATATGGGGTGGTACGTACATTATATGCAGTGCTAAGTACATTATATGCGGTGCTAAGTACATTATATGGGGTGCTTAGTACATTATATGCGGTGCTAAGAACATTATATGGGGTGGCGAGTACATTATATGCGGTGCTAAGTTCGTTATGTGGTGATTTCGTTATGATAAGCATTCTGATGACCAAGATTAAACATTTTTGAGACTCGGTTTATCATTAACCCACAAGGACACATAAACACAAATTCCCAGCTCTATCATGGGGGGGGGGGGGGGGTTGGAAGAAAAGACCGGTATTTGGGTCAAAATAAGCATTTTTACACAGAAAACAATGGAAAACGGAAACGCTTTTAGACAACAGCGCCCCACCCCCCTCGCTTTACAATGCCACATTCACCGAAGGTGTATATCAATAAAACACATTTTCTGGACAAGTGGGGTTCTGAAGCGAGGGGGAAACAATGTTCACAGGCAAAAACGAAAAAAGGGGGATGGATGACTATTTTAAAATTTATCTCTAGAGCGATATTAAAAGTAGGTTATAATTGCCATCTTTTTCTTTTTATATCATAGAACAATCTATTCATAGTGTGTTCCGATCAAATATATAACCGTTTGGAAGGAAATAAATTTGTCTATATCTACACCGTGTGTATTTCGCGCCAGAAAGCTACATAAGTGGCCGAGAAGAAAGAAATACAACCGGTTTTTTTTCAGTTTCTGGATTTCAGAGACTGCCGATTACATTGATATTCTTAAAACAGGGTGACATGTAAATTCTATATCATTATTTTTTTTATTCTAATTATTAGAATAAAAAAAAAATAATGATAAAGAATTTTCACGTCACCCTGTTTTTTTTCTCTCTCTTAGACCACGTAAATTGAATATCACAAGCTAAAATAAAAATTTTAATTTATATATTAGTAACGTAGTGTTACAGAATTAATCTACTCTTTACTAATATCACATAATTTATCTGTACTGTACAAAGCTCTTCTAATAAGTAAAAGCATATACAATATACGGAAACAATGCCTATTGATATCATGGTGCCTCTCACTTTAAAAAAAGCAAGAACTTTGTAAAAAAATTGAAAAATGAAATTTACCCGTGGCCAGGATCGAACTCGCGACCTTGGCATATGCAGTCCTACGTCTTCACCACTAAGCCACCGCACCGTTGCAGAGAAATGATGAAATTGTAGAATAGATTTCATTGATTGCCAAAGATTTAATTTTTTCACTTTTTTGAATAAAATACAATGAAATATACCTCAATTAAACAACATAGTATTTATTTTATCTTCTCAGATAAATATTTGTGTTTAAAGGCCAAAAAACGTAAAAACGAGGAGTGCCTTAACGTAGCTGCGATCCGAGTCTCAGAAATGTTTAATCTTGGTCATAAGAATGTTTATCATAACGAAATCACCACATAACGAAATTAGCACCGCATATAATGTACTCACCACCCTATATAATGTTCTTAGCACCGCATATAATGTACTTAGCACTGCATATAATGTACTTAGCACCGCATATAATGTACTAACCACCCCATGTAATGAACATACCACCCCATATAATGTACTAATGTACTAACCACCCCCATGTAATGGACATACCACCCCATATAATGTATCTAACACCGCATATAATGTACTAACCACCCCCATGTAATGAACATACCACCCCATATAATGTATCTAACACCGCATATAATGTACTTAGCACCGCATATAATGTAATAACCACTCCATATAATGTACTTACCACCGCATATAATGTTCTTAGCACCTCATATAATGTACTTAGCACCGCATATAATGTATTTACCACTCCATATAATGTACTTACCACCGCATATAATGTTCCTAGCACCTCATATAATGCACGTACCACCCCATATAATGTACTAAACACCGCATATATTGTACTTACCACCGCATATAATGTACTTACCACGGCATATAATGTACGTACCACCCCATATAATGTACTAACCACCGCATATATTGTACTTACCACCGCATATAATGTAGTTACCACCGCATATAATGTACTTACCACCGCATATAATGTACTTACCACCGCATATATTGATTAAACCATACCATATATTGAAATATCTCATCATAAGACAGCGATGGCGTTCCATAAAAATCATTTAACTTCTCTCTATTCTCTTCTCAACCGCCCCAACACTACAACAAGAGGCCCAAAGGAGCCATGTCGCTCACATGACAAGAGCAGCGATCTTTGATTTCCGATCGGGACGAAAAACTCAAACTTTGTAGAGGACATTATGGAATCCTGTTTGGACCGCTAAGTGTCATAGTGCCATCGCCGGCGATGTCACGATGACGATGCTACGATAGCGAAGTTACGATGCCACGATGGCGAAGATATGATTATATCATCGCCATCGTAGCATCGTGTCATCGCCATCGAAACATCGCCATCGTAGCATCGTGTCATCGCCATAATGTCATTGTCATCATAAAATCATGTCATCGTCATCGTAACATCTTGTCATCGCCATCGTGTCATCGCCATCGTAACATCGTGTCATTGCCAATGTAACATCTTGTCACCGTAGCATCGTGCCATCGTGTCATCGCCATCGTGTCATCATGTCATCGCCATCGTAACAACGTGTTATCGCCATCGTAGCATCGTGTCATCACAATCGTAACATTGTGTCATTGCCATCGTAACATCTTGTCAACGCCATCGTAACATAGCATAACGGTGATTTTACCCCACGAGTATTTTACTATGAAAGTCCATTAGGGCAACCCCAAAACTGAAAAATATACTCCGAAAAGAGAAAGATTGTCCAGAAAAGATTTTTTCCAGAAAAGTAGCGTAATTGAAAGAAAACTAGGTCTCTGACGAGACTTAAGCTCTACCGGTTGTTTGGTAAGATTTATCGTAGTGGCTAACTCTTTTTCCAAGACCCTGGGGGTCAGGTGCTCAAAAATGTCAGATTAACAACTAGACCACAGACTACATGTAACTATACTACAATAAGAATTTGAGGTAATCCATTTTGTATAATACAAGGCCTGTATAATATTATATAATATTCTCTATCAATTATACTTTCTAAGAATGTGTGCTCCAAAGATAAGATTAACATAACAGAAATTTACCACACCCCTTTTCTAATACCCCAAGGAGCATGGGGCTCAAATAAAATATCAGATGATTAACTAGATAACAGACCTAGGATTATACAAAATGGATTACCTCTCTATCAATTTATACTTTCTTTCTGAAAATGAAATTTCACAAGATTACATAGAGTTAAATAGAGGAAAATGACCACTCCCCTTTTCCAAGACCCTAGGGGTCCGGCGCTCTATCAAAATATCATATGCACAACAAACTGATTATAATGCAAAAATAATCAATTCTCTATCATTCATACTTTTTGAGAATTGGTCTTCACAAAATTACATAGAATTTACAGGAGAAAATTTTTCAAGACCCTGACTTCAGGGGCTCAAACAAAACTACACCATAGACCCATTATAATGCAAAAATACCATTCACAGATTCAGAGGATTCGTGTTCACGAGAAAAGTTTAACGGACGGACAAACAGACGGACATCGGACGCCGGCGATCGCATAAGCTCGGAGCTAAAAAAAATCATCAAATTATATATTATTTTTGCAGCCACCTTACCTTATTTGGTTAACTTTGCGATAAAATTTCAAACCCAACAATTGTTTGTGTATCAAATTCATGAAGTTATGTATAAACCCTTCTACACCTAAAATTTGCTTTTTGATTGGTCTTTTTCTGATAATTGTAACAATAAACTTCAGACAGGGTACCCTAACAGCAAAGGGGATTGGATTTTTGGTATGTAAGAATTAAATCCACTCCCCCTTCACTCGCCGAGGGGCGTATAGCTAGGGTGTTTTCGACGTGGACATCTATAGAGGGGTCAACACAGAAGGGGATGATTTGTTAGACAAGAAAGTTCCCAGAGAAACATTTTTTAAAATGAAGGAAATGATGGCTTCTTAGGCACAATATCTACTGAAATTAGACTTTTCAAAACGATTAAGCGTATGGTGAACCTAATATTTAGATAAAGATGAGAAAAAAATCGATATGCATACATGTACGTCCACATCCAGATATTGAATACCCTCAATGTCTCAACTGAAAGCACGCAGTTTGATAGCGATCAGTGTGTGCAAATTTGAATGTGCATTGTATAAACCTACGAAAATTTTGAAATAAAATGTATTCAAATCGGTGCTTTCTGAACTTTAACCGACAGTAGTTTGCTTTAAAAACATGTCATAATGTTTTAGCACTGCCGAGGAGGACACTTCCTCTATTTGCGAAAACGATTAGGACGGTTTTACGTACAAACGTATGCCTGGCTATACCCATGTCGCCAAATTTATTCATTTTATTTATTTTATACAATGAATGATTCCTTTCCAAACAAGATTTCCAATTGCTAATACTACATTTCAGTATTTTCTTATCTTACAAATGCCGGTGTTATATAGTAGTTCTTCCCCCATAGCAGCTTCCCCCCAGAAAAAAAACTGCTATAAAGTAGTCTTTCCTCCATAGCAGAGGTCCCCCTACCTTTACTGGCTTGGATTTTATCTCTTTATTATCTTGTGTTCAATAGAGATTTTCAATTTCTAAATACTCACTCCGTTTGTCTTATATTATCTGTCTGTGTATCTGTTTGTTTGACGATCTGTTCGTGTCTGTCCTGTCTTTATGTCTGTCCTTTCCTATCTTCCTGATGATGAGTGTCTCTGTATATCTTTCTTTGTGTCTGTTTGACTTTCTGTCTGGATCTCGTTCTGTGTGTGTCTGTCTGTGCGTGTATATGTAAGTTTTTCTACCTGGATCTTTCTGCATATATTTATCTTTTTGCGTGTCTGTATTTTTGAAAGGACGTATGTTTGATTCAGTCTGTATTTGTTTCTTTTTATATGTCGTTTAACACTCCTATGTCAATGGAAATTGTTCTGAAATGCTGTGGAAATGGATGTGATTTAAAAAATTATAACCATGTGTATTTATCTTTCTTATGTCTATCTGTCAATATATGTCTACGAGTGAGTACGTCTGTCTGTCTGGCTGTGAGATTCTATGTATATGTGTATGTTTCTATCTCTGTGTCTGTCTTTGTGACTGTCTATTTATCTGTTTGTCTTTGTCTTTTTCCGCCTTTGTGTTTGTCTATCTGTGTGGTTTTCTGTCTGTCTGTCGCTGTGTGTCTGTCAGACTATTTATCTATATGTGCTTACCTGTTTGTCTTTGGGTTTGTCTGTCTTTATTTCCCTTTCTTCATATGTCTGTCTTTATTTCCCTTTCTTCATATGTCTGTCTAAGTGTACTTTATCTATGGGCCTATATCTTTGTGTCTATATGTGACTGTCTGTGACTTTACAAGTGTCTGTCTGTGTATCTATGCATATGTCTATCTATCTGTCTGATTTCTGTATATCTGTTTGCCTTTCTGTCAGTCCAACTGTCTGCCTTTTTAAGATACTTCTTAATAAAAATTAGCTCAAGGTCAAATGTATGGGTCAGTACAGTTTAAACCTCTAAATTAAATTTCTTAAAGCCAATCCTCTTGGTCAGGGTCAGTATACTTGAAATTAATCAAGTTTTTTTGTACAGTTTCTATGTCAATGTGATATTTCATAAAGTTTTGGTACAATGAAGTGTAATACAATAGGTCAAGGTCAAATCTCAAGGTCAAGGGTAATATCTGAGATCAGGTCTACCTGCTTAGAAATATCGCTAAGTTCAAGGTAGATTGTACCTCAGGTCCAAAATCGGAGAAAATTATGCTTTGACACCCCATATTTTCTTTTCATATTATTGCACATTGGGTTAAGCTAATATAGGTTTCAAATACATATTTTTGGTTAAAAAATGTTGAATAACAATGTAAGAAATATGGATTTATGGATTTTTCCTTGGGGTGTAATGTTAAAGATAGGTTTATTCGAATTTATAGACGATAAAGATAACCCTACAATCTAGGGTTTATTTGAAAAGGTTCAAGGATGATTAGCACGTAAAAAAAATATCATAGGGAGAATATAAGCTGAGGTACGAGCTACCTTAAGCGGAATATTTGATATATTATATGTACATTACGATATATTCTATCTTCAAGGTCATATGTCTATGTCGAGGTCAATACTTGAAATAATTGAAATCTTGAAGTCAACTCATAATTTTCTTTATCCAAGCAATATTCCACTATAATTACATTATTACGGAAGCCAGTTCGTGCCATGTTATATTTTTTACTATCTCGTAGTTACGAGAAACGTTTCTCGTAGCTACGAGAAACTTTTCTCGTAGTTACGAGAAACTTTTCTCGTAGTTACGGGAAAAAATTCTCGTAGTTACGAGAAAAAATTCTCGTAGTTACGAGAAACATATCTCGTAGTTACGAGAAACTTTTCTCGTAGTTACGAGAAACGTTTTCTCGTAGTTACGAGAAACTTTTCTCGTAGTTACGAGAAATAAATCTCGTAATTACGAGAAAAAAATTCGAACGCACTATTTCTCGTAACTACGAGATTTCTTTCCCGTAACTACGAGAAAAGTTTCTCGTAATTACAAGAAATGTTTCTCGTAACTACGAGAAACGTTTCTCGTGACTACGAGATTTTTTTCTCGTAACAACGAGAAAATTTCCTCGTAACTACGAGAAAAGTTTCTCGTAACTACGAGAAAAGTTTCTTGTAACTACGAGATTTTTTTCTCGTAACTACGAGAATGTTTTCTCGTAACTACGAGAAAAGATTCTCGTAACTACGAGATAGTAAAAAAATATAACATGGCACGAACTGGCTTCCGTACATTTTTCAATGTTAAAGTCAATATCTTATTTCAAACCTTTTCTCAAGTTAGGCTGTGTTTGGATTTGGAGGATTATTGTCGTGCTTTTTTATAACATGAATTAAATAAAATTCCGGAATTCAAATGAGGGGGGTAAAATGGCTATATAGCAGATTTTCCCCGGGGAAAAACTACTATAACATGGGGAAAGTCTACTATATAGCAGAATCCCCCCCGGGGAAAACTACTATATAGTAGATTTTCCGGGGGAAAAACCACTAATATATAGCCATTTTTCCGGGGGGGGGGAACTACTACATAACATCGGCTCTTTCACATTAAATGATTTTTCCATCAAGGAGCGCCCCCTCCCCTCCCCTCGAACTTCGCCCTGCTCGTTTGGCGAAGTCTGATTTTAATAAGACGTAATTATTTAATACATGCAAAGAAACCGGAAAAAATCAGCATTTTTGATACATTCTCTATTCTAACTATAGACCCAACCGACCTTGCCTCCATTAGATCCGCTTCTGATAGAACTTGAAAAGCACGTTCAGAATATGGGTATATATTAATATGATTAATATGCGGGGATCGACCGATTTTCATCTGTTGTGGAGGGGATGATTATCTTAGAAACTAGGGGGTGGGGCTACCAACATTTTATGTCCGAAGAGATAGAACCTGAACCATTTTAAACTTGAAGTATTGAAATTATTTTGTCTGATAACCCCTGGAAACGGATTCATGTAATGATCGAAAATTGGGATTCATTTTGACTACTTTTACTTCCTATTTTCATGGTCCATTTTGTACTCATTTCATGAGAAAACACGCTAGGAAAGTCATAAATTAAGACAATTACATGTATACGTATTGATATTCTAATAAAAGTGGAAACCTAATAAATGATAAATTATCATATAAAAAAATGAAGTGATACATAATGTCTCACGATATAAATATCTTGGCCTTAATTTTACACTATCTGGACCTTTGAAAAATAATCCACCGCGCATGCGTAAAATGAAACGAAGTTACGATAGCGATTACGATGGCGATGACAAGATGTTACGATGTCGATGATACGATGGCAATGATGTTACAATGGCGATAATACGGTGTCACGATGGCGATGTCACGAAGTGAACATCGTATCTACGCCATCGTAACATCGTGTCTTCGTCATCGTTGCACAGAAACTTCGCCATCGTAACATCGTAGCGTCGTAACATTGTCATCGTAACATCGTAACATCGCCATCGTGACATCGCTGGCGATGGCACGATGGTGCGAAAGTAGTCATGTTCATGGCCGACATCTGATTGATATACATGTTGTGGTTGTCAACAGCTTTTGTCACAATGATTGAAAGAAAAGCGTTTACTGACCATCCAGTGCATTATTGTAAAAGTATCAATATTAGTTGAATAAAATAGCGTTTTCATTCGAAACTCGTGATAGTCTTGAACAGATACTCAAACTTCTTTTTTTTCAATTTACAGAAGTCCCTTAAACAGCATCATTGTATATTTCTAACCCCCCCTTTCCAATTCAGTGATAAAATTCCTCATAAGTTGGCGGATGATAGATGACATTCCCCACAAATTTCAATGATAGAGATATATATTTCCTAATTTTTAAATCAGTTCTGTTAACCAGGGAAACTGTGATCGTCTTGAATAAATACTCAAACTTCACATTTTTCAATTTACAGAAGACTTTAAACAGCATCATTGTTTATTTCTACCCCCCCCCCTTTCCAATTCAGTGATAAAAATTCCTCACAAGTTGGCGGATGATAGATAACATTCCCCACAAATGTCAATGATAGAGATATATCTTTCCTAATTTTCAAAATCAATTTTGTTAACCAGGAAAATTATGATCGTCTTGAATAAATACTCAAACTTCACATTTTTCAATTTTCAGAAGTCTTTTGAACAGCAACGTTGTATCACTTTGTCTCCCCCCCTTTCCCCCTTACGAATATTCAGTGATAAAGTTTCCTCGTAAGTCGGCGGAAGTTACGTCAAATGTTGAGTGGCGGCATTCGAAGACATTCCCCACAAATGTCAATGATAGAGATATGTCATTCCTAATTTTGAAAATCAGTTCTATTTAACAGATATCGTCTCAATCAAAATAACAAATGAATAAAAACTAATAATAAATGAGCGTATGTCTACAAATCACGATATCTAGACCCCCTTTTCCCCTCAGTGATAAATTTTCCTCATAAGTTGGCGGAAGTAGCATACGTCAACATTAGAGGGGTTCCGAAATATTCCCCGCAACTAAAAGAGATAATTTTCTTTCCCCACAATATTGAGATGCCTTTCTTTCAAATATTAAGCCTCAACTCAAAAAAGTAAGTGAGTGACATTCATAATCACCCTAATTTCCACCAGAAAAAATCGAAAAATCACTGTTTTTATTACTAGAAAGCACTTTCCCCACAATGTGATAAAAACACCCGATTCCCCACAAGTGAGTTTCAACGCGTAAGAGAGAGAGAGAGAGAGAGAGAGAGAGAGAGAGAGAGAGAGAGAGAGAGAGAGCACTGGCAAAACCCCACTTGTGGGGAACTCACACCTGTCAAACTACCTTTCTTGTGAGAAATGTTGGAAATTGTGGGGAAAATCGCCATTCCCCATAAACCTAACCGGTATTTCTAAATGGTTCAAAGTATCCACAGGCAATAAAAAAGATATTTTTTGATAGTTTTGTTGTATTATTTTTGTCAGTAAAGAGGTAAGGCATCGCAGAAGCGTATTCACCATGGTAGGAGGAATTTTCCTTTGTGGGGAATTTCTCTCTCCTTCGTACGATCAAAATTATCTCTTCACCGTGAAATTGGTGTCTGGGCATGCTGGGTAATTTTTCTGTTCGGAGCCTTTTTTTCATTATTGAGAAGCAGAGCTAAGTTTGATGTATCGATATTCATTCGTAATGGGTCGATAATTATCGATTAACGGGGTGTTGTAGTCATCCGATTTCGGTAATCGACTTTGAAGTAAAATAATCGATCGCCTAGCGCGAAAAATGTAGAAGTGGAGGCTGCCGCTGATTTATCAGAGGAAATTCTGTCCGATGGTAAAAACTGCACTAAACATACAAGTTTACGTTATCAGATGAGCCCAGCATAGAGGATCCTACAGAACCTGCACTGGAAAACAACGCTACAGTAAGTAATTTATTTTTTAGGTAAACTGATCGACAGGTTCCTGCAGATACCGTATGGTCGTTTCCATCCCTCCCTTCCCCTCCCCTCCCCTAATCATGGCCAATGTGGCCGTGGAGTAAAAGAATCTAATGCCTCGTTTACACGGAGAGTTTATTGTGCAATAAACGTAAATTTGTTGCGCAATAAATTTATTTTTCGTTCACACGACAAAATTTAATGCGCAATAAATTTTCAATTTGTTTCACAATAACTTGATTGCGCAACAAATTCTGCCGTGCAAACGCTAAGTGAAACTGTTGCGCAATAAATCTGACGCATGTGCATCATCATGACAAGTGAAGGAGATTGATATACTTACGAATATAATTATCCGACATCTATATTTTAAAGATTCTATTGAGAGATTCCGATTTTTCTTATATATAACAACACTTTTCTATAAAGTCTTGATCCATTATAGAGAATGACGTCACAATTCACAATTGACTGACGTCATGTTGTAGACTGAAATGACAAATAAATGAATGTTTGTTATATAGGCTGTGTCGCAACCTAAAATGTAATAACAACCTAAAATGTAATAAACTGGATTTATTACATTTTATGTTATGTAACATCTCAGGTTGAACCATCCAAACCTAAAATGTAATAACAAGCTAAAATGTAATAAGATTTCAAGACATCCATAGCCATTAAACATCAGTTTGTTTGTTTATTTTTCTATCCGTAGGTAACTCTGTGTACATATATATGAGGCTATGTCACTCTCTTTTTCTTCTTTTTGGATTATGATTGTTAACAAATCTTGATATTCCTTACATTTGACGGTGAGGCTCAGGATTGATTTTTAACTTGTATTTCTTTGACTTTCAATAATATTTACATCTTTAAAGATCTTAGATTAATGAAGTGAAATTTCCAATCAAAACTTAGTCTTTAAAATTTTTTACATTATAGGTTATTACATTTTAGGTTGACCATCCAAACCTAAAATGTAATAACAACACAAAATGTAATAAATTTAGAAGACAATCATATATAGTAGTTAAACGTGAGATTTGTTTGTTTGTTTGTTTGTCTATCCGTAGGCTAAGGCTATGTCACGCTCTATTCCTCCTTTTTGGACGATGTTTGTTGAAATATCTTGATATTCCCTACATTTGACGGTGACGTTTAGGATTAATTTTAAGCTCGTACTTCTTCGACATTAAATCATATTTACATCTTTTAAGGTCTTTGTCGGATAAATGAAGTAAAATGCAAAAAAACTTAGTCTTTAGAATTTATTACATTTTAGGTTATTACATTTTAAGTTGACCATCCGAACCTAAAATGTAATAAATTCTGAAGACTAATTTGTGATTTGCATTTCACTTCCTTAATCTGACAGAGACCTTAAAAGGTGTAAAAATCATTTAAAGTCCAAAAAATACAAGTTTAAAATTTAGTCTAATCGTACCATCAAGCGTAAGGAATATCAAGATATTTTCACGGACAAAATCCAAAAAGGAGAAATAGAGAGTGACATAGCTTTATATGCACACACAGTTACATACGGATAGACAAACAAACAAACAGACCTCACGTTTAGTTTCTATTGTTGTCGTGAAAATTTATTACACATTAGGTTGTTATTACAATTTAGGTTTGGATAGTCAACCTAAAATGTAAAAACATAAATTAAATGTAATAAATTCTGGAGATTAATTTTTGATTTGCATTTCACTTCATTAATCTGACAGAGGCATTAAAAGATGTAAATGGGATTGAAAGTCGAAGAAATAGAAGTTTAAAATCAGTTTTGAGAGTCACCGTCAAATGTAAGGTATATCAAGATATCTTAACAAACATCATCCAAAAAGGAAAAATAGATAATGAAATAGCTTTATCTGTACACAGAGTTACATGTAGCTACCGATAGACAAACAAATAGATCTCGCGTTTAATTTCTATGGTTGTCTTGAACATTTATTACATTTAACATGTTTAAGGTTGTTATTACATTTTAGGTTTGGATATTCAACCTAAAAAATAATAACTAAAATGTAATAAACCTAGTTTATTACAATTTAGGTTGTTATTACATTTTAGGTTGCGACAAGGCTACCTCTCAAAATAGTCTTAAATTTAGACTATACGAAATTTATTCAAATAATATCTGTTGTACATTTTTATTCATGATTCTTGTGCATGTGCGTTGGCATTTATTGCGCAATAGTTTCGGTCTCGTGTGAACGCCTAAAAGCTTAATGCGAAACAAATTTATTGTGCAATAAAGTTATTGCGACTTACATTTATTGCGCAACCGTGTGAATGAGGCATTAGAGATATAAATGAAGTGGCGACAATATGTGCCCGGCGATAATGTGCCCGACCAGTATCTATCAAATGATCATGTCTATTGTTAATGATTACATTTACAGATACAAATTTACAGATTTGCAAATATATACCCTACCCCCCCCCCACCCACTTTCACTCAACAATAAGCATGACTGAAAAGGATCGTTTCAAGATACTTTTCATGCATTTTTTAAATTAATAAATGAAAGGGGATTAGGTTTTTTTTTCAAGCACCCTTGTCTTGATTACTTTGATTAAGTTTTACATTTTTTGTATTATTCAACAAGATTAACTAATAAAATCACATATATATATAATACTTATTATGTAAAATTATGGAATAACTAGTTTCTGACGTTATGTTTGCGGACAGTAAATGCTGATAAATGTAAAAACGGATGTTTGCACCATAAAATCAGCATTTACCGTCCGCAAGCATAACGTCAGTATCTAATTATTCCCATTCTAATGCAAACTATATTTTTGTGAATAAAAAGGGAAATGTGACGTTAGCAACGTCAAAGCCTTAGAGTATGTTCTCGTTTTACAGCCGTAACTAAGGAGCAAACAACCAATGAAATTTGACGTTATGGCGACATTGCATTAGAATCAGTTTTAAATGTATGTTTTATTTGGATAAAAAATGGTAAATTTGAGTAAAATGTAATACGCAGATTATAATCGATAAAATCGTATCGGATACACCAACCGATTCTAACCAAGTATTGGTTATTACTCTGAACGGATTTCCCACCACTATTTTTACAAAATGTATTCAGACTTCAGTTCTTGCATTTTATAGTTTCTTATTCATTTATTCCAGGGGTCGATTGTAACGTATTTCTGAGCTTGAATGTTTCAGACTGCTTTTTGACCGTGAAAAATTTAACTAGGGCTGTCACAATTCACTGTGGTTCTTGATTCACTGCGGTTTTTGACAACGGTTTGATACATGTACACCATACAAGAAGAGGCGGTATATCGTCAAAGCTAACTTTTAAAGTTTAAAAGACGCTCCGGTTTTCTGGTCAATACAATAATTCTCAAAGCATTCAAGTTAGAAATGATTTTAATTTGTTGTTTTTAAACTTGTTTTATTAAAATATATCTGATGAATTACGGTGGAGGATTCAAGGGGGGAGTAGGGGGCGTATACCCCCCTAAAATTTTCCAATGATGGGTAATACGATAATTTTCAATAAAAAAATAGTAAATATTACTGAATATTAACTACCTGTTAGTAAATATAATTGTTAAATGCATCAATTTTCATTCTTTAATCAATTACAGTCACGAAAATGGGTCCTAAAATCAAAAAATGCGAAAAATTCAAGAGCCTCAGGGGGGTGCTTCGCCCCCTGGCTCCCCTACCAGGGCTCTGCCCTGGACCCACTGGGGACCTAGGCGGTCCCAAGACCCCTCGCCCCTAACTAAAACGCTGGATCTACTGAATTTCAGAACTGCTTTCATGAATATCTTCATTAAAAATGATGTATCGTGATACGAATCGTATCCTGAGTAAATATCATGATACCTATCGTATCATGAGCTTAGCAAAATTTAACCCCCTGGACTGGTGACTGTCTGTATGGCTCATTTATGGCTTTGGAAATAGAAAAACCCTGACGATTTTTGTGTCGCCAGCGAAGCATAGCGACACTTAGGGATCACTTTGTCCGTTGTCCATCTGTACGTCCGTCCGTCCATCCGTCTGTCTGTCTGTCACACTTTGGGCGTCACAGCTCATAACTTTTTATTGGTAAGTGATAGGGCTTTGATATTTCACATGTGTATTCCTTGTGGTAAGACCTTTCTACAAATACCATAATTCTTGACCTTGTGACCTTGACCTAGATATTTGACCTACTTTTGAAAAAAAAGGTAAGATTCGCTATATCTACATATTTGACCTACTTTTCAAAAAAATTAAGATTGTATATATCATTTGATTTGTAAGTGATAGGGCTTTGGTATTTCACATGTGTATTCCTTGTGACAAGACCTTTCTATCCAGACCATAATGATTGAACTTGTGACCTTGACCTAAATATTTGACCTACTTTTCAAGAAAAGTAAAATTGGCTATATCTTTTTATTGGTAGGTGATAGGGCTTTGATATTTCACATGTATTTTCCTTGTAACAATGCCTTTCTACACATACCATAATTTTTTTTATCTTTTGACCTTGACCTAGCTATTTAACCTTATTTTCTAAGAAATTAAGCTTGTACATGTATATATCTTTTAATTGGTAGGTGATAGATCTTTAATATTTCTTATGATGAGACCTTTTTGTTACCAATTTTTACGTAGTGACCTTGACCGAGATGATTGACACTCTTTCATGAAAATTTGAGAATGACCATATCTTTTAATTTTTAATTAAGAGTCCTGATATTTCAAATAAATATCATTTGACAAGACTTTTCTACTGATACCAATAATTTTGATCCACTTTCTAGAATAATAATCAAGCCACTTCGCAGGCGACACAAGCATTCCGTGACTATAACTTATACATACATGTAATAATTATATGTACACCACGTACACATAACAGAGTGAACTAAGGGGACCACACATGTTAAGGAGGCACTTGCCTTGACCTAATGCATTCTGCACTGAGGAAGAAGAATGATGTAAAGTTGGCGATCACAGTGTTTCCCAAAAACTTTCAGCTCACATAGGTCATTCGGACCTATGTAATAAAGAAACACATAGGGCAGAAACAAAAACTGTCTGAAAAAGAAGAGGCCCAAGGGGCCCACATCGCTCAGCTGAGTTGCAAACAATAGAATGATAGTGGACAATTTGGTAGAGAACATTGAGTACTAGCTTCCAGCAAGGTTTAGTTAAATTCTGTGTAGCAATTTCAGAGGAGATGTCGAAAATGTGTCATCCAATCAGAGCCCTGGGTGGCAATATTATGTGACCTGTTGGCATGAAAAAACTCAAAATTGGTAGAGGACCTTGAGTACTTGCTTCCTGTAAGGTTTCATGAAATTCTGTGCAGTGGTTGCAGAGGAGATGTCGAAGATGTGTCAGCCAATCAGAGCCCTCAGCAGCCATATTTATTGACCGATTGGCACGAAAAACACAAACTTGTTAGAGGACCTTGAGTACTTGCTTCCTGTAAGCATGGTAAGGTTTCATGAAATTCTGTGCAGTGGTTGCAGAGGAGATGTCGAAAATGTGTCAGCCAATCAGAGCCCTCGGCAGCCATATTTATTGACCGATAGGCACCAAAAACACAAACTTGGTAGAGGACCTTGAGTACTTGCTTCCTGTAAGGTTTCATGAAATTATTTGCAGTGGTTGCAGAGGAGATGTTGAAGATGTGTCAGCCAATCAGAGCCCTCGGCAGCCATATTTATTGACCGATAGGCACGAAAAACACAAACTTGGTAGAGGACCTTGAGTACTTGCTTCCTGTAAGGTTTCATGAAATTCTGTGCATTGGTTGCAGAGGACATGTCAAAGATGTGTCAGCCAATCAGAGCCCTCGGCAGCCATATTTATTGACCGATTGGCACGAAAAACACAAACTTGGTAGAGGACCTTGAGTACTTGCTTCCTGTAAGGTTTCATGAAATTCTGTGCAGTGGTTGCAGAGGAGATGTCAAAAATGTATTAGCCAATCAGAGCCCTCTGCAGCCATGTTTATTGACCGATTGGCACGAAAAACACAAACTTGGTAGAGGACCTTGATGACTTGCTTCCTATTAGGTTTCAGGAAATTCTGTGCAGCTGTTGCAGAGGAGATGTCGAAAATGTATCAGCCACTCAGAGCTCTCGACGGCCGTATTTGTTGACCGATCAGCACGAAAAATACAAACTAGACAGAGGACCTTGAGTACTTGCTTCCTGTAAGGTTTAGTGAAATTCTGTCTAGCGTTTACAGAGGAGAAATCAAAAATGTGTCAGCCAATCAGAGCCCTTGACGGCCATATTTGTTGACCGATCAGCACAAAAAAACACAAACTTGGTAGTAGAAGACCTTGAGTACTTGCTTCCAGTAAGGTTTCGTTAAATTCTGTTAAACAGTTTTAGAGAAAATATCGAAAATGTGTAATCCAATCAGAGCCCTGGGCGGCCATATTTTTTGACTGGTCGCTATGAAAAAACCCAAACTTGGTAGAGGGCCTTGAGTACTTGCCTCCTGTAAGGTTTCATGAAATTCTGCACAGCGGTTGCAGAGGAGAATTCAAAAGTGTGTCGTCCAATCAGAGCCCTTGGCGGCCATATTTGTTGACCGATTGTCAAGAAAAGATTGGCAAAGAAATTAAAATTACAATCATTAAATGTTATAAGGAGTTGTTAGGATAAGATGTAAAATTTGCCCTGAAAAGTTGATATTTCAAAATGCAAAAATAAAAATTTTTTTTCGGTTAAAATAACAAGTAAATTGGTCCGGATATGAATCTTCTGTGAGGTTGGATAAATTATCTAAAATAAGACCGATTTTTGGGTCAAAACAAGCATTTTTCCCATAGAAATCAATGGAAAACGGAAAAGTTTTCCACAACATTGTCCCCCCCCTTCGGTTCAGAATGCCACTTATCAATAAAAAAAAATTTCTGGCCGAGTGGGGTTCTGAACTGAGGGGGGGGGGAATAATGTCCCACATGCGAAAAAGGGGGGATGGATGACTATTTAAGAATCAGTCCTTAGAGCAGTAAAATAGATTAAAATTGCCTTATTTTCCTTTTTATATCATAAATCAATCGTTCAGAGTATGCTCTGATCAAATATTTAATCGTTAGGAAGGAAATAAACAAGAAAGTTGTCGATTTCTACACTGTGCTATTTCGCGCCTGAAAGCTACATATGTGGCTGATAAGTACGAAATAAAACCGTTTTCAAGTTTCTGGATGGCAGATTTTGCCCATTATATTGATATAATAACCTCAAGGTTAATTTCATTTATGAAATTTTGACTCAAAAAGCTACAGAATCATAATAAACATAAAATTAGTCTAATTAATGCATTTTTTGTAAATTTTCGCTCGATATTTGACGTTTTCTCTTTTCAGCACCCCTACCTCTTCAACCCGTAATAATAACATCTATCCCCAAATCTATTTGAATAAAATACCTACTAGGAATCTTCTAAGACTTGATATTTTAATCCTGACCAACTTTCTCCTAAAATAGAAGGACAGTGTACGAGAAATAATCGAGTGATTTCAGGGCTAAATCAAGCCCTTATCTTAACAGCTCCTTCTCACCAGGGAACAAAAATATTGTAAAAACTTGCACCAGAACATTTGATTACATAACAAATACACTCGCCAGAAGGCATCGGTCATTCGTACCGAGTATCAAGAGGAAAGCACTGGTCCGAAGGTAACTTTGCCTGTCTTTGACTGGCGGACCGATGTTACAGAGGACTCCTCTTAATCTGATAGTCAATTTGTCAGAAGATCATTATCAGATTAAGAGGAGTATCAGATTATCAGGAGTTTTAAATTCCATGGAAATACAATAAAATAGTCCAGTTAATTGTACTAGAATGTATCTCAGACATTATTATATGCATTAATTTATTGATATAAATATTTTCAAGCCATTTTAAATAGTATGAAAGGGTAAAATACCAATTTTAATGATTTTGATGTGAAAATCCACTGAAAATGATGTAAATATCATAGGAAAAATATCATAGTTGACGGAAAATCCTGTCAGATTAAGAGGAGTTCTTAAGATTTTTGATAATTTCTATCAGATTAAGAGGAGTAAATTTACATCGATTATATAGGAAATGGTTTTGTGTTTTGAAATCATATCAGATTAAGAGGAGTATCAGATTATCAGGTATCAGATTAAATGGAGTCCTCTGTATTATGAAAGACTGCGATCACAATACTGTTACATATACCAATATTGTTGACAACTAGTGATGGGGAAAAGGGTTCAGAATCTGATGATAATCGATAATCGGTTAGTGTATTCAATGCGATTTTACAGATTATAATCGGTTCATTACAATTCTACTAGTGATGTGACGATAGTCAGCGACTTTTGATAGTGGATCGCTGAAACCCTTTGATTTTCGATAATGAATAGTAAAATTGACTATCGATTTTCGCTCAGAGATTAAAGTATTACCATGATCACTACAATCAAAATTGTTTACATGAAAAGCAATCAAAAATGACACCGAGCGAAGAGGACAAAAATGAAAATGGTAAAGAAAAACAAATTACATGTAAATTGTTGGTTGTACTTTACACATGCATTGTATTTCGATGTATTTGCAGTGTATGTATATATATATGTGAAGCAGGTTGTAGCCTCAATGGTATTTCACTAGTTTTGAAGATAATCTTTGAAAATATGATAGTTCCGATAATCAATCAATAGTTAGTTTCCGATAGTGTCCCAACAATCGATAGTAAAATTTGTCCGATTTCTCTACTCAAGTTTTCTATTTTTTATCCAAGTAAAACATACATTTGATCTATTAATATAATCTTTTACCTCATAGCCATGATAACCTTCAAACTTTATGATGACAATAACAAATTAAAGAAATTATTTGTAAACGGTATATATACATTTAGGTAAAAGATGAGGAGTGCCAGAACAGTCTTGAAGCCCTGGTTGACACAAAGGGGCTCTACACAGCCCAATTTCTACAATGAACACAAGATCTCAGGATTTGAGGGAAGAAATCAAAAGAGCTAAGACCAAGTTCCTAGAACAACTCCAGGAAAACATTGAACAAAGGTATCTTTTGGGTTAATTATCCTGCTATATTTGATATTGCATTCACAAGCACACGTTTATTCATGGAGGTACAGTACAGTTAAAGTATTTTGATATCTATGATTTACTTATTGAGCCACTAACCCCCAGGGTAAAAGTGCAGATAGATAAGTCCTCAGATACAATAAGAGACAGAATGATATATATTTTTGCAATTTATTAGTCCCCTACCGGCAACGCCAAAAGGGACTTTTAGTTTCCTCTCGGTCTGTCTGTCCATTTGTCCCCCCGTCTGTCCGAATATCAGTTTTCCGGAATTTTTTCTGCAACAGATGGGGATATTCAGATGAAATTTGATACACAGCTTGGTCTTGGATAGTTACAGAGCAAGTTTGACTTTCGTCACGCTTGACCTATTTTTTGAGGAGTTATGCCCCTTGATGACTTCGAAAATTCAGTTTTTGTCAGTTTTCCGGACTTTTTTCTGCAACAAATAGAGATATGCAGGTGAAATTTGAATCACAGCTTGGTCTTGGATAGTTACAGAGCAAGTTGGACTTTCGTCACGCTTGACCTATTTTTCGAGGAGTCATGCCCTTTGATGTCTTGGAAAATTCAGTTTTTGTCAGTTTTCCGGACTTTTTTTCTGCAACAAATAGAGATATTCAGGTGAAAGGAGTAGGTGCGGTAACCTGCAATTTCGGCCCTATTTTCAAAGGTGTCTATTTATTCATAATATTCTAGTTTATAAAATGCCAAATGTATGGTGAATCCAAATCAGGAAAGCCTTTTTAGCTCACCTCGACGAAGTTGAGTGAGCTTATGCTATACCCCTGCACGTCCGCATCCGCGTCCGTGTCCCCGTCCAGTTAAGAAGTTTGGGATAGCTCAGTATTTGGCAAAGTACTGATGCTACAGTAACCAAACTTGCACAAGTGATTCATCTTTGGATGCTGAGGTGAACCCATGCATCGGATGCTGCATCTGACCTACATTTTCCGCTTGAGTGACTTGGTTAAGAAGTTTGGGGTAGCTCAGTATCTGACAAAGTACTGATGCTACAGTAAGCAAACTTGCACAGTGATTCATCTTTGGATGCTGAGGTGAACCCATGCATCAGATGCAGCATCTGACCTACATTTTCCGCTTGAGTGACTTGGTTAAGAAGTTTGGGGTAGCTCAGTATCTGACAAAGTACTGATGCTACAGTAACCAAACTTACACAAGTGATTCATCTTTGGATGCCAAGATGGATCCATGCATCGGATGCAGCATCTGACCTACTTTTTCCACTTGAGTTATTTTGCTTTTAAAAGCCAATATTGAGCAAAGTATAAGTGCTACATTTACCAAACTTGCATATTGGATGTATCTTTGATCAAACTTTCATAAAATGACCTTGACCTACTATTTCCGCTTGAGTGATTTTGCCTTTAAAAGCCAATATTGAGCAAAGTATAAGTGCTACATGTACCAAACTTGCTCATTGGATGTATCATTGATCAAACTTTCATGTAATGACCTTGACCTACTTTTTCCACTTGAGTGATTTTGCCTTTAAAAGCTAATATTGAGCAAAGTATAAGTTCTTCATGTACTAAACTTGCATATTGGATGTATCTTTGATCAAATTTCATAAAATGAAATTGACCTACTTTTTCCGCTTGAATGATTTTGCCTTTAAAAGCCAATATACATGTATTTAGAAATATGTTTGAATTGAATTTTGCTGCCACGAGGTGAGCTTCGTAGTCTGTGATTTCCTATGTTTTGATTTCACAATTCTATACTGAATAAAACGTCCCTCAAAACGTCTGAAAATGTTGAAATCATTGAAAATATAAATAAATGAGCTATATTTTGATACAAAACTATGAAATCAAGTAGCACTCCAGGCCTTGCCCATGGATATTTTTGTATCAGTTGATGGATTTCCGATTGGCCTTTTAATTTGCATAAAAAAATTTGTGGGCGAGGCCTGGATCATAGATGAAATTTGACGATTTGTATGTAAAATACGATGATTTTCCTTAGTTTTGCGTCATTCAGGGTAAATGACGTCAACACATGACGTCAATCATCACGGGCGTGCGTTACGAGGGCCCAAAACTATTACGTGGTATTTTATCAAATATTCAACATTGTAAAAAGTGATAATAAATAATTCGTTCATCAAAAGCATTTTTTGTTGAAATTATAGGGCCGGTTAGCGCACCTAGTCCTTTGATACACAGCTTACTCTTGGTTAGTTACATAGCAAGTTCAACTTTCGTCACGCTTCACCTATTTTTCGAGGAGTTATGCCCCTTGATGACTTGGAAAATTCAGTTTTTGTCAGTTTTCCGGACTTTTTTCTGCAAAAAAATAGAGATATCAGGTGAAATTTGTTCTCAGCTTAGTCTTGGATAGTTACAGAGCAAGTTGGACTTTTGTCACGCTTGACCTATTTTTCGAGGAATTATGCCCCTTGATGACTTGCACAATTCAGTTTTTGTCAGTTTTCCAAACTTTGTCCTGCAACAAATAGAGATATTTAGGTAAAATGATACTCAGCTTAGTCTTGGATAGTTACAGAGCATGTTCAACTTTCGTCACGCTTGACCTCTTTTTCGAATCGATAAAGCTGATAAAACCTCAGAACTGAGCTGCACGGTTTAATTAAAACTCATGTTTAATTGAAGAGTAATTCATAGGCAGAGTTGCAGGACATAGTTATATGCCGCCGGTAGGGGACTTAAATTGCTCAGCGATCATAACATTTTTTTCATCTGTTTTTTACTAGAAATTTGATTTCAGTATCTCACTCCTAGGACTTACGTTATAATTTTCAATTTGTATTTTACATAATAACACTATGATACTTCAGGTTACATGTGCTATGACAAACACCCTGCAGTCTGTTCCATCAGATTCCGACGATCGAGTACGGAGCATGCTTTACAGTACAACACCCTCCTCCTCAGGCCATGCTATCTTCAAATCAAGAAATTACCAGGTAAGAAAGTTGTTTGATTTCAGGTTTGTGTTTTTTTGTGAATCTTGCATGACAATCTGGATATTGTACCTTTTTAGCTCGCCGTGATGAAAATGTCCGGAGAGCTAATGCCAGACCCTCGGCGTCGTTGTCGTCGTCGTCCGTAGTCAAAACTTTAACCTGGCCATATCTCTTGAACTATAAGGGGTAGGGTTTTGATATTTCATATGTAGATACCTTGTGACAAGGCCTTTCATTTGAGACCGTGACCTTTGACCTTTTTACCTTGGACTTTGACCTACTGTTCAAAAAGTTTAACCTGGGCTATATCTCTTGAACTATAATGGGAAGGGCTTTGATATTTCACTTGTAGATACATTGTGTACCTTGTGACAAGACCTTTCAACTGAGACATGAACTTTGACCTAAAGACCTTGACCTTGGACTTTGACCTACTTTTGAAAAACTTTTACCTGGGCTATATCTCTTAAACTAAAAGGGGCAGGGCTTTGATATTTTACATGTAGATACCTTGTGGTGAGACCTTAAATTTGAGACCATGACCTTTGACCTAGTGACCTTGTACTGACACTATTATAATGCAATATTAGTAGGTTAAGAGAGAGCATGGGTATCAGGTGAGCGTTGTACCCCGGGACTCTTGTTTATATGGCCTTACCTGTATTTAATTTCATACTGTATATATCACTGTTTTTACATGGGACCTCCATTTATTAGTTCAACTGTCTATCTGTTTCCTACAGTCTATCTGACAATTCATGTATTAAAACCCTAATGCATTAGCAGTTTATAGGGATAACTTTGTCCCGTGAAAATCCATCTGCCAATCTGTTTGTTAAACTGTTTGTCAGTCTGTCTGCTTGTTGGGTATTGTAGTCACACATTCACATTAGGGCTATAACTTGATTAATGTATGTTATACTTAAATTAGACTTGCAGGGTTGGTCAAGCATGATAAGACTCAATATCCTATTAGGCTCAAGGTCATCTGCAGAATAAGTTTTATATCTTATAAATCATTTATCATTTATCGTGTATAATTTATTCAGGTATATTTATGTTGCCAACTGTTTAATTACAATTATTAATTAACAATGGATGTATAATTTCAGATGATATAGTGGTAATTCCTTATCCTGAAGTCTTCAATAAACTGCCTATGATCCACAAACATGGGAATCAGGTCGATTCAGCTAATCCTAAATCTGCATCAAAATCCTCAAAATTCAATCCGTTTAAAACCATTCAGAGCAAAGGCGAAAAGTCCAAGGGGAGAGAATCAGGAAAACTAGACAGTATAGAAATGCAAACAAAATCTCCCATGTTACTGAATGGTGACAATATTGACAGCTTGCGTCATCGTAGACAGTATAAAATTGCAGCATCCTGGTAAAAGAAACGTTGATGATGATTTGATGGCTGACATAAAGTGTTCAATTCTTCTTCAAGCAGTGCTAGAGGAATGAAACAGAAAACGATCGGCGATGTTTTGATATTTCTTGAGTGTATTTAACAAAAAATTATGAATTGCTGACAGTGTGTTTATTGTAATGAGCAGAAAAATTCTGGGAAAATTTGCAGGGACGGTCAATTATGATTAATTCAACACCCAAATAGGGTCTAGGTCAAATTTCCAGGGGCAAACAAACAAACACATACTTTTCATATTGTCCGTTGCCAAAATGGTTGGAGTTAAATGTTTAAAATGGCTGTTTTTTATTAGTGATAATAATCATGATAATATACCGTGTAGTATGATTGGTTGAGAAATCTATATGCAAGGTTTTTATTTAACATTATTATGTGCAGTTGAATTTTATGCTTTTATTTCCTCTTCTTATCCTTTGAAATTGATGTGATTTTTTTCACGGTATATATGCACAATGTGTAAAGAAATGGACCTTGACTTATAAGTGTCATGATTTTTAAAATGGAGTTGACATCTAGAATTTGATGGTATGATTTTTTAAAGAATCATTGACATCATTGAAGAACCAAGATTAATAAAAGAATTTGTACAATTCAAGTCTTTTTGGAAATACGACTCATTCCCAATTGAGAGGGTATCTGACGTCATGAAATTGGTATGAAAGCTTTGATTTTAGTTCGGTTTTTACCCATTTTGAATACTGATATCAGCTTTATATGTAGGTACTGTATCACAAATTCACTGTTTGTCCCAATACCTCCATTTCTTTGGTGGGTACACAAAGCTATTGTTCAACCTTATATTGTATTGATTATCTAGTTTTACATTCTATATTTGTAGGCTATATTTAAAAAATAAAATGTGGAATTAGATCTTTGTATTCTGCTAAATATTTGCAGACTATTTTTTATCCACTTCAAATGGAAAACTCCATCCCAGATTACAAGTTGAATTTGGCCTCCAGAATTGTTGTCTGTGAAAATTGTCATTTTTTATCCCAATTCAGATTTTTTATCTGTGTACAGTGGAATCAGGTCTGTTTTACTATGGGATCAAGGCAATTGTCTGAAACCCTTAGTTGATAACAATCAGTTGTGTAAATGTGTGCTTTTATGTCGGCATATTTATCCCCTTGTGCAACTTTGAAGCTGAAGGGATATAGTAACGCCACCTTGTGTTAAGTGAGTATGTAGGTCTACAAATGCTTGTGGACACTCACAATTTACTTTCAATCTTCATTAAACTTTGCATGCAAGTTGTCCATGACAATGCCTATTGATTTTAAAGGTCAAAATCAAGATCACAATTGGTGATAATGGAAAAGGTTTGTGGACACTCTAGAGGTCACATTTTGCTTCCAGTTTTCTTCAGGCATGTACGTGTTATTTGTCCATGGTGAGAAAACAACACTAAGTCTTATTAAATTTCATGGTCAAAAGTCAAGGTCACAATTAGTATTATTGGAAAACCTTGTGGACACTCTTGGATATCACAGTTTTCATAAAATATCCATCAAACTTTGCATATAAGTTGTCCATGGCAAGAGGACAAAACCTTCTGAATTTCAGGGTCAGACCTGTCACAGTTAACCTCCAATATTTATCAATCTTTGCATGTAAGTTGTCCATAGTGAGAAGATAATACCTATTGATTTTCAAGGTCAAGGTCACGATTGGTGATACTAGAAAAAGATATCACAGTTTACTTCCTATCTTCATCAAAATTTGCATGTAAGATGTCCATGATGGGAAGACAATACCTATTGATTTTCAAGGTCAAGGTCACTATTCATATAAAATTATACAAAAACCTTGTTGACTCTCTAGAGTTCACAGTTTACCTCAGATCTTCATCAAACGTTGCATACAAGGTGTCCGTTGTTAGAGGACAAGACATTTTGAATATCAGGGTCAGCGATCAAAGGTCAAGGTCAGAATTGGTGATACATTTGTAATTGGAAATCATTCTGAATACTCTAGTAAAAGTCACCAGTTACCTCCAGTATTCATCAAACATTGTGTGAGCAGACAACATCTATTGTCAATTTCATGTCACTATTGGTAATCATCAAAAAACTCGAGGACATCACAGTAAATTACTTCAAATCTTCATCAAACTTCGCGTATTAGTTGTCTATGGTTAGAAGGCAAGGTCACAATTGGCAATACATGTAATAGAAAAAATAGATGTGAAGATCTTTTAATGTAGGCCTTTCATATTTCATACACACATTCACCATAAAGAGTACTACATTTTAGTACCATGAATTTTGACCTTGTAACCTTCACCTTATTCAACAATTTATGCTAAGATGTTTTGAAAGCAGATTTCTTTTACACTATTAATGGTAGTCCTTTCATATTTCATATACACATTCACCATAAAGAGAACTACATTTTGGTACCATGTTTTTTTTTCCCTGTGACCTTGACCTTCACCCTGTACAACATTTTATGTTAAGATGTTTTGAGAGCAGATTTCTTTTTATACTATAAATGGTAGGCCTTTCATATTTCATATACCAATTCTCCACAAAAAGTGCTAGAGTTTGGTGTCATGACTTTTGACCTTGTGACCTTTACCTTGACTTTGGGCTTATGTTAAAATTAGGACATGTTTAGAAATTTTGAAAGCAGGTTTCTTTCATACTATTAATGGTAGGTCTTTCATTTTTCATACAAAGATACATAACAAAGAGTACTACAGTTTGGTATCATGACGTGTGACCTTGACCTTGACTTTTCACTTATGTACCAGTTTAAGTTCAGAAGATTTGAAAGCAGATTTGTTGCATACTAGTACTATAAATGGTAGGATTTTCACATTGCATTATAAATTGCCCCATTTATATACAAAAAAAGCCCCGCGAGGGTATAATTCATCCGCTGTAGTGCAGTTCTAGTTTTCCCTGAATTTTGTGCCGATTGGACCATACAATTTGATGCTATCACAATTATCACACTGTGTTTCCGGCGGTCACGGCAGCCACGTTTCAAGCCAACGTGGACGAAACGTTGTGACCATGAGACAACGTAGGGGAACGGGATTCGACAAACATAACTAGCCGTCATTGTCGGGGGAAATGTTTAAACTGTCAAAACATCTGCCACGGCAGTCGAGGCGCAGATGGCCTACTTTCATAGACCGACTTAAAACGTGGTGAACGCAACAAAACGTGACAGGACGTAACAGACCGTAAGAAAACTTGGAATTGGTCTGTAAAGGGACGTTAGGCAACAGTATTAAGGTTAGGGTTGCGACTACAGGGAGATAACTATTTTCAAATCACAAAATGTTTGAAACCGACATAAACGAAACATGGTATAAGCTCAATTTGTAACATCATTTTAGAAAACATAGGTAATCACAGATTACGAAGCTCACCTCGTGGCAGCCAAATTCAATTCAATCATATTTCTTAGTACATGTATATTGGCTTTTAAAGGCAAAATCATTCAAGTGGAAAAAGTCATTTTATGAAAGTTTGATCAAAGATACATCCAATATGCAAGTTTGGTACATGTGGCACTTATACTTTGCTCAATATTGGCTTTTAAAGACAAAATCACTCAAGCAGAAAAAGTAGTTCAAGGTAATTTTATGAAAGAATGATCAAAGATACATTCAATATGCCAGTTTGGAACATGTAGCACTTATACTTTGCTCAATATTGGCTTTTAAAGGCAAAATCACTCAAGCGGCAAAAGTAAATCAAGGTCAGTTTTTGAAAGTTTGATCAAAGATACATCCAATATGCAAGTTTGGTACATGTAGCACTTATACTTTGCTCAATATTGGCTTGTAAAGACAAAATCATTCAAGCGGAAAAAAGTAGGTCAAGGTCATTTTATGAAAGTTTGATCAAAGATACATCCAATATGCAAGTTTTGAACATGTAGCACTTATACTTTGCTCAATATTGGCTTTTAAAGGCAAAATCACTCAAGCGGCAAAAGTAAATAAAGGTCAGTTTTTGAAAGTTTGATCAAAGATACATCCAATATGCAAGTTTGGAACATGTGGCACTTATACTTTGTTAAATATTGGCTTTTAAAGGCAAAATCACTCAAGCGGCAAAAGTAGGTCAAGGTCATTTTATGAAAGTTTGATCAAAGATACATCCAATATGCAAGTTTGGAACATGTAGCACTTATACTTTGCTCAATATTGGCTTTTAAAAGCAAAATCACTCAAGTGGAAAAAGTTGGTCAGATGCTGCATCCGATGCATGGGTCCAACTTGGCATCTAAAGATGAATCACTTGTGCAAGTTTGGTTACTGTAGCATTAGTTCTTTGTCAGATATTGCGCTACCCCAAACTTCTTAACCAAGTCACTCAAGTGGAAAAAGTAGGTCAGATGCTGCATCCGATGCATGGGTCCATCTCGGCATCCAAAGATGAATCACTTGTGCAAGTTTGGTTACTGTAGCATCAGTGCTTTGTCAGATACTGAGCTACCCCAAACTTTTTAACCAAGCCACTCTGAGCTACCTTAAACTTTTTAACCAAGTCACTCAAGCGGAAAATGTAGGTCAGATGCAGCATCCGATGCATGGGTTCACCTCAGCATCCAAAGATGAATCACTTGTGCAAGTTTTGTTACTGTAGCATCAGTACTTTGCCAAATACTGAGCTACCCCAAACTTCTTAACCGGACGCGGACGGGGACGGGGACGCGGACACGGACGCGGACGCGCGGGGGTATAGCATAAGCTCACTCAACTTCGTCGAGGTGAGCTAAAAAGTAATACTCCTTGAAACTTTCATTGCTGAATGGATATTTTGGGGAAAATGCATATTTTTCAATGAAAAATCACCGAAAATAGGAGAAAAATTGTCATTTTCGCACGAGTTTTGCAACCAAAAATTCAAACATCAGATTATTTACCATCCATTATACTCTTTGAAAGTGAGATAATTAGAAATTCAAACTACGAGTTAAACTCTGTGTGTTTGGGTCAAAATGTTGATTTTTTGCATAAATTAGTGTGCTATTTATAGAAACAGTCATTTTGCTCAAAAACTAATTCGGGTACATATTGTTTTGACTGCTTTAGGATAAAGCAATATTATAGATATACATGTAGAAATAAAATTGTGTAGCCGACGATCTTCTAGCTATTAATAAAAATAACGAGTTGTTGCCATGGTACGGAACCCCGTAGGTGACAGGTATGAATTAAAATTTATCTGGCGGCCGCCAGATAATTTATCTGGCGGCCGCCACATAATTATCTGGCGGCCGCCACTTAATTATCTGGCGGCCGCAAAATAGCCTTAAATTCATCCACACGCTATAAGAATCTTGAAAAATAAGGACATATATGAATATTTGAAATTTCATGCATTTCAGAGGTATGAAAGTTATGATGTGGTATTCTCTAAAATAACAAAAATGTTAAAATAGGCCAAAATGGACGTTTATAGCCAAAAATTGAGACCGGCAAATTTTGAGTTTTTGGTCAGAATAATTCGAGGTGATGTTCCTCTACATATGAATCTATCCATTTTTTCTTATACCCCATTTCCATTAAAAGTCGCCACCCTGACCTTAATCAAACTCTTGCGAGAGGCGCTGAGTTTATATACGAGTTTGTACATGAGTACGATGTATACATTACATCATGCGAGTTAGTTTAAACAATATTTATTTCTACATATAATGAAGCAACAATGATATAACAGTCATAATAAATAAGGATGGAGATAAAGCTGTAAAGCTAAGTTATAACTCTTCTCCTTCATCTTATAACATTACGACATGGTCATTTAACATTATCAAATTTAAAACAAGTAAATAGATAGAAAGAAAAGGAGAGAAAACGAAAAATCTAGAAATAAGTGAGGGTCATTCGTACGAGTTTAATGCATTTTTTCACAACTTTTCTTTCAACTCAAAAAAGCTTGACCAACGTCTACTGACGCATGCGCACACTCTATGCGAGTTGTAACGACTCCTCTTCGACATCTACACGACTTTATACGACTTCTGCTCGACACTTTTGCAACATTTTCGCGAGCTCTACCGATTTGAGTACCTATAAAGCCCCTTAAACTTCCATGGATCGAGCTACGACTAAAAAAAAAAAAGATGTATCCATGGCGAGTCGGGACGCAAAATGTTCGATGAACCATGAACTTACGACTCCAGTACGGATTGCAACGGGGTGATACGAATCGAGTACGGATAGTTAAGGATAGCTACGGATATCGTCCCGACATTACTACGGATTGCTACGATACGAGTACGGATTGCTACGATACGCGTACGGATGGATCCGGATAGGTACGGATTGCTAAGGATTACCACGACGGATAGCCACGGATAGCCACGGTTCGCACAGTGATAGCTATGACTTCAGTACGGATTGGTAGGACTGGCTTGAATTTCCTATGTGTTTTTAAACAATTATTATTTACTAAAACACCCAATATTTTCAAGTTGAGACACTCTCACTTGTTTTATAACAGTATTGAGGTTTTATACATGTCTTTATATCATTACCTGGCATTGAATAGTTGGAGTATTTACTCGTATATTGACCGAAAAACGCACAAAATACAGGTAGATTTGAAGTTAATTTAAGACACAGTTCTCAGCTATCCATAGCCTCTCATTTTCGAATCCGTGGTTATGCATAGCAATCCCTAGGAGAGTCGTAGCAATCCGTAGGCTAGTCGTAGCAATCCGTAGGAGAGTCGTATGGCTATTTTTATCACAACAATGATCCCGGATTGCTACGGATGCGATACGGAGTGCTACGACTCCCCTTCGGATAGCTACGACTCCACTTCGGGTTGCTAAGACTCCCTTACGACTCTGCTACGAAAAATTTATCCGTAGCTGTAGTCGTAGAAAATTTTGAACATCTTCAAAAATTTTCTGTCTCATCCCGGATAGGTACGGATTGGCAAGGATAGCTACGACTTGTGCCGGTTCGAGATACCGATTGGTACGGATAGCTACGGATGCAATTTTTTTTTCTCGATCCGTAGCTATCCGTGGCCCGATCCATGAAAGCGTGAAGGGAGCTTAGGGAGCAACCATTTGATTTTTAAGGGGGTGGGGGGGGAGGAAGACTTTTGCCAGCCGGAAATTTATTTTCGGCCATTTTAAGAGCCGGAAATTTTTTTTTTCGCCGGCCCTTCGGGCCGGATAATTTTTGTGTGTGTAATTTTCCAATGTTGAAAGTTACTCTCACGTTTAAATAATTCAGCGTGATTTTTCGGCCATATTAAACATCAAACACAGAATGAGTTCATCTCTTGCCAGCAGATCACTTCATTTTAATTTCTTGAATGGCATACGATGCCTATAATCTACTTAAATGATACTCAACGGAGACAGGCTACATGTATTTGGTACTAATGACTTTTGAATTTGATTTATTTACTCAAAATTGTATAAAGTTTGTTCCATTTTTTTATACTTAGTTTATGATACACAAAAAAATGTGTTTACTGGGCAGTGGAAAGGTCGGAAGAGAGGGGGGAGGAGCAATTTCATGATACGGATTTTTTCCCCCTAAAATTTCGATCCGGAAGTTTGTTTTTTTTGCGAAGTCTTCCTGCCCCCCCCCTCCCCCCTCCCCCTCCCCCCTCCCCATAAAAATCAAATGGTTGCTCCCTTAAAGCCATTCCCATGATTTCCTCACTCCCTCTTACATTAATGCTTTCATTTTCATAGTATATCAACAAAATGAAAAAAGAAAAAGAAAGAAAAAAGAAACAGGGGCCCTAATGGACTGACATATTCAAGGGTCCATGCGAACTCAAAAAAAAAATGAAATAATAAAAATAATAATAGATAAATAAATAAAAAGAAGGAAAAACATAGTGTAATCAAAGATTACGAAGCTCGCCTCGCGGCAGCAAAGTTCAATTTAAACATATCTCTAAGTACATGTATATTAAGAAAATCACTCAAGTGGAAAAAAGTAGGTCAAGGTCATTTTAAGAAAGTTTGATCAAAGATACATCCAATATGCAAGTTTGGTTCATGTAGCACTTATTCTTTGCTCAATATTGGCCTTCAAAGGCAAAATCACTCCTGTAGAAAAAGTAGGTAAAGGCCATTTTATGAAAATTTGATTAAAGATACATCCAATATGCAAGTTTGGTACATGTAGCACTTATACTTTGCTCAATATTGGCCTTATAAGGCAAAATCACTCAAGCAGAAAAAGTAGGTCAAGGTCATTTTATGAAAGTTTGATCAAAGATACATCTAATATGCAAGTTTGGTACATGTAGCACTTTAACTTTGCTCAATATTAGCCTTTAAAGGCAAAATCACTCAAGCGGAAAAAGTAGGTCAAGGTCATTTTATGAAAGTTTGATCAAAGATACATCTAATATGCAAGTTTGGTACATGTAGCACTTTAACTTTGCTCAATATTAGCCTTTAAAGGCAAAATCACTCAAGCGGAAAAAGTAGGTCAAGGTCATTTTATGAAAGTTTGATCAAAGATACATCCAATATGCAAGTTTGGTACATGTAGCACTTATACTTTGCTCAATATTGGCCTTTAAAGGCAAAATCACTCAAGCGGAAAAAGTAGGTCAAGGTCATTTTATGAAAGATTGATCAAAGATACATGTACATCCAATATGCAAGTTTGGTACATGTAGCACTTATACATTGCTCAATATTGGCCTTTTAAAGCAAAATCACTCAAGTGGAAAAAGTAGGTCAAGGTCATTTTATGAAAGTTTGATCAAAGATACATCCAATATGCAAGTTTGGTACATGTAGCACTTATACTTTGCTCAATATTGGCCTTATAAGGCAAAATCACTCAAGCGAAAAAAGGAGGTCAGATGCTGCATCCGATGCATGGGTTCACCTCAGCATCCCAAGATGAATCACTTGTGCAAGTTTGGTTACTGTAGCATCAGTACTTTGTCAAATACTGAACTACCCCAAAAACTTTAACCAGATATGACAAAGTCATTCAACCGGAAAATGTAGGTCAGATGCTGCATCCGATGCATGGGTTCACCTCAGTATCCCAAGATGAATCACTTGTGCAAGTTTGGTTACTGTAGCATCAGTACTTTGTCAGATACTGAGTTACCCCAAAAACTTTAACCAGACATTGACAAAGTCATTCAACCGGAAAATGTAGGTCAGATGCTGCATCTGATGCATGGGTTCACCTCAGCATCCCAAGATGAATCACTTGTGCAAGTTTGGTTACTGTAGCATCAGTACTTTGTCAGATACTGAACTACCCCAAAAACTTTAACCAGATATGACAAAGTCATTCAACCGGAAAATGTAGGTCAGATGCTGCATCCGATGCATGGGTTCACCTCAGTATCCCAAGATGAATCACTTGTGCAAGTTTGGTTACTGTAGCATCAGTACTTTGTCAGATACTGAGTTACCCCAAAAACTTTAACCAGACATTGACAAAGTCATTCAACCGGAAAATGTAGGTCAGATGCTGCATCTGATGCATGGGTTCACCTCAGCATCCCAAGATGAATCACTGGTGCAAGTTTGGTTACTGTAGCATCAGTACTTTGTCAGATACTGAGTTACCCCAAAAACTTTAACCGGACGCGGACGCGGACGGGGACGCGGACGCGGACGGGGACGCGGACGCGGACGCCGGGGTTATAGCATAAGCTCATCTCAACTTCGTCGAGGTGAGCTAAAAATCAGTCAATAATGGATAGTTTGTCCATATACAGTAACTTACATCTATTTGTCATAATGAATAAATTAAAAAAGAAAGAAAAAGTTCCGTCTTTCGTCTATAATGGAATATTTATTTTAGTATAATTTAGTATAAGACAGTGAGTACATACTCCCTGTCAGATCTGGTGACATTTCATGCAAGAAATTCAAAACATCAATTATTTGTAAGCGTTTTTAAGCTGGAAAGTATCTAAAACAGATCGTTAAAGATACTTAAGACACACTTCCTGTTCTGGTTTTATCGAAGAAAATGCCCCCCCCCCCCCCTTGCAGAATAGTTCCAATTGGTGTACATGTAGGACCTTCAATACTTTTTAGAACATTTTGTACTTATTTTACGTGTAATTTTCAGCCAGAAAAAAAAACGATAAATAGTAATAAAAATCAAATTTAGCATATACATAATCCAAATGTCAAAAGGGCTATTAGATATAGAACAATCTTGAATATGAACACTTCTCGGATATTTAGATATCATAAGAAGATACTTTTCAACATAATTTGCATCATCCAGAATTTATCCTCGAAAGAAGCTTAAAATAAGTATAAAATGAAGAAATCTTGTATAAATCTGTGTATCTTGTTACTGGTATGTGCATAATCTTGTACCTTGTACAGACTAATTCCGGCATTCAAATTGTTCAGCAGTTCTGGGGAAGAAACACGCAAAACAACCAAATTTTTAAAGGAAGAAAAATCTTGTGGACTGTCGAATGCTATCATAATGGCAATATCAATCCTGTTAAAATGTTTCAGCACGTACATATCTCGTACTCAGCTCGTGCCAATCTCGTATGTATGCCGTCACATCTCGTATAAATTCGTAAGAATTTAAACTCGTACTGATCTCTTATCTTCTCGTACTGAAGTCTTCGTTTGTCGAAAAGATGTCTTTTACTAGTCGATATGTGTGTATTCGCAATAGCATTGCTTATATTCACAATAACATTGCGTACATTCGCATATTCGCGATAGTTTTACGTATATTCGCAATTGTATTGCATATATTCGCAGAAACATTGCGACACCATTGTATATTCGCACTAGAATGGCGTATATTCGCAATAGGATCGCGTATAGTCGCAGTACTTTTGCGAAAATACGCCATGTTATTGCGAATATACTGCAATGTTATTGCGAATATACGCAATACTGTAATAGTCCACCCTGACCATTTCGGTTATGTTAAGAACATACATTCAACGATCAGATAACCTAATGTTGGGTTCGTTTGGTGTTGAAATAAATGATAAATATGGTATATACATACATATATTTATAGATTGTGAGACACATTATGCTCTTGTATGCATTTTGGGAGAAGTAATCAAGCGAAACCAAAGGGTCGCGTTGTTTTAAAATTATTTAACCCCTCTCCCTTCTCTTCTCAACCGCTCCAACACTACAAGAGACCCAAAGGGGCCTTATCGCTCATATGACGTAAAAATTGAGCTAAGAGCAGCGATCTTTGATTTCCGATCGGGTCGAAAAGCACAAACTTGGTAGAGGACATTATGGAATCGTGTTTGGACCGCTTCGTGTCATCATGCCATCGCCGGCAATGTCACAATGGCGATGCTACGATGGCGAGGTTACGATGCCACGATGGCGAAGATATGATGACACGATGACGAAGATACGATGTTCACATCGTGTCATTGCCATCGTGACATCTTATCATCGCCATCGTGTAATCGCTATCGTAACATCGTGTAATCGCCATCGTCACATCGTGTCATTGCCTTCATAACATCATGTCATCATCATCGTAACATCTTGTCATCGCCATCGCCACATTGTGTCATCGCCATTGTAACATCGTGTCATTGCCATCGTAACATCTTGTCACCGCCATCGTAGCATCGTGTCATCGTCATCGTGAAATCACCATCGCAACATCGTGTCACCGCCATGTAATATCGTGTCATCGCCGTCGTGTCATTGCCATCGTAACATCTTCTATATAGTGTCATTTGTGAGGGTATTATGTTGCAATTGTCCTTGTGGTGACATTGCCGTACTGATGGGCCTCTCTGTGCTGAAGAGAACAGAGAGAAAGAATGGTTCTTTCTCTATATTCATCCCAGAACAAATTTCTATCGTCTTAGAGGCGAGGTTTGGGTCCAGATACGACACTACATTTATGTGTAATCGAGATTTATCTCAATTTATGATGCATTTTTTCTTTCGAACCGAAACCCCATGTCACACATGATACCGACACCCCATGTTACACATAGAGTTTCTTGTTACAATTTCAACATCAAAAGCATTTAAGGTGAATTATTGTATAATATGGTCTTTGTAATACAAGAAAAATGAACAGAAATGCATTGTAATAAGATTTTTTTAGTTATGTGTATTATACGGCCAAATTTTTCAGTCGCCGATACTGTACCGGAGTGTTCGACGTATCTGAGACTATTTGAACGGTTTCAACGTCATCAATAGGTCACAATATAATCCTCTCCTTCTGTACACTATATTTAATCCTTGTAAAAAGTAAAGAAATGAAGAAAACTTCATTCTTACTTACAATTGTTATCTACTCCCCGCTTCGGAACCGAAACCCCTGTTGACACATAGCCGAAACCAGGGCTGTCACGGTGAAACGAGGGCTGTCACGGTTAACCAAAAATTCGGTTAACCGCGGTTCAAGCTTGTCAGTTCGAATCGGATCCTACTTTATGGATTTCCAAGGACTTATCTGTTTATAAGACCTTGTGGATTTCGGCTCGTTTTTTTTTTTTTTTTGGTTATATCTAGTAATCAGTAATCAATTAATTATGAATGATATACAGACCGTGATTGGGTACTCTATCGTATTTCACCCAATGAAATGGGTTGTTTCACATCTTGATTGTAAACGTGCACGTGTTTGTTTGACGGATGGAGTTAAAGAAGTCTTAGTTTGGTTACTTTGTTGACTGTTGATAAAATCTCGAAGAAAAATGCTTTCAAAGCAGAAAAATGAAAAAAGAATTATTTGTTGATTTGTTATTCTTACAATTATTTCACTCTTTTATGGAATGAAACAACACAAACTCAAACCGAAACGAAAAAACGAGAACCGCGGTTCATTTTCCTGAACCGAACACAATCGACTGAAGGCTGCACCGTGACAGCCCCTAGCCGAAACCCCCTATTTGCGCTCTAACAGGGTGTAAAATATAAGATTGTCCAGAATTTTTTTCTCTGACGAGACTGAAGCTCTCCTAGTTGTTTGGTAAAATTTATCTTAGTGGCACACTCTTTTTCCAAGACCCTGGGGATCAGGTGCTCAAACAAAATATCATATAAACAACTAGATCACAGACTTACTATACTACAAAAAGAATTAACTCTCTATCAATTATACTTTCTAAGAATGTGTGCTCCAAAGATAAGATTAACATAACAGAATTTTTCTGATACCCCAAGTAGCATGGGGCTTAAACAAAATATCAGATGATCAACTAGACCACAAACCTAGTACATGTATTATACAAAATGGATTAAGGGGTATGGACAAAAGTTTATCGGCCATATTGGATTTGACGTGAAGCATACTTGAAAATCTGTCGTTCTGCAGAATGAAGACTCCAATCTTAACCATTTTAATACTGAATTTTCTTTACCTCAACATCGTCATTTTCCCATAATTTTAAACAAAAACTGCATCCATATTTCTACATGAAAACCATTTGAACTTAGTGCACCGAACTGCGCAGCAACAGGTTTGCAGGATTCATGATTAATACTATAACCTTCCTTAAACGTTACTACCATCATATGTCTACAAACATTTGTCCTCCAATTTTGATCATACTTTCTCAAAATACCGGGTATCTTCATTTTACACGCAAGGGGCTAGTGGCCATATCAGCATAGAAATGAATCCAGGGGCGGATCCCCGGAATGTTGCACATCTGTAATTTGTCACCTATAATTCACATGACTATCCCACTTCTCTAATATATATCATGTAAATAATTAATAATTGAATCGCAAACAGTCGAAATTCTAGTGAATTACCCCAGGAACTTTAAAATCGTTTATTTTTTCTACCTATGTTGGGGCGGATCGGCACGTGAAATGGCTACCTGTAAAAACTCGTGTTCGAAAAGACACCGTGTTGTATTAACAAGAGATTTATATGATAATGAGACCTTGTACTCAAAATCGAAGGACAAATGGTTGTAGATATAGTATCAAAGTAATGTTTAAGGTAAGTTATAGTATTATTAATAAATTCTTCTGAGGTGCAGCTGTGCAGTTCGGTGCATGAATTTTAAAAGTTTCTAATGTTAAAATCTTAATGTAATTTTCCGTAGAAAATATGGGAAAATGTAGCTATTGGGGTTGAGAATACTTGGGATTGAAATAGTTGAAGTTGGAGCCATGACTCGGTGTAAGGAAAGATTTTCAATAACACACTACATAAAATCCAATATGGCGAATAACGGTTTGTCCATACCCCTTAACTCTCTATCAACTTATACTTTCTGAAAATGAGTTTTCACAAGATAACATAGACTTAAATAGATGAAAATTACCACACCCCTTTTCCAAGACCCTGAGGGTCCGGTGCTCAAACAAAATATCATGTGCACAACAACATCACAAACTGATTATAAAGCAAAAATATTAACTCTCTATCATTCATTTTTAGGCGAGTTTCGCGAAGCGAGCTCGGCTAAAGTGATCGCAGGAACCACGTGACCTCAGAATTGCATCACGTGACCTTCACAAGATTACATGATAGAGTTATACATGCATAGACGAAAATTAACACACCCATTCTCCATGAACCTGAGGGTCAGGGGTTCAAACAATAAAAGATGCACATCTAGACCACAAGGTTACAGAGAGATATATAGGAGAAAATGACCACTCCCATTTTCTAAGACCCTGGGGGGCAGGGGCTCAAACAAAATATCAGGTGCACATCAAGACCACTGACTGTTAATATGACAAAAACAATTTGTATTTCTATCAATAAACTTTCTGAGAATTGGTGCTCACAAGATTACATAGAGTTATATAGGAGAAAATGACCACACCCATTTTCCAAGACCCTGGGGGGTCAGGGGCTCATATAAAATATCAGGTGCACATCTAGATCACAGACTGAGAATAATGCACAAACAATTATCTTTCTATCAATTATACTTTCTGAGAATTGGTGATCACAAGATAACATAGATTTATATAGGAGAAAATGACCACACCCATTTTCCAAGACCCTGGGGGTCAGGGGCTCAAACAAAATATCTGGTGCACATCTAGACCACAGACTGAGAATAAAGCATAAACCATTATCTTTCTATCAATTATACTTTCTGAAAATTGGTGCTCACAAGATTACGTAGAATTATATATAAGAGAAACTGACCACATCCATTTTCCAAGACCCTGGGGGTCAGGGGCTAAAACAAAATATCAGGTGGACAACTAGACCACAGGCCCATTATAATGCAAAAAGAATTTATTTTGTACTATTCACAGATTCAGAGGATTCGCGCTCACAAGAAAAGTTTAACGAACGGACAGACAGACAGACAGACAGACGACCGGACGCCGGACACAGGGCGATCGCATAAGCTCGACTGGTCTTTGACCAGTAGAGCTACAAATGAAGGAAAAAATGGCTTCTGAGGAGCATTATCTACTGAAATTAGACTGTTCAAAGCGATCAAGCTAGATAAAGATGAGGGAAAAAAATCGATATGCGCATGAAATGCTGTCGCTTTTTCGCAAGACATACATGTACGTCCACATACAGATATTGAATACCCTCAATATCTCAACTGAAAGCACGCAATTTGATAGCGATCAAGTGTGTGCAAATTTGAATGTACATTGTATAAACCTACGAAAATTTTAAAATATAATGTATTCAAATCGGTGTTTTCTGAACTTTAACTGACAGTAGTTTGCTTTAAAACATGTCATAATGGCCAAAAGTACTTCTTTTAGCATTGCCGAGGAGGACACTTTCTCTATTTGCGAAAACGATGAGGACGGTTTTACGTACAAACATATGCCTGGCTATACCCCTGTCGCCAGATTTATTCATTTTATTTATTTTATACAATGAATGATTCCTTTCCAAACAAGATCATAGTACACTGCAGTATTTTCTAATCTTACAAATGCCTGTGTTATATAGTAGTTTTCCCCCATAGCAGCTTTCCCCCACCCCTCGGAAAAACTGCTATATAGCAGATTTTCCCCCATGGCGGAAAAACTGCTATATATAGTAGTCTTTCCCCCATAGCAGATCCCCCTCCCCCGCCGTTACTGGTTTGGAATTTATCTTTTTTATTATTTTGTGTTCAATAAAGATTTTCAATTTCTAAATGCTCACTCCGTTTGTCTAATATTATCTGTCTGTCTACCTGTCTGTTTGACCATCTGTTCGTATCTGACTTTATGTCTGTCCTTTCCTTTCTTCCTGTGGATGAGTCTCTCTGTATATCTTTCTTTGTGTCTGTTTGCCTTTCTGTCTGGATATCGTTCTGTATATGTCTGTCTGTGTGTGTATCTGTAAGTATTTCTACCTGGATCTTTCTGCATATATTTATCTTTTTGCGTGTCTGTATATTTGAAAGGGTGTATGTTTGATTCAGTCTGTATTTTTTCTTTTATATGTCGTTTAACACTCCTTATGTCAATGGAAATTGTTCTGAAATGGTGTGGAAATGGATGTGATTTTAAAAATTATAGTCATGTGTATTTATCTTTCTTATGTCAATGTGTGAGTCTGTCTGTCTGTCTGTCTGTCTGTCGGTCGGTCGGTCGGTCGGTCTGTCTGTCTGTGAGATTCTATATATGTGTGTGTTTCTATCTCTGTGTCTGTCTTTGTGAATGTCTATTTATTTGTTTGCCTTTGTCTTTTTCCGTCTTTGTGTTTGTCTATCTTTGTGCTTTTCTGTCTGTCTGTCGCAGTGTGTCTGTCAGACTATTTATTTGTATGTGCTTACCTGTTTGTCTTTGAGTTTGTCTGTCTTTATTTCCCTTTCTTCATATGTCTGTCTAGGTGTACCTTTATTTACGTGCCTATCTTTGTGTCTATATGTGACTGTCTGTGTCTTTACTAGTGTCTGTCTGTGTATCTGTCTGCATATGTCACGAAGTGAACATCGTATCTTCGCCATCGTAACATCGTGTCTTCGCCATCGTTGCATAGAAACTTCGCCATCGTAACATCGTAGCGTCTTAACATTGCCATCGTAACATCGCCATCGTGACATCGCTGAAGATGGCACGATGGTACGAAAGTAGTCATGTTTATGGCCGAGATCTGATATACATGTTGTGGTTGTCTATGTACAGCTTTTGTTACAATGCTTGAAAAAAATGGTGTTTACTAACCATCTAGTGCATTATTGTAAAAGTATCAGTATCAGTATTAAATATTGTATATTTCTAACCCCCCCCCCCCTTTCTAATTCACAAATTTCAATGATAGAGATACATCTTTCCTAATTTTCAAAATCAGTTCTTTTAACCAGGGAAATTGTTATCGTTTTGAACAAATACTAAAACTTCACATTTTTCAATTTACAGAAGTCCTTTAAACAGCATCATTGTATATTTCTACCCCCCCCCCTCCTTTCCAATTCAGTGATAAAAATTCCTCATAAGCTGGCGGATGATAGATGACATTCCCCACAAATTTCAATGAGAAAGATCGATATACATTGTATCTTTCCTAATTCTCAAAATCAGTTCTATTAACCAGGGAAATTGTGATCGTCTTGAACAAATACTCAAACTTCACATTTTTCAATTAACAGAAGTCCTCTAAACAGAATCATTGTATATTTCTACCAACCCCCCCCCCCCTTTCCAATTCAGTGAGAAAAATTCCTCATAAGTTGGCGGATGATAGATGACATTCCCCACAAATTTCAATGAGAGAGATATATCTTTCCTAATTTTAAAATCAGTTCTATTAACCAGGGAAATTGTGATCGTCTTGAACAAATACTCAAACTTCACATTTTTTTCAATTTTCAGAAGTCCTTTAAACAGCATCGTTGCATCACTTTGTCCTAACCCCCCCTTTTTTCTCTTTCGAATATTCAGTGATAAAGTTTCCTCGTAAGTTGGCGGAAGTTACGTCAAATGGTGAGTGGCGGCATTCGAAGACATTCCCCACAAATTTCAATGAGAGAGATATGTCATTCCTAATTTAGAAAATCAGTTCTATTTAACAGATATCGTCTCAATCAAAATAATAAATGAATAAAAACTAATAATAAATGAGCGCATGTCTACAAATCACGATATTTAGACCCCCTTTTCCCTCCAGTGATACATTTTCCTCATAAGTCGGCGGAAGTAGCATACGTCAACATTAGAGGGGTTCCGAAATATTCCCCGCAACTAAAAGAGATAATTTTCTTTCCCCACAATATTGAGATGCCTTTCTTTCAAATATTAAGCCTCAACTCAAAAAAATAAATGAGTGACATTCAAAATCACCCTAATTTCTACCAGAAAAAATCGAAAAATCACTGTTTTTATTACTAGAAAGCACTTTCCCCACAATGTGATAAAAACACCCGATTCCCCACAAGTGAGTTTCAACGCGTAAGAGAGAGAGAGAGAGAGAGAGAGAGAGAGAGACCTTTGCTTTATACATTGTAGAATATTGTAAAATGCTACATTGGAGAGAGAGCTATATGATGATCCTTATTTATTGTAAAATGATGTCTAGAAGGCCCTGGGGAAGAAAAGCAAAATTGCTTATCAGGTTACCTTCTCTAAATAAAGTATTTATTATTCTTATTATTATTATAAACAATTGCAGAGAAATTTAAAAAAAATTGACCATTGTAGACAAGGATGAAGCATGAAAAACATTAAACAGACATTAAAAAAACAAACTCAACAAAAACATACAATATTGTTGATATAGCCATCAACGATCAACCAATCAGAAACTTGAGAACCAAAACGAGAAATCAGAGGCTATCCACCCTTATTATCTATTGTCGTAGCAAACTATCCTGACCGGGCAGAGCTAATTCAATCAAGCAATTGAGACGAATTCATACAATTTTAGGGTAGATAGATTATGAATTGCACATCGTAATTAGAGTAAATACTCATTACCTGTAATTTTATATGGCTTTTATCAGCTGGTCAGAAGTAAACTCTTCCGATGACAAGGTGAAAATAAGATCCGCCCGGTCAGGTCAGTTTGCTACGACAATACCTGTAGAACGATGCCTTTAAGCTACGTTTTAGCGACAACTGTTGTCACAAGGTCAAACAGAGAAAGAAAATGCCATGGTTGCCTAAATGTGATGGGGTCGTACTTACTTGTGGAACTAAAATGCATTTTATAATTCCATGTTTTGTTGATCATAAAATCTTTGTTATACTTAATTATTTCTAATATTCGGCTGACAAAATTCGTCCATATCACAATGTTTGAAATTACCAGAACATAGATAGTACATAAAAAAATTATTTTTCAAAATTATTGATGTAAATTTGTCGTCTTTTTTTTTAAATAAAGCGATACTTTTGATTCATTATGATATGTTAAAACTTAGTTTAGCCGTAATTATTTAGTTTTACTCCGTATTATCGAGAAAACATCTCCTAGTTTATATTGCAGTGAATTGCTAATAACAAAAATGGGGATGGGGCACTTTATTTGCCTGGTACTCCTAAGTTTTTCAATCGATCTCTATCAAACTTTCCTAAAAACACATTTACATATCAAAATATCAAAATTTGTGGATATAGAGTGTTCATTGTTATTTATTATATCAAAATATCGTTTCTGTATGTTAATTTTTACCTTCGAATGAATATTGTCAATATTGAAGTGAAAGAATTGAAAATTTCAATTTTACCAATTTATCTTAGAATTTGTGCTCATTCATCCCTGAAGTTGAAATTAGAAAATTCGGGTTGATCCAAAAATTTTCTTTCGACTTCAATTAGCATATTGACTTTGATTTCGGTCAGTTTGACTTTTCTTTTATTAAAGGATGATAATTTTTGTTAAAATACCTATGATTTTGAATTTTACTAATTTTCCGCTTTTATCTGAATTTACAGTAATTCTGACCATACGATTTTTTTACGACAGGTCAAATCTGATGTCCCATGTTATATTCTTTCGTTTAATATAAAAATTAGCCCTGTGTTAGGTGGGTTGATTAAAATTTCAAATTTAGCGACTTAGCTGCTCTACTATATCCTTCTGTGCACAGCCTGATTTTGCTCTGACTATCCTCTATCTCATTCGTTTCGTCAACCAAATTGTAGACAGTTGCCCTTTTCGTTCGATATGAAAATGTTCTGAAAGAGAAGAGAAATGTAACCTACAAATACTAATTGGGTATTTTATAATCAGCAATAGTCAGCAACATGTCCGTAATACAGTTATTGAGAAAATAACTTCTAATTTAACTTTTAAATCATCATAAATTAAAGACAAACTGCGTGTTTACTGATGTCCTTGATCAGTTGATTGAACTGAAGCTCTGCGTCCCTAGCAAAACAGATAACTTCACAATAAAAAGGAGTTTTTCGCTTAAATGATTCATTTTCAAGATAATTGTTTGTGATTTAAAATGATACCACACGGTATGATACAGCAGATGGCAACTCATGTTTACACCGGTGCTTAGTAACGGTATGTCTGAATCTATGTATCAGTGTGTGAATGTCAAACACCAACCCAAAATTAGCAACCATTGGGCATAGCAAAATGTTGAAATAAAACAGCTTAAATATTCTATCAACCAGCAAGTGTGAACCCTCAACTGAGATAAGATAAGGTGTCCAAGGAGAGTAAGCATCATACTCACCGAACACTATGATTTTTTCGGATTGAATAAATACTTCAAATAGGTATCTTGATACGAAAATCACACCAGTGTGAACTACATATAGGTTCAGTCTTTGTCAAAAGGAAATGGAATATGTATGTGTATTCATTTGAAAAATGCAATTAGATTTATTTTTAGGGATTTAAGCGAACTTGAATCTGCTGGATGGTATTGCCTATGAACTGCCCAAACTCTTGACACGAAACCGTTCCTTGTCCTCTCCTGTCGTTCATTGTCAGTTCCGAAAAAAAAATGTTTCTCCTATCATGCTACTGAATGCCCTCACGTTGTATGAACCTCCGTGGCTGAATGCGTACAAAAAACCTTTGCATCTATGCTCGCTAGCAATGCTTCCCACGACCGATAAGGCCATCCCTGAACATACATGGTCTTGGGGGAAATTCGCTGAATTTAACATAATTCAATAACCTCCGCCTTAGGTTTAATCTACGATTGTGCCTTTCATTTGAATTGATGCCTGGAAAGTCCTCTGATTCCCACCAAAGTCCCACCAAAGACGGATATCACGACAAAGGTCGGCACTAGCAATATCGCCTGTCGCTCTCATAGCTGTTTCCACTTGCTCTGACAAATGGGGTATAGCCATAGAAACAGACATTGGATCAATGATTTCTCGCACATTGGATAGGCTGATTCCTCTTTTCAGCGGTGCTGGAGAATTCGATCCGGCACCCCTGATCCGGCACTGTTGATTGTTCCTTTATGACGTCACAGACGAACTGACGTACGTTATTTCACGTGCACATATATTTAGCATGACGTTCAGTCATTCTGATGCGTAAAAAAGAGGACTTTGAAGGTTTCAATGTGCGAGAAAATAATCAAGCACCACATTTGACTTCCGGATAGAAAAATATCAGTCTCGGGTGGAATAATCAACGTCCCACCCTCGACTGATATTTTTCTATCCGGAACTCAAAGTGGTGCTAGATTCTATTATTCTCGTACCATGGCAGGGGTCAAAAGCGTTTTTCCCGACAATGCAACTTTTAACCAACTCTCGTTTGTTAACCCCTTTACAAACTTTCGATCTTGTTCTTGTAAGCTAATGTGTAGATTCAATGCAACGCACTTCATACTGTTCTCTGTTCTGACTATACTCTGGTTTGTAGAACCAGTCGTACTTCATTCCCTCTACAGTTACATCTGCAGTTTCTGATGACCATTCCTCAAAGCGATCTTGCCATATCCACTCTGCATAGGTGACATTAAGAGAACGTTTTGGGAGCTTTGATACTATTGTTACTGCAAGTTCGGATAACTTTTTAGCGCTCTCTTGTTTCAGTTTGCTCTTTGTTGACTTTTGTTTCATAGTTTGGTCACATTCTAAGCCCAACATGGTCGAAACTTCTTGCACCTTGACATATTTTAGACTAGATTCCTTTATATTACACATTTTTGTCTTCTTAATGTATCTGACAACAGCACGCAATTCTGTATCAAGAAAGCTACTGAGTTTTTCTGCTGATTTGAAATATTTAAGAAGTTGAATCGGGGTAACAGCATCCCATTTGTCTTTCTTATTGCAGTTTTTTGTTGTTGTTTTGAACAGACGCAAAAGGCACTCCATGTCATTTAACGACGTCACTCGAGCTCTTCTTACTTCGTTGACAATCGTTGTCTCTTCTGTTGATGTACTCATTTGTTCGGAGCAACTGTTTGAATCATCCTCATAGAACTCGTCTTGACATCTATCCAACTCATTGGCCCATTTTTCTTCAACAATATTCCCGGAATAAGCTTCCAATTCAAATGCGTCTTCAATCGATGACATGACTATTAAGTTGTCATCAAGTTGCTGTGTATTTTTCACGTTTTCGGGGATGACATCGGCGAGCGTGCTGCATGGTGTAACAGTATCTGTATGTGTGCTCTCTTGATATGCTGTTTCTGTCTCGGTATTCTTTCTCTGCATCCCTTTATATACAGGTAACCGAATATTCCCATTTGTTAATTCGATGATTTTCCTCTTACTTTGGTTAGAACCATCGACTCGATTCTCGGTTTTAATGATACATGTGACATTCTTATTCATTCCTTTGAATTCTGATACAATATTTTTTTTCTCTTTCGTTCTACTTCTCTCCAGATATCTTTCTGTAGCTGATATACAGTCAGTGGTTTCCCTTCCTTGTCCCGAGTAACGAGCCCATGCTATTGACCATCGAAAGATTGACATGGAATGTGTATGCCTTCACGATGTGATTGTACCTCTTCGACAATTTCCCTGATATTTTCCGTGCCTAAACTGTAGCCTTTTGGAAACCAGCACACGGGTACACATCGTATCTTATCCTTTTCCCAGCTTCTGTCTAAGTCTGCGACAAACAAGGCCATTGCTCCTGTTGCTCTTTCACGTTTCAATTCGTAATTGCGTTGTGTAAATTTCTTCAAGTCAACAAAGCACACTCTTTAGATCTTTAATGCCTGTCTTATCCTCATGGTAAAAGTTTTCGACAAATCCGGAGACTTCAGAAGAAACCCTCCCTACAAATCAATTTCTTTGCTCTTCTTCGCGATTTTTTCTTTTAAGAGTTTTTGGTCATCAAAAAGTTTTGTTGGTTTTTTGGGGGAATCACTACCAAACAGCCTTTATGCAATGTTAACTGCTTCGTCAAATAACTCCTTATCGCAATTTACTAGGAAAACAGTTGTCTCGTCTCTCGTCCAACTAGTATAGAGCAGACATTCAACATCCAAGGCTTCGATTTCACATAAGCACTGCAATAAGTATCTTGGGGGAAAGTGAGTATGACATTTCGATATAGGACATTGGATTTCTACAGCAACTTTTGTTGAATCAAGAGAAACTTCACTTCTAAGACTACCGTCTGGGGAATTCATCAGGAAAGGAAATCCGTCTCCTTGTTTTATTACAACACACTCTTCCTCGAAAAAGTTCAATTCTGGAAGCAAAACAGGTATGATCTAGCCAACGATAGTAGCAACTGCGTTCTGTTCGTTTTCAATTTCATGCTGCATTGCCTGTTTCACTGTTGCACATGACTCTTTCTCCTTCACACCGCATACAACTTTATCAAAGTGGTTTTTGACGACTCAAACCGTCGCATCCAATTGCAGGATAAATTGTACTTCCAGTTATCTTGACGCTGTTGCGTAATACAAACCAATCATCTGATCTTTGTTCTAGGAATCTGGTATTCTCTGAACGTTTTGAAGTGTCTAAGCATTCGAATAATGGACTGGACCTCAAATTCACACATCTTCCTTCGATGATGTCGGATGCATTCAAGGAAGCCATTCATATGCATATCCTGTCCATATGCCTGGTAAATGTAATCATCGATGTCGTGGATAAACGCGATTATCGCACTGATCGCATAAACATATTTTCCTTTTCGCCAATCGGTATTTCCACCTCTTTCGATTAATATTGTTTTACAGTACTCCTTTTTTGCTCTTATTTTGTATTATGTTTTCAGATGTTTTACATAGAGCATTGTATTATTTTTGACGTATAATTCATGTAGTATTTGTATTATTTTTGACGTATAGTTCATGTAGTATTTGTATTATTTTAAACGTATAATTCATGTAGTATTTGTATTATTTTTGACGTATAGTTCATATAGTATTTGTATTATTTTTGACGTATAGTACATATAGTATTTGTATTATTTTTGACGTATACTTCATGTAGTATTTGTATTATTTTTGACCGTCGTCGTGGTATACAATATACATGTATTTGAAAACGTACATGTTTGTGGTATTCTTTTGTGCAGCGAAGTATCTTTTTTCTTGTCCTGTCATATCTATTTCAAGTTAGAGAAATTATCGTCTTACTTAGTTCATGTTAAAAAAAATGCTCGTTTCTTTATATTTCCGTTATTACTTGGAGGAAATATTAAATGAATTTGATATAATGTAGAATAAAGTTTCACAATGTCTCTCCTCTTGAGTGGATTAGAGCTAGTTATGCAGCCATAACGCTTAAACCGATTAAAGGACAGATCATTTTATTTTATCAATCAAAAACTTATAAATCAAGGGGTCGAATGGATTGAAAACCATTCCGGTATTATTACGAATATTGGAGAGTTTTTCTTACAGCGTACACAATAAGTCATATTTTCCCGCCGACGTACACAGAATGGCGTACGAATTACACCCTCTGATAATCGTGTTTTAAAGGTCGAATATCCAAAAATTTGTGAATTTGAGTGTTAATTGTTATAAACGTAAAAGTTCGAGAGAAGTTATTCGACTCTCCCGTATTTCCATGTCCAATATATGTCCTTGATTTATTTTTTCATACTTTCTTGTCAACTGGCTCCCATGGATGTCGTTTAAACTACCTGCTCATAACTCAAAATATAAAGCGTTTATTCATGTTTTACAACTGGAGGTCAAATAGGAATTTAAACAGGGAAGTAAATAAAGTCATAGTGTAGACTGTCAATTTGAGAAACATGAAAGGAGCTTCTATTTTCTTTATATTTACTTTATTTTGGTATAGAGGTAAGTTTTAATTAATGTTTTTTTTAAGATTAAAAGTAATGAGATATAAGGTTCAATGCAAAGCAATGTATTTCAACTATCACAACCATGATTTAATTTACATAAGGGAGATTTAAAAGGTTAACCATAAGGTATTTGTATAGGGTGAAAAATTGGCGCGTTCATGCAGTTCGATTTGTATGCCAAGTTTTAGATATTGGCTTTTGATGTAATGAAATGTTTCATATCTGCGTTACTAAGATTTCATGTGTACTAGTTTGTTAGATTAATCATCGAATTAAATGACAAACGCTTATTTTACGTTCCAAAAAAAGGAAACAAATTCGTAACTCTATAAGAAAAAAAGGGGAAAAATCCTTATTTTACATTTGAATAAAAAGACAATTAGAATATTCTTGCACATAATATGGAAGTTCTCGGAAAAGGTATTTTACTTACTTTTCTATGGTTTCATCATAATCAACAGTTCTATTCTATAATTATACGTGTTTACTTTTAGAAACCGTACTGGGAGTTTTTTCAATATGATTCTGTGTGGCCATTGAACACTCGACAAAAAGGAAAGGTTGGATGGTTTGTCTTCTTTATCAGGATTGTTTTGTCGACGCTCGATAACGAGAGAACATTTCGTCATGTTTGATGATGATTTTGTTTAAAAGAAAAAAAAGAAGAATTGATATATTTGGCTAATAACTGCGACAGACTGGATATCATAAGAATATTTTATTTTCCCCTTGTGCGAGTAATATCAGAGGACGGAAATAGCTTTGGTTTTTTAAGCTGACCAAGTTAAATGCATTATCCCACTTATGGTAAATTTCTTGCAATCTGATTTGCTGAGAAGAACATAAAATTTTATTGTATAAGATTACTGACAGGATATCCCTCAACTAAAACGTTTGTCTCTGTTGATATCACTGAGATATTTAAAGCTGTTAATGAATCTTATTTACAAACCAAAAACCATCGGTGAGATAAAATTCGTTATACAATGTTTTACATTGGGTCGATGAGAAAAAAGTTGTATTGCAACTGTCCTACCCAAGAGTGGTATTGAGGCCCTTAAACACCTATGGCAAATGTGTATAGATAATGAAGGGGGTTATGTAGAAAAAAAAAGCAAATGTCTGATAAAATTTGAATTCTTAGATACGAGGCTCACAACATATCAATCAGCCCTCGTATTTTATCTTTGAGACATCAAATCAATCATATAGTATTATATTTATTGATCACTATACCAAAAAGTACTCGAAGGTTTTGTAGTAAACACACTAATGCTACATTATATTATTATGCTGTTATCTTATTCGATAATTGTAACCTACTGATCTTTTTTCGCTATTCCTCATGTCTTTAAAATGTACATGTGCATCCCCTGATTCTTTCGCCGAAAATTACTTAATTGCATTGACATGTACATAATCAAGCATAGATAAGTCTGCATTGACTCTTGTGTCATATGAACAATGTACATGATTAAGCTTAGATAAGTCTTCCTGTGCTGACATTTAGTAAAGAGTGAATATACTTCCAGGTTAACAATATGCTCAGGCACAAATATTCCCTAGGTAGTGTACTCTGTGGTCTTAGTATATCGTTAAAAGTAAAATCTATCACAGCAGTAATCATGACATTTAGATATGCGCAGTGAATAGTAAAATGGATAAAACCATGAACCCTGACATTGGCCTTTTTTTTTGCATTGCACTTTGTAATGACTAGTTTTCTCTTCTGCAGAATGCCTAACTTTCCTACTTGTTTTTATTTGTCTCGATTTGTTTTCTTTCGTTTTGGTCTGTTTCGTTTGTTTTGATTTGTTTCTTTTCGTTTCGATTTGCTTATATTTGTTTCTTTTTTTTGCCAATTTGATATTTTCTATTTCTTCGATTTTGTTATCATTTGCACTTTAAAAGGTTAAATGTATAATTCCAGTCCTCTGAAATTGCTAACCATTTGTCGTTTAGTTGAAGTTAGAAGACTGCGATAACCCTTCAAATTGGCCATATCATTCCGATGAAAATTGCTTTGAATTACTTTTTAATATACAAGATGTTAAACGTCTTTAAATTAAAAAATTAAAACCTGATAAATTAACAGCATGGACCAGACATGCACGTTTCGGGTACTAAACCCTCGTCAGTGATCCTCAGTCTAAACAATGTAATATGGCCAAAAAGAATGAAAATTTTTATGTCCAAAAATGTACCAAAAGACGTAGCAGAATGGGTGGGATATGATGCCACAGGACCCACGTTTGAGAAATTTCAAGAAATTTTGTAACAGAAAATTTCAAATGCCGTGTGGAGCTCGTAAAAAAGTTCCCCGCGAGGGGTTTGATAGTAAGTGTTTTGAATATACTTCCCTGACATTGTCGCCATAGCACTTTCTATATAGACACGTCAGACAGTGCATGAATTATATATATTTTCATTTCCATGCTTCATTAACATCGACGGCGGGTGCGGCTAGCCAACAGGGGATGCTTACTCCTCCCGGGCACCTGGTTCCACCTCTAGCTTGCTAGGGGTCCGTCGATGTTTAATTTCGTGCTCTATTGTGAGTGTTGTTGAGATTATCGTCAGGATCTTCTTTAACTCATTTGTGTCACACTTATGCCCTTTGCCGTGTGGAGCTCGTAAAAAAGTTCCCCGCGAGGGGTTTGATAGTAAGTGTTTTGAATATACTTCCCTGACATTGTCGCCATAGCACTTTCTATATAGACACGTCAGACAGTGCATGAATTATATATATTTTCATTTCCATGCTTCATTAACATCGACGGCGGGTGCGGCTAGCCAACAGGGGATGCTTACTCCTCCCGGGCACCTGGTCCCACCTCTAGCTTGCTAGGGGTCCGTCGATGTTTGATTTCGTGCTCTATTGTGAGTGTTGTTGAGATTATCGTCAGGATCTTCTTTAACTCATTTGTGTCACACTTATGCCCTTTGCCGTGTGGAGCTCGTAAAAAAGTTCCCCGCGAGGGGTTTGATAATAAGTGTTTTGAATATACTTCCCTGACATTGTCGCCATAGCACTTTCTATATAGACACGTCAGACAGTGCATGAATTATATATATTTTCATTTCCATGCTTCATTAACATCGACGGCGGGTGCGGCTAGCCAACAGGGGATGCTTACTCCTCCCGGGCACCTGGTCCCACCTCTAGCTTGCTAGGGGTCCGTCGATGTTTAATTTCGTGCTCTATTGTGAGTGTTGTTGAGATTATCGTCAGGATCTTCTTTAACTCATTGAAGAGACAAACGATCAACCGAAGTTGATCGAACTTGGCTATATGTGCCCTCGGGGACTCTTGGTCCACCATCAGTGACACTCACCAAGTAGGTCAAATGTTAAACGTCTTTAAATTCAATAGCATCATTTAAAACGTGTGGAAATACTGCGTCATTATTTTTAACCCTCGTAACGGTATATGTGTTATTTATGACGTCATATTCTGATAGGTTGATCAGGTATATATCAATTTGTAGAAAAAAAAAAAAAAAAAAAAACAATGGGCGAGGGCGAGCGCACTACTCAGTTTCGTAGTTTTGAATCAATAATTCGCCCGTTTATTGATATTTAGAATAATTCTGTTAGACGTTTATGAAATCTCTATATTCAGTAAGCTATAGGATTGTGAAATCAAACCAATCTTTCCTCATTTTTATTTACGAAACATATACCTCTTTGAAAACTTTAAAATTATAAAATATCTGAACGTCTTTACAAGAATATAGATCTATATATATGAATTTCAATTATCTTACTTTTTCACACATAAAATCTCCAAATATATAGTCAATTTCCAACAGGTTACCAAACCTACATCTTTACTATTCATGAAATTATGTTGGTCTTCACTAGCATTAAGAACTAAATATTTAGATATCTATGAACATATCTTCGTGTCATAAATCTTTTTCTGATAACCAAAATGCACAAAAGTCAAGAACGTCATAATTATGTAGTTGATAATGGCATTTAATTTGTTTAGGTACTTAGTTCGATAATTGATTCGTTTCTCAAAAAAATGGACAAACATAAGTTCAATCAGTCATTTTGTAAGATTTAATGAAACTTACAAAGCCGATAAAGGGGTCTCTCTGATTGTACATATGTGCTTCAAATTAGTCCAAACAAAGGAATTTTATTTGTGAAGGAGCCGAGTGGTCTTACGTAGTTATTGTAGCTGTACTTTGGTAAATACATATTTTGTTGAATATTATCATTATATAATACATGATACGTATGATCAAATAATTCTAACACGAACCATGCTGTTTTCATTTTAGCACACAAACTATGAAAATATCACATAATATATACTGAATTGTATACTATGTAACCACTAAGTCCTAAATAGTTCTATATCTTTTCATATAAGCACATGCCAACAGTTCACTGTTGGCGAGAAGAGGAGATGACGTTACATTATTCTGTCCTAGTCCTACAAGACAGTGGTTTATTTGGCAGAATAAGACAATTATTAATGGTGGACTACAGATAAACCCTGCCCTCCCTAACTCCGTCAGACTGACGGTCACCAACAACACAACCAGGAACAGTATTGACCTACATATACAGTCTGTAACAGATATAGATGTGGCTGTGTACACATGTACATTAACAGTGAGCAATATCGATTGGAACATACAGTTCTCTTTGTATGGTAAGTATTCTACTATTTCCTGACACCAACAGGAACAGTATTGACCTACATATACAGTCTGTTGCAGATATAGATGTGGATGTGTATACATTTACATTAACAGTGAGCAATACCGATTAGAAACATACAGTTCTCTTTGTATGGTAAATCAGTCATTCTCGATTTAACTATCCCATTTTGAAAAATCCCTGTCGCTATACTTCCTCGCACTTATAGAGGAATATGGTAAAGCTCTCGTGTGATCTCTATGATTATTCTGAAACAATACATATAATTGTGAAATTATATAAGCTCAACTTTGTATCTTTTGCATTACATGTGGATGATCTATTGCATCAAACTTGGCGAATAGTGCAAAATCTGCATGTCGCAGCCCAATATACGTAAAAAGAAGACCTTTTATCTAAAACATTTAACTGATTTGAATCACATCATTGTTACTAATTTCAATCATGAATGTAAACGTCTTCAAATGGAATAGCATCATTTAAGAACAGATAAATTGGCAAGATGGACCAGACATGCATGCTTCGGGTACTTAACCCTCGTCAGTGATCCTCAACTCTAAACAATGTAATACTGGTATGTCAAAAAGTATTAAAGTTACTATGTCTAAAAAGCGTACCGAAAGACGTAGCAGGATGGGTTGGATATGATGCTACAGGACCCACGTTTTAGAAATTTCAAGAAATTTTGATAACAGAAATTTTAGAATGCGTTGAAGAAACGATCAACCGAAATTGATCGAACTTGGCTACATGTGCCCTCGGGAACTCCTGGTCCACCAGCAGTGACACTCACCAAGTGGTATAAATGTAAACGTCTTCAAATTGAATAGCATCATTTAAGAACAGATAAATTGGCAAGATGGACCAGACATGCACGTTTCGGGTACTTAACCCTCGTCAGTGATCCTCAACTCTAAACAATGTAATACTAGTATGTCAAAAAGTATTAATTAAAAGTTACTATGTCTAAAAAGCGTACCGAAAGACGTAGCAGGATGGGTGGGATATGATGCTACAGGACCCACGTTTAAGATGTCAGAGATTGTTGTATTCAATCGTTAAGATGCAGATTGGCAAGGATATCTTTTCAGTTACTCATAATGTGTTGTCGCTAAAGCGGCATTAACGGGCGTTACGTACATTCTGATGATCACAAATTAACAAGCATCACAATTTAACTGAATTGTTCGTCCTTTTTCAAGTCTACTTTTACCATTCTTCAAAGATATTAAATGCAGGTCATCATTGGAGCTTTCATAATTGAAATAATAATGATTACGAAGGCTTGGTCGTGAACTACTTATTCATACGAATTATATTTCCTTTCCACTATTTATGTCTTTCTTGTGGACAGATTTTTGAAGAAATTTTTAATATCCGTTTCAATTAACAAGCGTGACCAAAAGATCCTACGTATCAGAACATTGATATTTACAGGTATGATGGATAAAATGAACTATACTTATCAAACTTTGTAAAACGAGAGTATAAGAATTAAAAATGACTGCATATTTGTCTGCAATTTTGTAAGACACATAATCTAGAGCCATTTTGATGCAAAAATTCGTCTCGAATAGCATATGTATTATAGATTTCCCAGTTACTCAGAAAACTAGAAAACTATAATTTTCATTCAGTTTCTGGTAGAGATATTCAGTCTCTTAATTTTAAGTTGGTATTGGTTTACTAAATTACATATGTGGGGCAATTTAGGTGAAGATAAAAGAAGTAACGGATGTTAAGAAATACGAGATAAGTGATAAACTATCAATATATTCATTTTAATATGAATCTGATATCTATTGTTGCGAATTTTCATGATAAATTAAGTATGTAAATATAAAACAATTGTCTCAAACAAATACTGGCGTACTAATCGTCCTAGCATGTAAGAAAAGTGGTCAATTTGGCCTATAGTTATGTGAAGTCTACACATGAAGCTTAAACATTCCCATAATGATAATTTTATAACATTTCCTTTACGAATAAGCGTTATAATTGAATGCCCATACATTTCGTGGAATTATATGTCATGTTTTACGATCAGCTATTGATTATCAAGTACATATGCCTTCAGAAAAGAAGTAACGGATGTTAAAATGTTAATTTTTTTTGGATTTTCTTGTTTTACATTCATGCTTTGAATACAAAAGTTCACACGAAGATACTATGTTAATTCTTCCTATTTTCGAAACGGCATCTAAATTACTTCAGAAAAGTACTAGTCAAAAAAGTTCTTGTTCATCACTTTGAGTGATTAATTGAGTATCAAAGTTTTTGCTTGTATTAACATCCGTGACTGACTCCGAATACGTCGTTTTTCCAAGTACTCACAATCATTCGAATATGCATGAATACCTATTGAAATCTTTCTAACATTGGTGCAAAAAATAGGTGATTTACACCAATGAATATTAGTATTCATAACAACTTTGAAGGTTATTTCGGTCTCTTTTTTATCAGCCGTTACCATTGGGCTGACTTTCGATTATGCTTGTTTAAGAAATATAGCTCTTGATTTCTGATGAAAACGATATCAGTATCCTTCAATTCCTATTAAGAAGGCCTAAAACCATTTCAACATTTATTCTTTATGCATATGTGAGATTCCAATAGGTTATATTCTTATCATAAAAGGAAGAAAATATTGTATCCTTTAGTAAGTCTTGAAAATGATCTCAATCAGACAAGGTAAACACTTGCTTCACATACATCACTTGATACGGTTATGAACTGTATCAAAATGCATATTGAGGCAAGAAAATCCTCTTTTATTTTATTTTTCAGAGCATTTAATATCACACTCTGGAAGAATTAACCTCCGTTTCCGTGTGTAGGGTACCTCTTTTCAATTGTACTTTAAGAATTTTATGAAAATGTGGTGCGTAAAAAATCAATGAATTTAGAGATTTCGATCATAATACTTTTTGAAGAGGAAATATTTTTTAACTGGATGGACTTTATTTTGGACATTTCATAAAGTCAAATGGAGTCATAAAATCGAGAATGACTGAAATATCTTTTCTTCGAATCTTTAAAATATGCATATTTCTAAATATATGTAATGATTTCTTAATGACGTCTTTAAGTAAATAAGTTCTCTCTCTTGTTTTGACTTGAAGATGATATCATATTAACTTCTCAAAAATCATAAATGATTTACACTTACATTTTGTGAAGATCACAGGTTGCAGACACAACCCCCCCTTTTCCCCCTTCTTTAAGAGATTTAAGATCTTGAACTCCGACGTTTACAGAACCTAGATGTCAGAGAAAATTCAATTTTCTGAAATTATTCAACTGTTCTTGGTTTCAAGACGCATATTCCGTAAAACTGAAATAATTTATCTATGCAATCAACATGCACGGTCACTATAAAGTGTGTTGGTCGTCAGTGAAAGGCCGGAGTCGGAGTTCAAGATCTTAAATCTTTAAAGAAGAGGGAAAGGGGGATTGTATCCACCTGTGGTAAAGATGATTATAATCATGTCCATGATTCATATGATATTCTAATGAATATGTTTAGAACATCTTATTAATATACAGCGCATAGATTTAACAGCGCGATCTACAATAAATTCCATTCCTGCACTTTGAAGGTTTTTTACTATATGGTGTTGGGGAGAATCCAGTAATTCATTTTAGTCTATTTTCCCATATGCCGCAATGTTAACAAAATGTTGTCGCATTTCACATATACATTTTCAATGCTTACAATCTATACATCAAATTAACCGTCAATGCCAGCGTGTCAAACATATGTCGGAATAAAAACGTTTTATCAATAGAACCAGAAGACACGAATGAAGTTCAAGGTCACCCTGAAATCTGCACTAAATGGAGGAGTTATTTTTTCCCCTAAAATAGCATAATTTCTACAGCTTTTAGATATTCTAAGGAGGGTTTGAACACCAAGATTTCGGCGGCATCATTTGTTTTCTCCCTTCCTAGGTAAAGTAGAGTCTTAACTCCCTTAAAACATTTGATACTCTGATTGATATATGCATTTGAGTATTCTGATGAAGTTTGAATAATTTCCGGCGTCACTTGCAGGAATTTTGGCGATTTCGAAATTTAGGACTTTGGGAGCTTTATCCATGAGCAAACCACGACGTCATTTCGACGTTATCAGGAACAATGGCGTCACACACCTTCGTATTCAAAATGCAATAAAGCATTATTACTAAACGTATTGCATTGAAACTTAGCTTGTATAAAATAGAAAATTAAATCTTCATCACAGTTTATTCGTTGACAAATTTACGTTTCAAGAAAGCGGATGTCACTTCATTGAAAATGGACAATTTTGGAAGAAAAAATTGGAAAATATAAAGCCTTGTGATATTTTAATCCTAAATTCAATTTTTCCCATTTAATCATGAAATCATCTCTGGACATTCCTGATAATTTTCATAGTTTTTGACAAAGATTCATCCAAAGAATTCTTAATGATTAACTAAGAACTACAGTAAATTGGTCGAAATTGCAAGTTTTTTAGTGACATTGTCATCTTTTATTCAAGTATCCTGCCTGTGTTTCAAACACAATTCATTTCATCTTTTCAATATGTAAGTGCAATATATTAATGGCTATTTTGGAAATAAATTTTCAATATTATGACATCATCAAGAAATTCTTGAAAACGTCGATTAAAGCATATTTCAAAGTCTCGCAGGAAATTTTCCTGTGGATAGAGTCAAATGTACGTTCGTATAGTCAAAGACAGACAAGAATTATATAATTTTATAAATTTTCAGAAAAATTGAATATGGCGCCCAAGTGTTCAATCCCTCCGTAAGGTGGGTCCCTACTCGTGAATTTAACAGATGAATTATGCATTTTAAGGCTATTTTCGATACATAATAGTCAAAACGACATAATGAGCACAGACAAATATAGGTAATTTTGTTTTCTTTAAAGATACAGTACATTAAAGATAGGTACCCTAGCACTTAAAAATTGAGAAATATCAAATATCCATCATTTGCTTTTGAATACTCCAAATTCAATGATGATACGAATATGTTTATTTGTTTTGTTTAATTTCATGATAACAAGTCATATAGAAGAAATACAACACATAAAATGATATTGTAACATTAATGTAAGTATGATATATCTCCAAACATGAGAGTACCACCTTATAATTTCATAACATTTTTGACAAAGAATATGTACTAAATCCAACTTTTTGCATAAAAACAGATGATTTTTTTTCATTTTGTAATATATCATAAAATTATGTATGTAGATGAAGAAAAAATCACATACAGGTACACAGTTTTTGAAATGATTAAGGTATGGCTCCAAACATAGGGGTTCCCCCATTATAATGTTATCATATTTTTGACAAATAATATATAGTATATCACATTTTTGTGCAAAAAACAACAGATGGAATTTCTTCAAATTGGATCATTTTATACAATAATGTATATAGAAGGTGAAAAAATCGCATACAGGTATACAATTTTATAAATGATCAAGATATGGCTACAAACATAAGGGTACCCCCTTATAATTTCGTCACATTTCCAACTAAGAAATTATACTATATGATTGGTGTGGAAATTGATAGATTGCACCATCTTTTACTTCTTTTGGCATTTTATGTCTTCCCTATATATTTCCCCCTCTTTTAATCTCAACCAAATCTTGGTACCGTCACATATATTAATACCTTTGCATGCAACATACCAAGTTTGATCCAAATATCTTCATTCGTTTTCGAAAAATAAGCTGAAATGAAGCGCGTTTGGAGCTATTTTTAGGTAAACAATTATTGGTAAATTTCAATACATCTTTATCTTCTCCATTCAACCTTCAATGCTTGCGAGACAAAAATATGTCGGAATAGGAACGTGTTATCATTAGAACCAGAAGACAGGAAGTGTAGTTCAAGGTCACCCTGAAATCTGCACTAAATGGAGGAGTTATTTTTTCCCCTAAAATAGCATAATTTCTACAGCTTTTAGATATTAAGAGCAATTCTCTGTAAGAACCAAAGAATTTCAAGACATATTGGCACGGCATGTCATGGATTTTTCAGACTTATCGTATGGAAGTTCAATATGAAGGAAAATCGACCCCAGGTTTTTCAAAAAAAGATTGTCGTTGCCATGGTAACCGTGTCTGAAGTTTCAAAAATCGGGAAATTCATAGGACGAGGCATATTTGTAGGCTTCGTTACCAGGAAACGGATACATTTTTTATCTGAAATTTCTGAGTATTTTCTTTCAATCCTTTTTATTATACATATTTGTAACGTTTTTTACATTAATATCGGACGCCTTTTGTATACAAGATGAAAAATTGGGCCAAAATAGGGTATCAAAATGCTCTCTTTTGGGCATTTAAAGACCCTGTTTTGCTTCTTTTTACTGTTTTACAAGGTTAAAAATTTCACAAAAGCGCTCATTTTTGAAGTCCAAAATCTAGTTATCCAATGAGTATCATCCTCGAACTATACATAGATATTAAAAATTAATTGGGTAGATATGTCCTTTTATATGCAAACCAGCTTCAAATGTGGTTGCTATGGCAACAATAGGCTGAAAGGTTTCAATACGATGAATTTCAACACAATCTTTATTAAACTATCCACGCATGATATTGGAACAGAAGTTCATTTATACATCTATCAAAGACGTTTGAATATAAAGATGACTATTTCAGAAACCTTCAGATATTCAACTTAACAGTCACACGTAATGAAATGATTAATCTAACACTAATGAACCTATGAAAATATTCAAATGAAATTTCATTAAAATTGATAACAAAAAATTGAAAAATTCAATATTTTTTGCAATATTTGAGTCTCAAAGTAGAAATGACCTTGAACTTCAAGTAAATAACCTTGAACATTTTAATCGGTGTTAAGTGAAAGGATTAAGTCATATCTATCCATGCATACCTGCATACATTTTGACAATCATACGTAACTCTAAAGAGGAATAAAATCAATTTGAAAAATAATATGAAACAAGCAAACAGGTCTTATGTTGCCATAGCAACGGTTTTTTGATGACAAAGTTTAGGTAAAACTCCTAATTAGCCCACTCCAATTTTTCATTTATTTTATCTGTCAATAAACATATATTTTCTTTGATGAAAATCACTGGTCTCCTGTTGTTGCGTTTTGTGATATTTAAAATTGAAAATGGCCAAAAACATACTAAATTGGCCCTTATTTTGACCTCTATTTTTCGCTTTATTTTAACTGATTTTGGATTAATATAACAAGCGTCTTGGAATATATATCACATAATTAAGTGTACCAAGTAAGAATTGACGTTAGGAAGAACAAATTCTATAAAATTGAACAAAATAATACAGTGCAGTTCAAGGTCTCCCTGAAATTTGCACTAAATGGAGGAGTTATTTTTGCCCCCAGAATAGCATAATTTCTACAGCTTTTAGATATTAATAGCAATTCTCTATAAGAACCAAACAATTACAAGACATATTGGCACGGCATGTCATGGATTTTTGAGACTTTTGGTATGGAAGTTCAATATGAAGTAGTAGTATGCAAATCGACCCCAGGTTTTTCAAAAAAGGTTGTCGTTGCCATGGTAACCGTGTCTGAAGTTTCAAAAATCGGAAAATTCATAGGACGAGGCATATTTGTAGGCTTCGTTACCAGGAAACGGATACATTTTTTATCTGAAATTACTGAGTATTTTCTTTCAATTCTTTTTAGCTCACCTGAGCCAAAGGCTCTAGTGAGCTATTGTCAAAGCGATCTGTCCGGCGTCCGTCGTCCGTCGTCCGTCGTGTGTCGTGTGTCGTTTGTCGTCTGTCGTCTGTCGTCTGTCTGTCGTAAACTTTTCACATTTTCAATTTCTTCTCAAGAATGGCTAAAGGGATTTTGATGAAACTTGGTAGGTATAAAGTACTAATGATCCCCTACAAGTGTTGTTGTTTTTCGTCCGGATCCCTCAACAGGTGGCGCCACCACAGGCAAAAGTAGGTCACGGGGGTACCCTCCCTTGACAAACTTCTTCTTCAGAACGGAAGCACGTATCGACAAACCGAAAGCATCAGGATGATCTACAGAGATGTCTTAAGAAGTGTTGTTATTTTTGATTCCACTCCGAAGTCAAATTTTTGACGCTTTTCTGACGTCTCTTCGGACTTAGTCAGAAATGCAAATTTTTGCACTATTTCTTTGAATAACTCAATAAGTGTATGATTTTACACACTCATTTACTGCATATTTATCATATCTAACTTACTTAATGCTTTGATATGTATTTTATGCTTAAATTTTATTCTTTATGAATTTTTTATGAATTTTTTTCTTATGTAAAAAGAAAAGGGGGGGGGGTTGATTTTCATACATTTCCTGCTTCTTTTCTATAACCACTCTTCAGATTGTCATGACATTTTGTAGGTATGAGGTACTCATGCATGGTACCCTTCAAGTGAAAGAATGTTGTCAAGATATCCACTTTTGGATTTTTAAGGAATATTTTTTTAAATTGTACATAGGTATAATGTATGTTTTCCATGCCCAATGGACCAACGGGGAGTGTCCCCAAACCCCGGCGGGACCCCAACAAATTTTTTACTTTATTAGCTCACCTAAGCCAAAGGCTCTAGTGAGCTATTGTCATAGCGATCCGTCCGGCGTCCGTCGTCCGTCGTCCGTCGTGTGTCGTTTGTCGTCTGTCGTCTGTCGTCTGTCTGTCGTAAACTTTTCACATTTTCAACTTCTTCTCAAGAATGGCTAAAGGGATTTTGATGAAACTTGGTAGGTATAAAGTACTAATGATCCCCTACAAGTGTTGTTGTTTTTCGTCCGGATCCCTCAACAGGTGGCGCCACCACAGGCAAAAGTAGGTCACGGGGGGTACCCTCCCTTGACAAACTTCTTCTTCAGAACGGAAGCACGTATCGACAAACCGAAAGCATCAGGATGATCTACAGAGATGTCTTAAGAAGTGTTGTTATTTTTGGTTCCACTCCGAAGTCAAATTTTTGACGCTTTTTTGACGTCTCTTCGGACTTAGTCAGAAATGCAAATTTTTGCACTATTTCTTTAAATAACTCAATAAGTGTATGATTTTACACACTCATTTACTGCATATTTATCATATCTAACTTACTTTTTTCTCAGATTGTCATGAAACTTAGTAGGTATGAGGTACTCATGGTTCCCTAGAAGTGAAAGAATTTTGTCAAGATAACCACTTTTGGATTTTTACGGAAAAACATATATAGGTACAATGTAAGTTTTCCGTGCCCAATGAACCCAACAGTAGTGGGTTCAAACCCCGGCAGGACCCCACTTTTTCAGGTTTCTTTTCTCATTTTCTTTTTATATTTATTTTATATTTAAAGAATTCTGTCAAAGTATCAGCTTTTAAATTTTTAATGATTCTTTAAAAAGAAATCTAGTATGGCTTCGCGTACTTATTTTCGTACGTCGAAATAACTCAGCCACACATGCAATCAAGTATATATACTTTGAATTTATTTTTGAGATGTTGACTTTTTCTATGCATATTTCATAACAATTTCCCCATTTAATAATTATTTTCTCTGCTTTATTTTTGTATCTATGGTCGCCATATATCTTGCGTTACAGATTTGATTGGTTCCTCCACGCCCATTTAATAGTCACGGTGGGTAATCTCGCAACGCACAACACTAGGTTTATCTAAAATTTCGTGTATTACAAATTATTTTTCACAAAAAGGGGAATGTGAAGCAGTGTAAGGATGCCTTAGATACGAGTTTTATCGAAAGTAAGAGAGGTAATATCCTTTTATAGAGCCGAAAAACTATCGGCATGATTGTTGTAGATGAAAGTGAAAGTAGAACGCTGATCGTGTTTGTGCGTTATAAAAAGCTAATATCCACCTTATTTTGGATGCAACTCATAGTTAGGGCGTTATTACACTGCTTCACATTTCCCTTTTTGTAACAAATTATCTATTTTGCGAGAAAATATAGAAAAATGAATTGTTCTGCGTTGCGAGATTACCCACCGTGTTAGTACTGTACACGTGATACATTTCAGGAGATTAATAATAGAATCTATCGTGCAAACGAAATAGTACTGGTATTTGAATAGATTATATTTAATGTGCATATACTGGGAACACTTTCATACTTGTTATCATTCATGTACTTGGAACACTCATTTATAAACTTAGCTCGAATTTCCTTTGTCTTAGACTCTCTTAGATGAAGTGTACGGACTGATTTCTTGAAGAAACATCTAATGAGTAAATTCTCTTCCTGAGGATTTTGAGAATGTATAGGACATTTGATATATCTGAAATTCTTGAAAAAAAATAATTCAGTTCAAAGTTCTTGTTCGACATCTTGTATGTATAACATTTCTAAAGATGAACACAGAGGCTTAAGGCTGTGAATAATAAAACATTTTCTCTCATAAAACGACAGGTTCCTGTGGTCAGACATTTGGGAATTTTCATCTATCCAAATAATGGATACAACACGAGTTTTTATCGGACCAAATAATTTTTTATCAGCAAATCCGATGCAGCTGATACTTTTCATGAACTCTGTCAGCTAATAATTAGTCCGTGTAACAGTCCTATCACAAGGCGAAACATAGTTAACAGTAAATAACGATTTCGTATGTCTGCTAGTTGTACATGTAGCAGCATACACCAGAGTATTAAGTTTATTTCATTGTTTTATTCTTTTTGTCTGTTTCTTCATCACCTGCTGCACATTAATGTGGAATTTTACAAAATGATCTTTTTTATGTTGAATATTTGAACTATACACTAGCTGGGCATATGCCTTTGGATCACATTATCCGTCTTTTCAAATCAGTAAAAAAAGAAAATGTTTTGAAATGTGACTATTTCTTCTTGTTTGTACTTTTAAAGGCTGTAAAAAAGATCTTGTCTGCATCCGGCAAAAATCTTTTTAAAAAGAATGTGGGCTCAGATCGTGATACTGGCACTATCAATTTTACGTCTTATTCAATGTCAGTATGTCAATTAGAGCATGCATGGTTATCAGGTGATCGAGCGTTGTGCCCTCCTGGGGCTCTTGTTATTATACATATTTGTAACGTTTTTTACATTAATCTCGGATGCCTTTTGTATACAAGATGAAAAATTGGGCCAAAAAAGGGTATCAAAATGCTCTCTTTTGGGCATTTAAAGACCCTGATTTGCTTCTTTTTGCTGTTTTACAAGGTTGAAAATTTCACAAAAGCACTCATTTTTGAAGTCCAAAATCTAGTTATCCTATGAGTATCATCTTTGAACTATACATAGATATAAAAAATTGATTGGGTATGTTTGTCCTTTTATATGCAAACCAGCTTCAAATATGGTTGCTATGGCAACAATAGGCTGAAAGGTTTCAATACGATGAATTTCAACACAATCTTTATTAAACTATCCACGCATGATATTGGAACAGAAGTTCATTTATACATCTATCAAAGACGTTTGAATATAAAGATGACTATTTCAGAAACCTACAGATATTAAACTTAACAGTCACAAGTAATAAAATGATTAATCTAACACTAATGAACCTATGAAAATACTCAAATGAAATTTCATTAAAATTGATAACAAAAAATTGAAAATTTCAATATTTTTTGCAATATTTGAGTCTCAAAGTAGAAATGACCTCGAACTTCAAGTAAATGACCTTGAACATTTTAATCGGTGTTAAGTGAAAGGATTAAGTCATATCTATCCATGCATACCTCCATACATTTTGACAATCATACGTAACTCTAAAGAGGAATAAAATCAATTTGAAAAATAATATGAAACAAGCAAACAGGTCTAATGTTGTCATAGCAACGGTTTTTGATGACAAAATTTAGGTAAAACTCCTAATTAGCCCACTCCAATTTTTCATTCATTTTATTTTTCAATAAACATATATTTTCTTTGATGAAAAACACTGGTCTCCTGTTGTTGCGTTTTGTGATATTTAAGATTGAAAATGGCCAAAAACATACTAAATTGGCCCTTATTTTGACCTCTATTTTTTCGCTTCATTTTTACTGATTTTGGATTAATATAATAAGCGTCCTGGAATATATATCACATAAATAAATGTACCAAGTAAGAATTGACGTAAGGAAGAAGAAAATTTTTAAAAATGAACAAAACAAAACAGTGGTATCCATGGCAACACAGTATCGGAATCTGGCTTATTTCATGGTCTCAAAAGTGCTATAAATGGAGTGACCTCGAAAGCACGGCAACCAGAGGTCACATTGACCGAAAAGCATTATTGTCATCCTCAGTACTTCATATATACCCGTTATTCTGAAAATCATCAAAATCCATGACATGCCGTGCCGCTCGATAAATGACTGAATTTTCAGGAATTTTCTCTGTATTAATGTAAAGCAAGAAATATTTCTATTCCCGAAGGACCAATTTTGTAATTATTGTCCAATCAGAACATCAGAAACATAATTACTAACAGCATGTGTCCTACACAAAATTGAAAAATAGAATTTCCACTGTGTTACGTGACTCTTCCCTGTTGTCCTTGGTGTTTATATGGCGCTTTGTTATTGTCTCCCTCTGTATGTCTTCAATTTGTTGTCTATTGTTTTCACTATTTGGAATCTCCTTTTATGAATAAGTGCGTCTATGGATTCTGGTTTTGTGTTTGACTTTGATTGATAGATATAGATTTGAATTTATAGAAGACATTTTTTTTCTCGTAAAGGAAATTACAAAGTCTAAAGGATGAATTAATTGTAATTCTCAGTCATGACAAAAGACAGCCAAGCAAGCTTTATACTTAAAACAAGAATTATGAAAGAGTAGGCCTGTTTTCTATTAGTTGAAATATGATTCCAAAAAATTGGCATATTGAACTGTTAGCATTAGTTTAAAAGAAGATGTTCATATATTTTACCGCTTTAAGATGAAATATGTATTAGCATAATTTGATATTTTACTTTCTTAGTTGAGCCTGATTCACCCTTGATACTGAATACCGTACAAGGAGGATCTTACATAGAAGGTACAGAGGGACAACAACTAAGTATGACATGTCAGTCTTATAACGGTAACCCACCAGCTGATGTCAAATGGAAAACTGGTACAGCTGATCTAGCTACCAACAAGAATACTGTGACGTATAAGTTTACACCAAGCAGGACTTATCATTTACAGACGTACACTTGTGTGTCTAACAGTGCGGCACTAAGTAGTCCTCTACAGAAGTCAGCACAGTTGCTTCTTAATTGTGAGTATTATACTAAAGTGTACATGTGTGTCTAAAAGTGCAGCACTCAGTAGTCCTTTAAGGACGGCAGTACATCTCCTTCTTAATCGTGAGTATTAAGCCATAGTGTACATGTGTGTTTAACAGTGCAGCACTCAGTGGTCCTCTACAGATGCTTCTTAATTGTGAGCATTATACCATAGTGTTCATATGTGTTTAACAGTGCAACACTCAGTAGTCCTCTACAGGTGTCAGTACAACTGCTTCGTAATTGTGAGTATTATACCATAGTGTACAGGTGTCTTTAACAGTGCAGCACTCAGTAGTCCTCAACAGAAGTCAGTACACATGCTTCTTAATTGTGAGTATTATTCCATAGTATACATGTTTATCTAACACTGCAGCACTCAGTAGTCCTCTACAAACGTCAGTACAGATGCTTCTTAATTGTGAGTATTATACCATGGACGTCAATAAAGATGCTTCTTAATTGTGAGTATTATACCATAGTGTACATGTGTGTTTAACAGTGCAACATTCAATTGTCAGTACAGATGCTTCTAAATTGTGAGTATTATACCATAGTGTACATGTGTGTCTATCAATGCAGAACCGAGTAGTCCTCAACAGACGTCAGTACATATGCTTCTTAAAGGGAAATCTGCTTATTGTAGGCCTTTCAACAAACGCTAGGTGTCGACTGAGAGTAACGACAACTCGTATCCAAAGTGTCAGAATCGGAACCTTTCGCGCTTCTTCATAAAAATGTAGCGCAAAAATCACTTCAAATCATGAATTTTCTTATTTAATTACCTCTTTTGGGTTATTGGACAAAGTTGGTAGGATTGAGTATAGTATTTTAATTTGTTTCATGTACTAAAGACAATAAAAGGACAGAGAAAGATAGCACAAAATTGCACATCAGATTTTGAGACCGAGTTACAAATGTTCATGTGGTAATATATTGGAAGGGAGAGAACTCTTTAATAATATCTGTAAAATTTGAGACCCTTTAAACTATGAAACGAAGTGAAAAATAAAGAAATGAAACGAAAAACAAAATTACAAATTTTCCCATTTAATCATTCGTTTACGATATAACTGTGGTAATTTTTTCCCTTGCACACCCTATGTGCCTCGGGAACTGTTAGTCAAAGATCAGTACGTTTTATACATACTTTATAAACTACATTTCAGATCTATAAAAGACTATCTAATAGCTGGCAAGGTTAAATCTAGGCATAGATGTAATCGATTTCGTTAAACTCTGCTTATATAAAGGGGGAAGGGGGGCATTTAAGTTTTCACTAAAAGTTGTATCCCGAACTTCTCAGTTTAAGATAAACATCAAAAATAAAAAGCAGATATACCTGTATGTGTTAAGATAAATATCATGAGTTAGGAACAAAAATACATATAATGTGTCGATAAGTATGCATAACGAAAACAGCATCAAAAGTAGCGGGAAAACAAAGAGAAGAAATGAGAGAGAGAGAGAGAGAGAGAGAGAGAGAGAGAGAGAGAGAGCGCATGCCTATGATTATCCATAACATTGAAAAATTATTTCAATATTACACATTTTTATAAAAATAAAAGTGACGGCAATGACCCCCACCCTATAAAAAAGACGCAGAAATTATATTAATACAGATTTCAGCTTTACTGCTCATACAAGAGGAACTGATGTAATCAATCATATCTGCATGATTCAGTTTCAATTGAAGGGCGTTGACCGCCGGTCGCCTATGCCATGCTTGCAAAGGATTTAAGGGGTGGACAAGAAGTTTTTAAAGAACACATGAAAAGTGAATAATGTTTGAAAATTGTTTGTGTTATGGATATACATATATTGAAATTATTTTGTAATTCAACCATTCGCTAATTTAAGAGGTACATGTAGGGTATACCCAGTCCGTATTCTAAATGTTAAAATCTATGAATATGCCTAATATGCATATGGGGGGGGGGGCACCTTCTCCCCCCCCCTTTCAATCAAAAGTTATTGATTTAGATAAGGCCAACGGGAACTTTCTCGCATCCGATTCAGATTTTACAATACATTTCTGCAGTCTGTTTTCTATCATGTTTTGTTTGGATTGATCTCTGCCATTTCAATAGGGGGTAAAGGGGGAGTTTGAATTTTAAATTTTGATTTTGAATAAATGAATAATATGCAATGGAGATCGTAATTGATTAATCTTGACCATCTTTTTGTAACGATTAAAAAAATCACTGACTTTCGCTTTCGCTCGCCAGTTTTTAACCACTTAAATGTATATGATCATTTCATAACAATACGGCCTACCGATGTAGCCTTTCTCCCTATAGAGTAATAGAGGGTAGATAAAAAAAAAATCTGATATTTTTACCCCCGACGCAGCAAAAAAATATCTCGCTCGTATTCCCCTCGCCTACATTACTTAATTTAGCATAAATATAATTCATTTGAAGGTCACATATAAAGAACCCCAAAGGGATAAATGAGAAACATGTACGTCCCTTCCCTCTTTCTGAAATCCTGGATCCGCCAATGATCCATTTCTAAAACTGTGAGTTCAGGGCTATGCTCTACATTTTCTTTTTCTCAATATTTGATAAATTTATACATCGCTATATACATTTTTATGAGTTTTAATTGTATAAACTTATACTCAAAATATGTCACCTAAAGTCCGCTCGGCACTTGAAAGCGTGAATCAAGAGCTAGGGGGATGGGTTAGGGAGGGGTATCAGTCCGAAACCCCCCCCCCCCTTTGAATTTACAAATAAGTAAGATATGTTTTTCCAGCTTATATACAAAACCATAAGTGATGATGAATCGGCAGAGCCTTCAAAGTCTATGGTTTGGCCATCCAATGCAATTTTATCGATTATTAAATTTGTCCATTTACTCTCAGTCAAGACAATGATGACTTCAGCACTTCATATGTGTTAATATTAATACATTTCACTACCTAATGACGAAATAAACTTTTTATGTTAAAAGAGTCAGGTTTTGCTTATTCATATATTTACTTTTTAGGCGCAGGGTTTCAGCTAAAAAAAAAAGACAGAAAAGTTTACTTCTTTTTAAACTCAACTGAAAAGACTTGATGGGCTATACCTTTTTTTTAGTTCAGATTTGGTAACTCCTTTTACATCAGAACAACCTTGAAATAGAAGACTACCCTGTACATAGCCGTTCAGTGGTTTGTTTATCAAGAATATACGAGGGGCGGGACGCCTGTCATTTTACATTATTTTAGACAATTCAACTTGAAAGCTTTTCATAAAGATTCGTTCTTTAAATCATGTCACTATGTAATCGATTATTGAGAGCCATAATCGATAATCGGAATCAAGTATCGAACGATAATCGATTATTTGCGATAATCGGTTCCCATCTTTGGACACCACCATGAAAGTGAAAAAAACCCTCGTTTTTAAGTACCTGTTTTTTTAATCAAATTTCATTTTGGGTCATTTACCGTTCTTATCTGATCAAGATTGTTCTGTGACTCTATTTGCATATATATACGTATACTTGAGTTCAATTTTTTTCTTCAGTTTTTTTTTTCAAAACCATGTATTGGATAGGCTGACCAACCCACCCCCCTTCCTCTAAAAAAAAAAATTCCTGGAGAAGAAAGAAAAAAAGTTTCTTAAGGTTCTTACATCAATAAAAAGATTAAAAAAAAACTACGTACGTTATCGATGTTTTTGACAAATTTTGCCCGGCTTTAAACTAACAAAAAGAAAAAGAAAACCATCATAAGTTAACTGCATGATGTCTACCAGTAATTGTTCAATGAAATATGGAATTGGACCCTCCTCCCCCCCCCCTTATTTTTTTCTAGTTATCCCTGCATGTAGCTGTATTTTAGATAAAAGAGGTTGTTTTCAAAGTGAAGAATCATGACGATATGAACATTTCTTTTACATGTCTATAGCAAACAATCCATGCAAAAAGAAGAGGGATCTCTGATATCAAATGAAATGTATTCATCTAGTCACTCAGATTTTATATGTACAACTGAGTTTAGAAATCTGAAAATCGTGAAAATTTCATCTTTTTTTGTAATTTGTTTTGTAAGCTTTTTTGAACAACTTGTGTTTAAACCGTTTGATTTCAAAATTTTTCGTAAATTTTGATTTAATAAGTTCAATGATAACAAGAACCTAAAATTGAAATCTACAGGGCTTTTTCTATGATATCTGCGTCGTTTACTATTACGTTTATTTGTAAAAATTCTTTGCCGACCAAAAAAAAAAAAAAAATCGTTCCGTTACTTTTCATTTCGTTTCTTGTGCATTTCATATTTTAAAGAACCCGTAAAACTCGGTTACTCAAGATGAGTCCCGGGAATCAAATGTTTGTTAAATTTTATAGTTTGAATTACCTCCCTTCTTAAGCAAATTTAATTTAAAATTCGGTAGAAAAAAATAATTATTTATCGATAATAAGCATGTCTTTCCCAATTCAAAGTTCCTTACTGCTATTTAGACACAGATTCAAAAGTCGTGAAGCACTTCCAAAGGAAAATTTTTGGATTTTAAAATTTAGTTGAAAGGCCTACTTATTGTTTGTGCGCATCATATTCAGCGTTTCTGCGTAACTTTTCTCGCGGAATAGAACAATTACGATGACGTCGTGTAATTGCGCGAAGAACGTCAAGGTGTTCGACTTGCACAAAAGGATATATAGACTGTTTCAATACACGAATTTATCGGAATAAAGAAATCATGGGTGATATGAAAATTGTTGATGTGTTATGTTGAATCTGAAATACGCCAAATGCTACGATGATCTCCTCAAAGGCAGATCCAGCCAAAATGGATATGGATGGGGGTCTACAATTCTGAGAGAGAGACTTTGAAAAGAGGAGTAATAAATTCTATACTTTGTTGAGATGATGTCAATTCGTAAAAAAACGGCTACTTCATAACTTGCACCAAACAACTCAATCAAATACATTTGTATCATTTTCCGGCGCAACGTTTTTAGAGGAGAAATCATGAATGTGTTAGTCAATCCGAGCCTGTGGCGGTCATTTTTTGATTTACGATATCCTCAAAAGCACAAACCTAGTCGAGTACGTTGAGCAAATTGATTTATGTGATATTTGGTTAAATTCTGTGCATAGTTTCAAAAGGAGAAGTCGAAAATGTTTCAGCCAATCAGAATTCTTGACGGCAATCTTTGATTTCCGATCACGCCAAAAACTGACTTTCTTTTCAATGCTAGTCGATAGATTGCAGAAAATATATTTTCTTGATATCAGGCGTTGAAATAAAATATCTCAACATAATGCAGTACTAGAATGTTTACATATATAGTAAATAATATTAAACAATTTTCATTGAGGAAATCAATGAGTCCCTATAAATCATCAGTATTAAACTTCCCCTTCCATCTTCCTTATCCCCAACGCACTCACAATTATGAGAGAGAGGCGTTGGATACTGAACTGCGCGGTCATCAGGCCATCTTCAGGAGCATCGAATCTACATGAAACAGAGATAATAAACTAATCCGGCATAAATCTAAATGAAATATTCCCTGCGACCAAAACACAAAAGTAATTCCACAAAATATGCCTTCCAAGGAAGCTGATTTGGATATAGTCATGTGCTCACTTATAATGATTCAGAACTGAGAGTTATAAAAAGACAGATCATATAAAAAGCTTACGTTCCTCATTTTATCGTATACAATTTCCCCTACTGATCTTGATACTCAGTTTATTATTTTTGTTTTTTTTTAGTTATTATCTATGTTTTATGCCCCTGTAATCGGATATTCGGGGGTATATAGTTTTTGGTCTGTCTGTTTGTCAGTCTTTCTGTCTGTCCGCAAAAAAAGCATAAGTTTTGAATAGTAAGTAAAAAGGCTTTCATATTTTGCATGCAGTGGCGTATCGAGCAAATTTTTTATGAAACTGGGGGCGTGGAAATCACAATGTCCTGGAGACCGAATGAGGGCTTAGCTTCCAGTATTTCGAAACGCGACCGGCGAACTGTCATTTAACAAATTAGTACCGAAACTTGAACGGACAAATGAATTAGCGACATAGGTAAAAATTATGTCAACAACCTGAAGTTGACTTTCAAAAAAGTATCATTACAGGTCCAAAGGACTTTAACTGCGTATTCGTCTTTTATGACCATTTATACATGTACAAACGTAAAAGCAATTAGATTCAGTAAACAAAAAAAAAAAAAAAAAAAAAAAAGATAGATAACGCACATGCACATTGTGAGGGAGTGTTAGGGTCGCTACATTTTTCTCCGGTAGTAGGAATGAAGTGGCAAAAGAAAGGAAGTTGAGTACGAGGGATGAAGTGGCGAGTGAAAGAGGGTGTTTATCCTGAAAATGTTAGTTTTGTTTTCTGTAAACATGTTTATATGGATGAAAAAAAATGTATATATAAATTATATGCATTGAAAATCAATAAGAAAACCGAATGGGTCAGTGCAAGTCGCACAGTTTTAAGGGTGGCTGTGGCATCATACGCAGATCAGACACAGCAACTGCTGCGGCGTGTCTGCGTGCTACCAAATTCGAGCGGAGGCGTGACTACTCCCTGATAACCCACTGACCACGTACCTATGAATCCCCAAAATTTTGCCCACGTATCACTCACTTATAAGTCGGTGCCATGACTTTGTCAAGGTTATACTTTACGTCCGATCGACGTATAAAGATATAGACACGCATTTCAATAAATTGTATTGTGAATAAATAAACATCGCGTTATAAATTTTTTCCTTCTCTATATAGACATTGGTCCGTGAACGATACTGAATATAGCCATTGTGATAGATTTGCGTATGTCTAAGTATTGTCAGTGGAAAGTAAAAACCTTGCTCCCTCATTTTTAGCAGTGTATACAGGTGATTTTAATATGCATTCTCATAACCTTAACTATAAAAAAAGAACTAAATGTCACGGATAAAAACAGAAAGACCGACCGGAAAAACAACTCGCCCTACGTGCTAGCTGAATTCAGAAATGACTCGCCCGACCGATTTTCGATACGGCACGAGCAATCGAGCAACCGCTTAAGCCCCTGTCACATCTACACGTTCTCTCGAGACGTTCTTACTACGTCCTTGAAGTCCTTGAGATTTTTCATGAACGTACTAATAACTCGGCATTTTTCACCCGGAAGGGCTTTCCAAAAGAATAATTGACGACTCTACTACGTGCGCAACACGACCTTTAGCGACCATGACACGTTAGTAGCGCGTCCGTCCCGTCTTTAATACGTTAAGTCAAGTTCGCACTACGATCGGCCTCAAGTTCACACTACGATGAAGGCGTCTGTGTTACGATAGTACGAAGTTATTACTACGTTCTTGAAGACCTTACTGCGTTCATGCTACGATCATGACACGTTCAAAGGATAAGTTGTTTGTACAATGTCTATTTTGATTTTTTCGACCTCTAAAACCAAGAACGTGGTAAGACGGACAGAGACTGTTCTGTCATCAGCGCGTCCTCACTACGACTGTTTTGAACAGTTCAAAACGGTCGTGATGGCTCGGCGTATGGGCACGTTCGTCGGCGTCCTTACTACGACCTTAATACGTATCAGCGAGTTCTTCCTACGTTCCCCGCGTCCTTACTACGTTCACGACACGTTTCAAACAATTTTGACGGTCGTAGTGCGAACGCCATGCAAGAACGTGAAGGTGTGACAGGGGCTTTATGTACAGCCCTGTGGTATATGACATTCTTTTTTGGTACGTATATATGACGTCAAGTTACATAACTCTTCCTTTCGACGCTATATTAGCGCTAACGCAATCTATATTGCAGGGCTTACATTTCTTTTGTAAGCGCGATGACACCGGTCTTTCTTTACATAAAAGGCATCGGGAATTCTTCAGCTTACATTCTTGACCGATACTATGTCTTTCCCATCAGTAGTTTTTTTTCTACAATATCCATGTAATGTGTGATATTGGCATAATGTGATTAAGAAGATGAATTGACTGAAAACTATATCAATCAACGATTGTAAATATAGGTAAGAGTCACATGTATACAAATTAATATGTGATTTAAGAAGTGGATAAGCCTTATTTCCATTCTAATTTAGATACAACATAAAAATACGTTGTAAAACGCAGTTTCTGCAATCACCTCTCAGTTGGCGCTACTGAAATCTTGCAAGAATTCCCGATGACTTAGAAATTTCTCTTCATATATCTCTTGTATATATATCTAACTAACAACACGCAAAGTTTTATAAAAATACCATCAGTAGTTTTGAATAGGCAGATTTCCCTTTAATTGTGAGTACTATACCATAGTGTACATGCGTGTTCAACAGTGCAGCACTCAGTAGCCCTCAAAGGACGTCAGTAAAGATGCTTCTTAATTGTGAGTATTATACCATATTGTACATGTGTGTTTAACAGTGTAACATTTAAAAGTCCTGTACAGACTTCAGTAGAGATGCTTCTAAATTGTTAGTATTATACCATAGTGTACATGTGTGTCTATCACTGCAGAACCGATTAGTCCTCAACAGACGTCAGTACACATGCTTCTTAATTTTGAGTACTATACCATAGTGTACATGTGTGTTTAACAGTGCAGCACTCAGTAGTCCTGTACAGCCAACAGTACAGCTGCTTCGTAATCGTGAGTATTATACCATAGTGTACATGTGTGTCTATCACTGCAGAACCGATTAGTCCTCAACAGACGTCAGTACACATGCTTTTTAATCGTGAGTACTATACCATAGTGTACATGTGTGTTTAACAGTGCAGCACTCAGTAGTCCTGTACAGCCAACAGTACAGCTGCTTCGTAATCGTGAGTATTATACCATAGTGTACATGTGTGTCTATCACTGCAGAACCGATTAGTCCTCAACAGACGTCAGTACACATGCTTCTTAATCGTGAGTACTATACCATAGTGTACATGTGTGTTTAACAGTGCAGCACTCAGTAGTCCTGTACAGCCAACAGTACAGCTGCTTCGTAATCGTGAGTATTATACCATAGTGTACATGTGTGTTCAACAGTGCAACATTCAATAGTCATGTACAGACTTCAGTACAAATGCTTCTAAGTTGTGAGTAGTATACCATAGTGTACATTTTTGTCTATCACTGCAGAACCGAGTAATCCTCAACAGACGTCAGTACAGATGCTTCTTAATTGTGAGTATTATACCATAGCGTACATGTGTGTTTAACAGTGCAGCACTCAGTAGTCCTCAAGAGACGTCAGTTCAGATGCTTTTTATTGTGAGTATTATACCATAGTGTACATGTGTGTTTAACAGTGCAACACTCAGTAGTGCTCTCGAGGTGTTTGTACAGATGCTTCTAAATTGTGAGTATTATACCATAGTGTTCATATGAGTCTTACACTGCAGCACTCAGTAGTCCTCAAAAGACGTCAGTACAGATGCTTTTTAATTGTGAGTATTATACCATAGTGTACATGTGTGTTTAATTGTGCAGCACTCGGTAGTCCTGTACAGACATCAGTACAGCTACTTCTTAATCGTGAGTATTATACCATAGTGTACATGTGTGTTTAACAGTGCAGCACTCAGTAGTCCTCTACAAATGTCAGAACAGCTGCCTCTTTATTGTGAGTATTTTACCAAAGTCTATTTGTGTGTTTAACAGTGCAGCACTCAGTAGTCCTCTTCAGACGTCAGTACACATGCTTCCTAATTGTGAGTATTAATCCATGGTGTAAATGTGTGTTTAACAGTGCAGCACTCAGTAGTCCTCTACAGAGATAAGTACAGCTGCTTCGTAATGGTGAGTATTATACCATGGTGTACTTTTGTGTTTAAAAGTGCATCACTCGGTAATCTTATACAGGCGTCTGTACAGCTGCTTCTTAATGGTGAGTATTATACCATAGTGTACAAGGGTTGTCCGTAAAGTTCGTGGACTGCCTTGATAAAAACTAGCAAACAATGGTAAATTAAATGAATGTTTGATTTTTATCAAATTCAAGTTTCATATCAATAATATGCAAAATTTCATCAAAAACAAAGCACAAATAGTTATATTTCTATACAAATTTAAAAGGACTTTTCCTCAGACACGGAGCACTAGCATGAAAATCGTTAAGATTTTATGCACGATTTCTTTTTTAGTTTCAAAGTTAACTACAATTTCCCGGATTCTTAGTCGCCGATCACTATGAATCACGTCATGTTCTTCATTTAAAAGCATTTCTTTCTTTTATAGAAAGTCTTCCCTAGCGCATACCTTCCTGTAAACTGTCTCTAACGTCCAAAAATCCTCTTTGCCACATGAGGACTTGCAAACAACTAGTTTTACCATTTTTCCGACTGTTTAAGGAATGTATGAGTCTCTCTCGGTGTTTTTCTGAGGTCTTTACAGAATTTTATCACTTCTCTCTGCTCCGCCTAGCGAGAAAACGTCATTTTTTCGAGCAATGGCGATCACATCCTATTACCTTCAGATCCGGTTTTCTCTGTCATCTAGTAACTTTGAACGTTCAAATGTGTTACGTCATAACTATTGTCAACATCACAATGTAAAAATTATCGTTTAATCCGTGGAATTTTAACAAAATGCAAATGAAATGAATAAAATGATAGACAACATATTTCGGTAAAAATGTACCATGATCCGGGTCACCATTCTATGTCTAATTACAACGTCATAGTAATAATAAAAATAAAATATGATAATTGTTTACATTTTGTAATTCGCAAATAGTATTTTATAATAGATATACTAAAAATAAATATATTTGGCGCTAATTTTTCTTTACTTAAGACTTGTCCGCGAACTTTACGGACGGCCCTCGTACATGTGCGTCTAACAGTGCAGCACTCAGTAGTCCTGTACAGACATTAGTATAGCTATTTCGTAATCGTAAGTATTCTAACATAGTGCACATTAGTGTCTAACAGTACAGCACTCAGTAATCCTTTATAGACATCAGAACATCTCTTTCTTAATCGTGATTATTATACTTTAGTGTACGTGTGTTTAACGTCCGCACGGATACCTCTTAATTGTGAGTATTATACCATAGTGTACATGAATGTCTAAAAGTAGCACTCAGTAGTCCTCTTCAGACGTCAGTACAGCTGCTTGTTAATTGTGAGTATTATACCATGTTGTACATGTGTGTCTACCAGTGCAGCACTACAGACATCAGTAGAGCATTTATTATTATAACATAGTGTAAATAAGTGTTTAACAGTGCAGCACTCATTAGTCCTCTTCAGACGTCAGTATGACTGCTTCTTTATTGTGAGTATTATACCATAGTATACATGTGTATCAAACACTGCAGCACTCAGTAATGCTATACATACATCAGTAAAGATCATTCTTAATTGTGAGTATTATACCATAGTGTAATGTGTGTTTAACAGCGCAGCACTCAGTAGTCCCCTACAGACGTCAGTATGACTGCTTCTTAATTGTGAGTATTATACCATAGTATACATGATTATCTAACACTGCAGCTCTCAGTAATGCTCTACAGACATCAGTACAAATGATTCTTCATTGTGAGTATTATACCATAATGTACATATGTGTTTAACAATGCATCACGCAGTAGTCCTCTACAGACATCAGTACAGATCCTTCTTTATTGTGAGTATCATACCATAGTGTACACATAAGTGTCTACCTGTGCAGCACTAAGTAGTCCTATGCAGACGTCAGTACAATTTCATCTTAATTGTGAGAATTATACTATAGTGTACATGTGTGTCTTTCAGCGCAGCACTCAGTAGTCCTTTGCAGACGTCGGTAGAACTTCTTCTTAATTGTGAGTATTATACAATAGTGTACATGTGTGTCTAACAGTACAGTGCTCAGTAGTCCTCTCAAACGTCCCTGCAGCTGTTTTTAATTGTGAGTATTATACCATAGTGTACATGTGTGTTTAACATTGCAGCACTCTGTAGTCCTCTACAGACGTCAGTACATCTCTCTCTTACTTGTAAGTATTATACCATATTGTGCATGTGTGTTAAACAGTGTAGCACTCAGTATTCCCCTACAGTCGTCAGTTGAGCTGCTTCTTACTTGTACGTATTATACCATAGTGTACATGTGTGTTTAACAGTGAAGCACTCATTAGTCGTCTTCAGACGTAAGTATGACTGCTTCTTAATTGTGAGTATTATACCATAGTATACATGGGTATCTAACACTGCAGCACTCAGTAATGCTCTACAGACATCAGTACAGCTTCTTCTTAATTTGATTATCATACCATAGCGTACATGTGTGTTTAACAGTGCAGCACTCATTGGTCCTCTACAGACGTAAGTATGACTGCTTCTTAATTGTGAGTATTATACCATAGTATATATGTGTATCTAACACTGCAGCACTCAGTAATGCTCTACAGACATACGTTAAAGAAGTCCTCTACTCGTGGGTATTTTCACTTACATATACTCGGACAAACTCAAATTACAAAGTATTGGTAGTTCCATAAAAATATATTGTCTCGTTTATCCTTGAAACATCGATTTATAGGCCCATATCAACAAGCTAGCAATTTAACACAGAACTAGTCTGCAACTTCCGCCGAAATTGAAAGTACAAATTCGTGACGTCAGATGTGTGTATACACTACACATTCACACGGTGACGTAATGTGAAGTATAGTGTTTATATTGTACATTTATAATTATTTTTCGGTTTAACCATTTTCAAAGTAAACATCAGTGTTTTTTTAAGAACTGTACAATTTCATTGTCGGATCCATCCAGGTGTAGTGGGTGGGGGTGGGGGAGGGGGTCTTCCCCATTCCTGGTAAGACTTACATGAACACGGAGAAAATATTAGATAATGAATGGAGGGTGATAGGATATGAAATCCTAAGTAAAGCCTTTCCTAGCTGTCTAGATTGGATCTCAAATTGATATTCTAATCAGCTTAAAAGTAGCTAGGATTGAGGGGGGGTGGCGCAACTGTATTAGGAAGAGGGTGAAAAATGAAAATTAATGTCATTAAATTGACGACACATTTTTTAGCCGTTTCTGATAATATGAAATTTATTTTCTGAAGTTATATAAAGTTGTGAAGGTAAAAAAAAATTAAATGATTAGAGTCGACAAAAAAAATAAATGATATGGCCTGGAAAGTTGTCTGTTCAGGATTTCAGGAAAAAAAAAATAACTTTCTTGAAATTCAATACCGGGAGAAGTGATCATGTAATGTATATCGAATAAAATGAAATTCTAATCGTTTCAGAATTAAACGGAAAGTAACGAGCGTTCTTCGTCAACATTAAGTGATCGAGTATCTCAGTACGAGAGAGATCCGAGGTACATTACAAGAATTCAAGACGGACTTAATTTATTAATAATACTATCTTCGCTCCAAAAGAATATGATCACTGTGTTGCCCAGAACAATAAATAGATATCCGGAATACATATACAAGTATTTGATATGGTATCTTGTTTATGATTATCAATTATATTTTTTTTTCCCGAAATTCAGTCGCGACGTCCCCACCCCAATCTATCGAAAATTTTGTAAACATATGTAATGGGTTATGCTCTGCATATTGAAAACTGAAGTTCTTGCGTATTTCGATGTTCCACACGGATCCGTTTCAAACCAGGTTTCGTCATAAGCATGTCATAGACGGAGCGTAGTACTTACGACTCCGTTCATTAATAATTCTCGTAAAAGGGGAAAGAAGTCGAACTCATCAGTTGGACAATTTCCAGGGCAGGGAAGGCCATGCGACTTAGTCCCAAACCGATAAAAAATTGCACGTTAAATCGGCAACTCGCTGCGCCCTAGTGCACATTATTCTACGGCGACCGTGTCCATTTTCGGCATTTAAATCACGTCGTTGCGTATGCATCTGCTCATTCGAGAGTTTCTTTTCTATTATGATACAATATTGATTTTTCTCCAACATGCTCTGCGCCTTATTTAAATCTGCAACGTCCACTTACGTATCTTAAATTTACGTACAGGTACTTGTGTATGCGTTCGTCCGTAATATTATCATGTCATTTTAACTTAAGTGGTCAGTCAATGGGTAAATTTGTTTTTGAAGACATGACAATGTCATTTTATTTTGGATCTGGCGGACATAAATTGCATAGAAAATCCTTGGGACAAAAAAAAAAAAAAAAAAAGATTCGATGTTGATGTGTGCGAGAATTCTCGCATCCAAGTAAAATCAATGCGGTTTTTAAGAAAGAGATGCGAGAATCTCGCAAAATCGCGCCCCAAAAGGATCCCTGCGTTTGATGAAACATTTGATGGACATTTATTTGTTTACATTCAATAAAAAATTTTGTTTTACAAAACAACAATCGTCAAACATCGTATCGTTATTTATGAGGTGGGAGGGGGGGGGTGTCTGGAGACGAGAGTTAATATGTCTGGAAATTCGGGCGAGAGGGGGGTTAATATTTGTCTTTAACAGTTGTTGCATACTGACTTTTTTCGGCACTTGTAAAAAAATCTAGCTCGTATCTTTCCTTCTTTCTTTCTTTTTTCCCCGCTCACAAAAAAATAAGTACATTGAACATGTCGATGAGTTATATTTTTACATTAATTTTGATTCTCACCGATATTTTACAGACATAATTTCTCCCTTCTTTAACATGTACATGGCATGCTTTTTCCAATGTAAGGAATGTAATATTTATTGAAGTACGTACGTGTCGACTGGAAGTGGGGAGGTACAAAATTTAATGTCAATGATGGTATCAATAGCAGCTGAACGGGAGGGAGTCAGATTATCGGGGAAATTATAGAATTTTGTAAATAGGATACCATCTACAAGCGTGATCTAGACGGTTAGGACGTCATGACCCCTTGGATTCGCCAAAAATGCAGATTTTTTCTTTGTTTTACTAGTACATGTAGTATGTTTTTTTCCGAAATAGACGGCTTACCCCAAGCCCCCATTTTCTTTCCGGGGGAAAGGAAGGTTGGTTCCCTTAAGATTTTTTATCTATGTATGCCTTAGAATCCCTCTCTGAGATCAACTTAGGATTCTGGAAGTCGTTTAAAATATATCAACACATGTACGTACGTATATAAATAAATTATGTACATTAGTAGTTTTCATGTAAATATTTAGGTTTCATAATTAAATGCTCTTTTATCATATTTATCACTCATACACTCTTATTTGATATGTCCTTTGGCATTTATAAGAGTACATGTATCCACAACATGCATGTACACCTCTATATATAGCGTTATGAAACGTGGTTCCCTTTTACACACTTCTGACGTACTTCCGGTGTGTACAGCTATTTTGAGAAATTGGAAAAGGTGGTAAAATATAAATGGGTCTATATCAGCTCTGAAAGAGATTACATAATGGGGAAATTTCTTGTTGGAATTTAGTTTGATATGAACTGTAATATACACGAAAATCTCCACGACTAGAGAACTTCTTTAAGATCATTCTTAATTGTGAGTATTATACCATAGTATACATGTGTATCTAACACTCAGCACTCATTAATGCTCTACAGACATCAGTACATATCTTTCTTAATTGTGAGTATTATACCATAGAACACATAAGTGTCTACCTGTGCAGCGCTAAATAGTCCTATGCAGACGTCAGTACAATTTCATCTTAATTGTGAGAATTATACTATAGTGTACATGTGTGTCTTACAGTACAGCACTCAGTAATCCTTTGCAGACGTCAGTACAACTTCTTCTTAATTGTGAGTATTATACTAAAGTGTACATGTGTGTCGTACAGTACAGCACTCAGTAGTCCTCTGCAGACATCAGTACAGCTCCTTCTTAATTGTGAGTATTATACCATAGTGTACATATGTGTCTAACAGTGCAGTACTCAGTAGTCCTCTACAGACGTCAATACAGCTGTTTCTTAAACTTGAGTATTATATACCCTAGTGTATATGTGTGTTTAACATTGCAGCACTCAGTAGTCCTCGACAGACGTCAGTACAGCCGCTTCTTACTTGTAAGTATTATACCATAATGTGCATGTGTGTTTAACAGTGCAGTACACAGTAGTCCTCTGCAGATATCAGTACAACTGCTTCTTACTTGTAAGTATTATACCATAGTGTACATGTGTGTCTAACATGGCAGCTCTTTGTAGTCCTCTTCAGACATCAGTAAAGCTGCTTTTTAATGTTGAGTATTATACCATAGTGTACATGTACATGTGTGTCTAACAGTGCAGCATTCAGTAGTCCTCTACAGACATCTGTACAGCTGCTTCTTAATCGTTAGTCTTATACCAAAGTGTACTGGTATGTCTAACATTGCAGCACTCAGTAGTCATCTACAGACATCAGTACAGCTGCTCCTTTATGGTGAGTATTATACCAAAGTGAACATGTGTGTCTGACAGTGCAGCATTCTGTAGTCCTCTACAGACATCAGTACAGCTGCTTCTTCATTGTGAGTATTGTACCATAATGTACATGTGTATAACAGTGGAGCACTGGTTCAACTGATCAACTTCAAAATAAAACTACATGACGTATTGAACCTACCAGGTTTAATCATTTGCATACTACACATGCGTTTCTTCCACTGCAGCACTAAGTTATCCTTTACATACACCATCTGTCATGCTGCTTTTTTATTGTGAGTATGCAAGTCGTAGTGTATTATCATGATTATAATAGCTTTGCGCCAAAGTTGTATATGAAATTAGAAAATGCAAAGATAGAGTTTTACTGATAGATAATGCATTGATAATGCAATGCATCCGGTACCATAAAATAAGAATTGACTTAAGTCTAAATTTCAATTTTCTATTGTCTCATCAAAATATAAGTGTTGACTTAAAATTATTTACAGAATTTGTCCATTTCGTCTCGATATTTTACATTTTCGCTGATTTGCCATATATCGTAGTTTGAGAAGTTAACTTCAGATGGCTCAATGATCCAAGAATTCTTTGTCAGTGGAAAAAAATGCTTTCTATTTATTTTATATTGATATATGATGATTTATATTTGTAATTAAGATTACATATGATCGCTCATTTCATTGACAAGTTGTTCTCTGAATATACATGTGTAAATCATTCCGAGATCTGTTGCAAAACCATGAATTTGGATTGATAAAAACATGATATATTATAATAATTCCAGATTGAAACCATTCTTGTAATCATTTTCATCATAATATAATCAAATATGTATGTTTCTTTAAAGAATGCTTTCAAAGAGTGAAATAGCTAAAACTATTCCGGAAAAGTAAATTTTGTGTACCCCCACCCCAAAATAGAATCTAAAAAAGTACTCGGTACTCTTATTTGACATCAAAGTGATGAGAAGTCTTTGTCAAAAATTATTTTCTTTTAAATATTTTTCAATGAGAAACTCTGTCCTTCGAAACAAAATATGAAAAAAGTACATGTTATCGTTCATGCTGATTTAAAATACTTGGTTGTCATAGAAACAATGTTGTCAAAATTTGCAACAAGCCAAATGCCCTGTTCCATAAGTTGACATTGAACTTATGAAAATATTTGTTCAAAGCTGTTATAATTGACATGTATTTCAAGATCAGACTCTAATCTTTTTACAAAAGTAAAAACATTACGTTTTACTTCGTTTCGATAGTGTAAAAATCTACTTGCTTTAATCCAGACGGACGGACGGACGGACGGTGGACTTAGCGCTATGACAATAGCTCAGGTACGTGAGCTAAAAATCAGAGACTCCGAGTCGAGATTATTCAGTGAAAGTTTCAAATTCTTGTACAAAGAAGAAGGGATGGATCTCCAAGGAAGAATACTTACATGTATGTATCAATTGAATAAAAATAAACAAGTTTACAAATAATTTGTCGATAAAATAAACAAGAAAAGGGAAGTAACATGTGTGATTCTAAATTTCCCTGGCAAAGTGTTATTCGTCCATTTCTTTTATAAATTCACCTTTCATATTTGTTAGAGTTTCGTCATATGAAGTTCAAAATGTTTTGTTCAAAATGTTATATCTGGTTCCATCAATTTATTTGGGGATACGGAAATATTTCAGAATTATAGCTAAAGTCAACGGAACAGTTAAGACATTCCAGGTCAATAAAAGAACATCCATAACCTCCCTCATTCTCGATTATGCGTTCAATTATCTGTGAAATGGATATATCATTGAATCAAGCAGGGTTAAAACTAAAATTCATTCGCTCAAACTTTTCAAATAGGAAAACTTTATTCGATATCATCTCGCTGCAAGTAGGAAAAATTGACAAAAGTGAAATAAATTATTTTAACCAAAGATTATTAGAGAAACCAAACTTGAAATATCTTATCTATGATATCGCTAGAATCTTCAAGAAATTTATCTTCTTTATTTTGTTCGCAGGCAACAAGCGGCTGAATTTACGAAGACGACGTTCTAAAAACGATACGTTTACGTTAGTAGCCCGAGTGTCTCACATACGGGAAACTTTTGTATATATAAATTAAACGAAACATTTGACTAAATATTTATTACACTCAGATTATAGATGATAATTTTTTGTTTTGTTACCAAACTTGCCGAAATCCGTCAACAAACAAGCGATTTGCGGAGGAGTTTGAAGACCGAAAACTAAAACAGGCCACATAAGAACGTACCGCACTCGATATCTGATGACGTCAAACGATTATTTGAGTCCCCCCTTAGGTCAATCCTTAGTTTATGATGCCGATATATATATATATATATAGACGTATACATATGTGTCTAACAGTGATGCACTCAATACTTCTGTCTAGAATTTGTCCTGCTAATTCCTGATCGGGGATTTGCACTTTAGCGGGTGCTGTTTTTGTCGCTTATGCACATTTCAAAGGTTGTAAATATTTGGTTGATAATGCTACATGTTAACTGAAATAGGACGGAATTTTGTTTTTCACGCCTCGGTGTCATGCGGTGATTAAGCTACAAAAGCGGGGATGTTGGGGCGGCAGCCACTATAACAAATGCATTGAAACACTTGACTTACTTACCTTATATGTCAAATTCATCTAAGCTATTGTCTAGAGCCTGATGTTGGTGGATCTGAGGCTGAAATTGATAGATATTGTGGACAGGACAAAGGATTTGTCGAATTTTTAACGGTTATGAGTTCGAGGAAGGCCTTAGATTTTTCGTCGGAGCTGTTTAGGTATTGTTTTCTGACACAATATTCAGCAAAGTAGGAGTCGTTCAAGGATTGTACCGTTCCATACCTTGGTAAACTGTTTAAAGGGCGTGCCATGTGCTTTCAATAGTGTTTGTTCATGCACCGGTTCCTTAGTTTACGAACTCCTTGCTATGATTGACTGTCTGGTGGATGTATGACAAATATGGATAATGACCTTACTCCAATACACAGTACAAAATCGATAATTTAGAAAATCATAAACCGAAGGCATACAAATCCAGGATAAAAAAGAACCAAAGCAACAAAGAAAAACATCCACCATGTGAAATGAAGCGAAATGCCAAAATGGGAATGAGATCTTCGCTCTGAAGACTAGAATATGCCTTCCAACAATCACTATTAATAACTGTACCAGGCAAAACAAACTCTTTTATGATTGATATGAGTGTTTCTGCACTCCGATCCTCCGCTGTTCTGAAAAGCGATTTCTTACTTTCTCTATCTATTCCCCCAAATACCCAGACTCCATTTACTCTCCTTCCACGATGACACTTTCTTTTTCGAAATTTTGATTCGGCTATTTCGACAGTTTTTCCGACTCCACCAATTTTACTACTGTGTTTTTCCAAAATTTCCAAACAAACTTCTCTCGCGAAATTAAACCAGTCTACCTTTGTATGTTCACTTCCAATTCTCAATTCATGTGGTACGAGCTCCTCTGGATATTTGTAGACCCAATAGTCTGTTAACATGGTTAATTAAAGTATTATCATCAAGGATAAATGAGATTTTGAAAAATAAGAATCTTTCCTACTTGAGTATTTCTTTCCACACTTTTTATCACTGCAACGCCAACAAATACCGTCTTTGCTAAAGGAACTGTCTTTCCTCAAAGTAATCTGTCCCTTCACACAAATTTGACATTATCCTCCAAAATCTCCAATTAAAATTTCCCTTTGTAGCTAGTCAATAAGTTGATTTTGATCTCTGCAAATCTCGTAAATAAGTGTAATCAAGTGCTTTTACTGTTGTTTTTAAAAAAAAATGAGAACCCTATTTAAACGTGCTTAAACAATGAAATTTATACTTAATTACCATCTTTAAAGTTTTCTCGAGGGCAAGGTGTTTCCAATTTCTTTGAAAAGATTTAACACAAAGAGAAACCTAAATAAGAAGTATGCAACCCTATGAAATATAAGTGCACCTGTATGTACACCTGTTTAATGCACGCTTTATGATTCGATCCAACAGGTATTTAATGAACAGGAGTGTTCGAAATTGAAGTACACTTGCAAAACAGGGGTATGTATTAAAATTTACAAAAATATGATATTGCCAAAGATTATCCCTAATTCGAAGTCAACTTGCCCTCAGGGATGATTAATAAACTTATCTGTGTAAAAATTCTGCCAAATGATATCATTTTCGGAGTGCTGTCATATTTCTAAAGCGGGGTAATATTCATCCCTGTGTACACAAAATAACAAATGTAAAATAATCAAATTTATAGCAAAATAAATGCTTAAGCATCATCCTATCATTATCTGATAGTAGACTAGTTAAAGGATGTTAAAATCTAAGTGCCATCCAATAATGCTATTCTGGTCATAACTAGTAACCAAATCGACTCTACAGGAAATTTAGAGCCGCACACTCTCTGAAAAGTAAATGCACAAATTTAAATTAAAAAAAAAAATCAGAAATACATTTGGCTTAGTCAGAAATCCTTTTGGCACATGTCTGGTGCATCAGAATAGGTTTGACATTTTCTTCAAGAAGGTAAAGAGTTGGAACACTCCCGTATCCTTTTTATTTACTATTAAACATCCGTTGATTAATGACACCCATAGAGTGTTCTCGAGAATTCTAGCAAATACCAATCTTTTACCTAAACCTATGACCTGTGACCTTACAAATAGCAACACCAAGGCTGCAAAATACGATCGTTAGGATTTTTCTCATTCTCAATAAAGAAAAAAGTTTTTAAAACTACCCTGTATATTCTATTTTGAAAAAAGCATATAATGAAATATTCTTAATAAATTTGATTAATTTCAGAAGAGCTATTTTCAGCAAAAAATGGATTTGACGTCTGATCTCTGACCTTGACAATCCAACTGCTGGATACAGAGACATAGAAAGTTTCAATCTAAAGCTAAAGTTCATCCGAAATTTTGCCTGCAACAAAAAACTTTCTTTAACCCTCTTTCTTTTATTTCTAAATTATATGAAATAAGATACGCAAATCCGTAATCTATGTGCAGAGAAATGCTTTCGTCTTTTTGTATTTAATGTGTCAAAACATTTCCTTCCAGAAAAAGAATTTTGATTTTAAATATTTAGAACTGATATCTATCTAAAACCGAAGAATTACTTTTACCTTTTACTCCTGATTTTGAACAAAATGCGGCATTTTTTCTCGTGAAGGTCAATCCACATATGGATATTCCAGCTCCAACAGTTTGGTTTTTGTATTATTTGAAAGATCTACAGCATAAACAAATGTGGACATGTACCATTTCCCCTTACACATAATTCTCAAACATGAGAACAAAGGTATGAAAAGCTGATATATATGAAAGATTATGCCTTCTCCTATTGATATACAAAGTTTTAAAAATATATTGACCTTAAATGGATTTTTAATAAAGTTTTGAAATATTTTCACCAAATATCCATTTCAAGCCCCAAAGACTCTTTAACCTTTGACCCATAACCTTGAAAATCTATAGAGCACAGGACGAAAAAACAGGTTTCCATACCTTGGAAACCTGGTGGAAACCACATGGAAACCCGGGGTTTCCATGTGGTTTCCACCAGGTTTCCATGATGGAAACCAGTGGTTTCCATGTGTTTGGAAAGCGCTAACCGCCCGGTTTCCACGATGGAAACCACTTGGAATCGGGTTGGAAACCTCAAGTTTCCTTTTGGTTTCCATACCTTGTAAACCTGTATAAGAGCTGGTTTCCACGATGGAAACCACTTGGAATCGGGTTGGAAACCTCAAGTTTCCTTTTGGTTTCCACATCTTGTAAGCCTGTGTAAGAGCTGGTTTCCATGTTGGAAATTAGTTGGAAACTTGATGTTTCCTTTTGGTTTCCATATCTTGTAAAATTGTAAACTGGTTTCCATATACTGTAACTGTATGAAAAAGGAAATAATATCTCTTTTATGTGTTAGTATATACAGTGAATTTGAAAGTTTTGAATCCTGTACTTTTCGTATTCCTTTATATCAGTATCAAGGCTACATGTATATTCTTCTATGTACTCTTTACATGTATGTCATGATAAAAAACCCTAAAACATGCTTATCATACTGTGTAATATTTATTCAGAATACATGCTTATTCAACATCAGATGTACAAGATTCCATGAAATCATAAATATACAATTTTGAGCTTTCAAATTTAAAAATGACATCTTCCATTCTTCATTGATATTAATATGTCATGTTTTTTAAGATGGAAATGAAATTTAGAAAAAGATGGACGTGTCCCTTGAAACCACTACAGAAATAAATTGTACTTGTATTTTTTGAAAAAAAAAACCCAGATTCTTTTAAACAAGTGTTTAGAAATGATAGACAAATTTTATCCTTGCCAAAAACAGACAAAGTCACAAAGAGATCTCTTTCAGATAAAATTTGTTATTCTGCAGAGATTGACACTCGACGGAAATCCCAGTTCATGATGTTTCAGACCACTGTTACAAAACTTTTTCTTCTGTCCTCTACTTTTTCTTCTGTCTTTTGTCTCACCTGGAATGAATGAAAAAAAAATGATACAGTAAGCGGCAACAGAATTACAAACTACAGTTGTACAGAACTAATATTGCAGGTTGGGATGTCACAAGATGCCTATGTCAACAATTTGTGAATTTTAAGAAAGTGGAAGTTCCAGGTTGAGCAAACCCAACTTGTACGTGTACGAGAACTTGTACGTGTACGAGAACTTGTACGTGTACGAGAACTTGTACATGTATTTACATGTTATCTGTTTACACGTTGAAGTTATGTGGTTGAGCAAATGTCACAACATGTACTGCTATGTGTAAATCATATATACGTTTTGTGACATAATTTATATTTTGTTTACAACTGCTTATTCGTCAATAACTTGCAATCTAGATTCTAAAGGTAAGGTTAATTCAGCATTGACAATGAATTGATTCATCTATTCCAAGTAATCAGATTTATATAACATAAAAATTAAACTTCAAGAGTAAAATTTTTGGTCAAATTTGAGGGTTCTTCTTTAAAATGTGATACATTTTATTTGCAATCCCTTCTAATATTCAGAAAGGACATACGTTCCCAAATAAATTGAATATAGGTTTTCATAGGTTATCTGCATTCAGTTGCTTATAAAATCTACAAGTACATTTAATCATAAACGTGTACTTACAGCTTTACATGTTTTACCGAACGTGTAACACAGGTGTGTGGAGCGCAAAATGTTATGACGTCATAAACAACTTTTTGACGTACGTGTACAAATTCGGTTTGCTCAACCTCTCTATCATACCACGGTGATAGTGAAATATCAACCCCGAGTGTGCAAAATTCTGCAAGTCAAGAACGAGGCTTGCCGAGTTGTGGACAAGCAAAATTTTGTACATGAGGGTTGAGATTTAGCCATCCCTCCCTCATGATTTTGTTTGATTGTTTTTCTCCCACAACTTATCTGTCTGTGTCTGTTATAATAGTTATTTGTTGTTTGACCGAAAATGTGTGACCTCTTCCTTGAAAATGACCAAGATCTGATTTGGGTAAAAATTTAGTCCAATCATGCTTTACCATCCCTGCCAATTTGAAAGATGTATGATGTATGGCCAAAAATGTAAAAGTGTGACTACCAGACAGATAGACAGACAGACAGATGCCTGACAAATGATCCCTTTATGTCGCTCTTATGTTGCAGGCGACATAAATGAAGTGTCTCAACTCAATATAGTAAGAAGCTTACATTGACATCATTGGATGCTAATTTTTCATGCAGTCCTTCTAGTTCTTCAATGGTTACAGTACAATATTGACCTGAAAGTGAAAATGAAGATTTAATATGTTGAAATTTATCAAATAAGTCTTCAGAGTTTACGAAAAGTGCCGGATTGCCGGCAATCTCCAGTGGATTTTTCGAATGTCCGACAGTTTCTAGTTTCGAGCCAGACAAAATGTCAGACAAAATGCCTGACAAAATGTCCGATGGTTTTTTGTTCCAAGTCCAAAATAACGACACACAATTTACAAGATTTGATTTTAAATAAAGACATTTAAGTATTTAATATATTTCACAAAATTACAGGACATGATGATATACATAATGTATTACAATTGTTAATATAATACATGTTTAACTTTTAGTCATACCAATCCTTGATCCATGTCCATGGCAACTTTTGGTTACAGTACTCTACATCTTTTGAATATGTACATCATTCTTTTCCACATTCAGCATCAGATATATAGTTAAGATGTCGTAGATGGCCTCTGATCGTGCACCGTACACATGCTTGGATAAGAAAGTAATGTCAAGGCTACACCAGGTATACTGAAAGAAAAATTGAAAAATTAAATTAAATCAGCTTAATAAGAGAGAAAAAGTTCAGGGAATTAATCTGCCTTTGCGACCTGCACCCAGGACCCATAGATTTCCAATCACTGTGTTTCCTAGTCAATACAATAATTCTAAAAGCATTCAAGTTATGAATGATCTTAATTTGTTGTTGTTGAACTTGTTTTATTAGAATATCTGACGAATTGCAGAAATGCCTACATATCTACAATAAAAATGATGTATCGTGATACAAATCCTATCCAGGGTTCTCATTAAGAGCCGACAACCGGCGATTTCTCACCTCAAACTTTGGGTAAAATCGCCGTCTACTTTCCGTAAAAAAAGTGTCGTATTTCAATGTCAGTTTCTTTAAGTACGAAAATTGAACGTCTACTAAATTAAAGGAAATTACGTTGTCCTTTAAAAAGCTGTCACTATACAAGGTACGCGTTAAATATTTCCGTAACTACAGTGAGAAAACATTGATTTCAACGCAGCGTGACGGGTCATTTTACGGCAATGTATATTAAAGAAGCACAATGGGACGATTAGATCTCGACTTTTCACACCTGTAAATAAGATTTTTTTAAATACAAAAATTGTATTGTTATTTACCAATCAACGGCCGGTCTTTTGCGTGTAAACATCAAACGCAAGTTCATATAATTTTCTACCTCGGTCTATTTTCTGTATGTAAACAACGTACTAGTAATTATACAAACAATATCAACAATTCGCTGTAATATTGAGTCTGTTGATGCATCCGCAAAAGATGTGAGCCGACAGTAACTGCTGAGTGCGTGATCCCCCTTGCAGAATTCAAAACGTCACATACTCGTTTAATATCTAACATCCGTGGACCGAACGATCTATATTAAAACTCAATGCTTTTAAAAAAATGCGAGAGGAAAATGTTTTTTATTTAAAAAAAATCAGAATTGTTCACAATGAGGAGAGCCATAAAAATACATCAAAGTACCAATATTATGACTGATAGTTCAAAGCTTCCATGGGCGAAAGTTGGGGGGGGGGAGGTGACTAAACGTAAGATTTATTTTTCATGTACATGATGTAGGAATCAGAAAGCTATTGAGTTAGTTTACAATCTATTTGGATAGAAAGAAAACAACTTTTTCCCAGTATAACAGGAAATTCCAAGCGTTTCTCATGAGAATGCTAGTGGTGAATATTGTTCACAAAACTTGCAACACATGTTATAAAAGTACTATTCAAGGAAAAAATATCTATAGTATTTTTTTTACTGTCTAGATGGCTGGAAGAAATGCCCTCCATTGCCTTGTAAATTTCAAAAATATATACATTTGTACTTGATTTAATGATATTTTATAGGGTCTAAATGGTGGGAAATGCCCTCTATTGCCTTTTAAATTTCAAAAATTTTCCGGGGGAACATGCCCTGGGCCCCCTAGAGGTCTCGCGCCCTCGGTGCACGCATCCTTTGATCGCCTCCTACTTTTTCTTGATTCACCTCCTACTTCCAAATTTAATGAGAACCCTGCCTATAGTGAGTAAATATCGTGATACGTATCGTATCGTGAGCTTAGCGTATCGTGACAGCCCTACAAAATGTAGAACTTTTAATGGTGAATGTGTGTATGAGATATGAATGTCCTACCATTAATAGTATAAAAGAAATCTGCTTTCAAAACACCTTAACATAAAATGTTGTATAGGGTGAAGGTCACAGGGTAAAAGTCATGGTGATTGTGAGTATGAAATATGAAAGTCCTACCATTAATAGTGTAAAAGAAATCTGCTTTCAAAACTTCTTAACATAAAATGTTGTATAGGCTGAAGGTCAAGGTCACAGGGTCAAAAGTCATGGTATCAAAATGTGTACTCTTTATGGTGAATGTGTATATGAAATATGAAAGGCCTACCATTAATATTTTAAAAGAAATCTGCTTTCGAAACTTCTTAACCGGATGGCAGACAGACAGACAGACGGACCGATAGGGTGATTCCTAATTTCCTATAGGCAGTGGCTCCGGATACGAACGTTCGTATCTTCAGACCTATGTCTCGGCGTACGAACACAAATCGTAGTGAGCTTCTGCATATATCTTTCAATTTGGTTCGTTTTTTTTTTCAATGAATCTAGTGTTCAAATTGTATCTTTTTTGTGACATATTCTGAAAAAGTTAATTAAGTAAAAAGCACAGAGTTTCAGCTACATGTACGTATTTGTTATCGTCTCAAAACTTTCAAAAACTTCAAATTCTGCTGGAGCGACGGAACGTCAGTACGTGCACACAACAGCTGACAAGTGCGCGTCTATTACTGATCAGTGATCACTATTATGATTGAGAGCATAGAAAATAGCCTCTTGTCCCGGTTCCTAAATTACAGATAATGCAGAATAAACTTGTATACCTTGATATGGTTACAAAAATCAACTTTTTTTATTTTGTTATGGACACATGACCCGAGTCACGTTACAGTTACAGACCAATCGGAAACATGTTCATAGGACATAGGTCTAAAGATACGAATGTTCGTATCAGGAGCCACTGCCTTTCCTATATACAAAATGTACCCCCAAAACTTCCTTTGTGGGGTGGGGGGGGGTATAATAACAGTGTTTTGACTTCGTCCTCATAGATGGCTTTTCCATGAGTTCATATGTCACATTCAATAGAACTGTAAAACAATACAGTTGACAACAGAATAACTCTGAACATGACTATCAGGAAAGGGGGGGGCAGCTCATCACTGTCCATCTGACCATAAATAATGGGATTTGAATTGCCGATTCAAATCAAATTAATTTAACAGTAACTAAGAAATGTGAATGATTCCTTATAAGAAAAGGTTAAATAACGGCAACGTTACAGATTTCTGGTTCGAACAGCACTGGACAAAATTCTGAAAACAATGCAACGCGTGGGCCGGGCCGAGCCAGCAATATTGACATACATACATCTGTTAAAAAGAAGCAAATACTATATAATACTTAATTTTCACCATTGGTATTCTCATCTTACCTATCCATTGCAATCGAATGCGTGTTTTCTTTAGTTTATGTGTAGAATTTTGGTGAACAGTCCGTTCCAGCGTTTCCTCTGCTCAAAAATAAATGCTCGCTTCTGATTGGTCAAAATTTATTTTGAAATTCTGAGCCCGCAAAATCATCCTGAACGATTAATTTTTTTTTCCCGGTAATCATCATTCAAATTATTGGTAGATTTTAATATCATTATTTTATTTTCACATATACGAATTCATGTAAATTTCGATTGTCTTATCTCTTTTAACCTTGGAAAAATTAAAGAGCACTATCTGGCATCAAGCAGGGAAGACTGCTTGCCCAGTGCTCTCTGTCTGACTCTCTGATATTTCATTCAAAGAAGTATGGAAACTTTTTATTTGCTTTGTACAAGCGCGTATCCAGAGAGTCGGGGGGGGGGGTGTCGGGGGGTCCGACCCCTCCCCCTGGAATTTTGATAAAGTTCATATATATAAATATTTTAATTTTCAAATAAGATTAACACGATTCCCCTTTTGTTGTCATAATAGTTGGAAAAATAACGTGAATTTGAAATTGAAAATCTTTCATTCTAATTAAGTTTTTAACGGTGAGCATTTCAATATATTCCTGGGCTCACTTACGCTTGCCAGATTTTATCAAATACATAATAATTTATTATCAATTTCAAATGATGCCCTTATAATGCATTACACCTTTGTAAATAAACTGAAAAATACAGGTATATAGAGGATGCGAGACCACAAGGAAAAAAAAATCTCGATTCTCCAAAATCCTGGATCCTCCCATGTTGTACCATGACAAAGCTAATCAATGTAGATTAATTGATTTTTAAATTGCACTAGGAACGGTCCATTTGATATCGGGGGGGGGGGGGCTTGGGTTTTTTTTTCGAAAAAAATAATGTCGCTCTGAATTTTGATGAAAAAAAATAATTTGCTTATGATGTGTCAGAAAAAAAAAATCATGTTCTTACAAGAAATCTGAATTTGAAGAATTACTAAAAAAAAATTTTGCTTAAAATTCCCCCCAAAATCCCGGTTCTATAAATAAAACACAAACATTCTAATCTTAGTATATTGCACACCATGTATATGTCTGAAGAAATTTTCTTGCTCCAACTCTGCGAGAATTTTTTCTTTTTTTTTTTTGCTCCGGGCCGAGGCGAAATTGATCTTGCTCTGACAAAAACCCCAAGCCCCCCCCCCACCCCGAATATCAAATGGACCGTGTCTTATTTCTTTCAAAGCCGATTTAAAAAAAAGAATTTCTTATGTTGTTATAAATCGTTTTATCTTTATTATTGTTAGTTATTTTTCATTTTGTATAGATACTAGTATGCAGATCTATAAGCGGGTCACAATACAAAAAAACAGACAAACATACTTACATTGATCTTAAATTATACTCTATTATTTATATTCAGTTTGAATGAGATACATGTAGTGGGAAATAACCATATTTCTAATATGTTTCCTTTCAGTCTTTTTATTGCCTTTTTTTCACTTTATGCATATATGAGCCGGCTTAATTCTCATTCAATTCGTTAAGTTCTGCACGATGTACAATGTACATGTTTACTATAATGTATATGTATATATATACATATATATATATATATGAGATGGGACTTATTTGGAATATTTCGTTACCTGCATGTCGAGTCATTTACGCTCTGTGTGGCTCTGATTATTAAAAAACTCCGCTCGACCCCTCTCTCTCTCTCTCTCTCGCTGCTGGCAGTATGAGCTTCAGTATGAACTTCAGTCCTCTTAGCAGTGGCAAATTCGGGGGGGGGGGGGGGCGGCGGATGGGCGTCCACCCCCAGCACTGACCACAATTTTCCAAAATAAGACATTTTCCCTATAAATCGACAAAATTAGCCCCTTAATTGACCCCCAGTAAAGGGGGCATTGGATCCACCACTGCCTAGTCTACCCTTTTCTAGGCTTTATTAACTGATTAAACTACATTACACAATGTTGAAACGTATATATATATGTACATACGTCATGTACGTATAACTTCAGATTTTTTAATAGATGCATGACTGAGTACGTATATTTGTGTAAAGTACATTCAAGCTGATTTTTCGAATTTTATTGAAATTATAAACATGACGAAAATTCTCTCTCTCTCTCCATGCAAGATATTTCCTAGCGGCGTTACAAACTAACATGCTGCGTCATGCAGTAACCGTGTACTTGTCACAGTGTCGCACCGCCCCCGACTTTAGAACTGAATTCCATTTGACATGCAATTTGCATGGGGTCAAACGTTAATAACATGCCGCGATTGCATGCATCAACTGTGTACTTGTCACAGCGTCGCACCGCCCCCGACTATAGAACTGAATTCCAATTGACATGCAATTTGCATGGGGTCAAACGTTAATAACATGCCGCGATTGCATGCATCAACTGTGTACTTGTCACAGCGTCGCACCGCCCCCGACTATAGAACTGAATTCCAATTGACATGCAATTTGCATGGGGTCAAACGTTACATAACCGGTGTCTGTGTATATACTTGAAATGAAAACCACAGTATATCACTCCGCTGGCTTTCGAGGATAAATGCTCTATGGAATTTATGAATAAAAACATTTTGCATATTAATTTTATAAAGTTTTTTTTTTCTAGAAATGTATTATTATAAATACTAGAAAAAAACTAATTAGAACAAACAGTCTTTTCTAATATACGTTATATAGTTGATATATGGTTTATAATTAGCTATAGTAGAAGAAACCAAAAAAAAAAAAAGATGCGTAAATAGATAGATAAATAAGTAGATAAATGATAAAAATAAATAGATAGATAGATAGATAAATAAATAAAAAAAAATTAATTAATTAATCACAATTGTGTTTGTATAACAAACGAATGTGTTGTACATAAATAAATAAATAAATAAATAAATAAATAAATAAGAATAATCATCCACCGTGCCGTTTTGGTATGTATGTAAAGTCGCCGTATGGAGCTAGTGTACCGAATTTGCATAGCACCTGAGATATCGAAGGCCGTCCGCATGTTGATTATGGGCCGGATCCGTCAACTTCCCCAAAATCAAAAAGTGAAAAATAAATGAATAATATTGCTTCTTTAATTTTGACTAGTAGTTTACAAAATGGAAACCTAATGGAAACCACTCAACCAAGTTTCCAAAATGGAAACCCGATGGAAACTACGTGGAAACCTGATCCAGGTTTCCATGCCTTGGAAACCACTGGGAAACTGTCAACCTCAGGTTTCCATGCAGTTTCCACGTGGTTTCCAAAACATGGAAACTCGGCTTTTCGTGCTGTGGAGCCCTTTTATAAAGGTCAATCTACATTGCAAATTTGTAGTTGCTATCAAAGGATTAAGTCCTTATCTTGTTTACCAGACCTGCAGAAATGGCTATGCAACCCCCATTCCACTTATGTATAAGAAAATATCATGAGATCATGTCTTTTCCTATTGAAATATAAAATTTTAAAACATTTTGAACAAAAGTAGATCTTTAATGAATTTTAAAAATATTTTCTTCAAAAACTCTATTTTAGCTCTAAAATGACCTTGACCTGAGATCCTTGATATAGAGCATCCATAGAAATATCATGTTTGCTAAACCAAATCTACAATGCAAATTTGAAGTTCATAACTCAAACGGTTTTGGGTTTTGCCTATATCTTGTAGACGGACTGACATCGACCTAAAATTCAATAGGGTTCTTACTCTTGTCATGAACAATACGTCTATAAAGTATGGTGAAGATACAATAAAAAATTGTGCCCTTGAGGCTGTATACAAGGATCTGCAATATTTTGAATGTGCAACCTTGATCTTTGACCTTGTAAACTAATAAACTTCTTTCTTATGTCATGAAGAACTAGTGTATGAAGTTTGATAACGATCCCATATATGATAAAAGTGACGTACACACTTACACGCGAACGACTACGTAGCTATATCCCCTGCAAAGATGTTGCAAGGGGATACTGAAGGGGATAATTCTGTTCCGCCTGGGACATGACAAAGAGCTCCAAACTTTCTATATGTATATCGTGAGAGAAATTTGGAAGTCGACCTACTGCCATATTGTTAGTATCACTAACCAGTATATCTTTATTCTCTCATTAGTAAGACCACTATCACCTGTAGTAACAGTACCATCAGTGAAGGAGGGAGATGACATTGTAGCTCTGTGTACCTCTACCGGAAGTCAACCTGCTGCCATACTCTCCTGGTTTATAGATGGTGTATTACGGTCTCCTACAGGACATCAACAGACCACACAGGACACAGCCACCCAGACATACAATGTATCCTTACAGTACAGGAAGGTGTCATCACGGTCAGATAATACAAAGAACCTGGTGTGTAGAGCTAACAATACCGTGGTACATGGTGGTGTTAATGGACAACAACAACTTAATGTCTGGTGTAAGATTTATCCCATCTTCTCGAAACAAGTGTACGTAATATATAACTACCCATTGTGGGATGTCAAACTAGAAATTTTAAATTTTCACGATTTTCAGAGCGCCACCTAGTTAGCATTTAAAATGTATGTCCCTTGTCATCCTCAGCACACTGGCAAACATATTTCGATAGTTTCATCCCATTTTGGTAAAAATCAAGTACATAACATACCTATCGAACATTAGAAACTTACCGATCGCTGAAAATTATACGCATGTCCCTCTTATTAATTCAGACCAGCCCGTTTGTTAGATTTCATCAGGCGCCGTCATATTGTTTTCAAACCTTCGCTTCGTATGTTAATCAGGACACCTCAGTTCGATTCTCATTGGCCCAGAGCCAATTAAACTGGTGAATATATAGTGACGAGTAATTCGTTTGACATCCGACAAGGGGGAGTAAGATATTGCGTACACTTGTATCGAGAAGATTGGTTTATCATCGACAATATAAATTTTCTCAAGATAGAAAAGTTCAAGGACGAAAGGACCTGTAACGATAGGACGTAAAATCTGCAAAAAGATAATTAAATTTCAAAGTGCTTCGTTTCTATAATCTAGTTGTTGCCAGATTGTGAGAGATAAAAGTTCTTCAAGAGATGGAGATATATTTTCATAAAATTGCTCTAATAAAGATATATTTGAGTATAAACGTGCTAATTTTATATAGAAATAAATGAAAAACGGAAAAGTTTTATACAACATCCCCCGTGAAACACAACATCACTTCTACTTAAAGTGTATTTCCATTCTACAAATTCTTTGTAAAAGCGGAGTTGTGTCTCTCGGGATTGAACAATACAAAGAAGGTAATCTCCAACAACACCAGGCTGCAGCACCTTACTTACTTGTAGATGGAAAAAAAATATTGTTCTTAATTTTGTTATCCTTATCAACTTTTAAACACGAAACACGAAGAAATATATTTCATCATTTGTTTTATAAATAACAGTTGGACCAGACTCTGTTACCATAAGTGGAAGTTCTACACTAAATGAGAACACAGTTTTATCACTAACGTGTAATGCTGCATTGTCTAACCCACAATCTACACTTACATGGTACAAGAACGGAAGTCCATTAACAGTCAGCAGTCCTGTATCTACACAAAATGGTGATTATGGTGGCAAGACAACACATCAGACATACAGTACAACAGTCAGGAGACAGGATAATGGAGTAAATATAACATGTGTGGCTACCAGTGCAGCCAGATCAGCTGTTAACTCTGTTATACTCAATGTTAAATGTAAGTATTAACTCAACAAACTGACTACTCTACAAACCTACATGTATATTATACAATAAACAGTTTAAACAGGATAATGGTGCAAATCTAACATGTGTAGCTACAAGTACAGCCGGATCAGCTGTTAACTCTGTTATACTCAATGTTAGATGTAAGTATTAACTCAACAAACTAGCTACTCTACAAACCTACATGTATATTATCGATTAATCGATGAAAATGTTAAAAATAAAGACCCTTTATCCTCTAGAAAATGGAATTTATTGTTTAACCCCCCGCAAACAAAGCGTGTTTGTTTTTTTTTTTGGGGGGGGGGGGTATATAGGAATCACCCTGTCTGTCTGTCCGTCTGTCTAACCATTTAACCTTGTCCAGAGCATAACACCTTTCCCTGTGGATTGATTTTGATTTTATTTACAGAAATGTTCATTAGGACCTAAGGGTGTGTCATGACTAAGTCAAAGGTCAAGGAAATAATAAACACCATTAGTAAAACCTTGTCCATAGCATTATCCCTTACCCTGTGGATGGATCTCCCCCTTGTAAATGGGTTGCAATGAAATTTTGCAGAAATGTTTCTTAGGAGCCAAGGGTGTAACATGACCTTGAACCAAGGTCATAGGTCAAGGTCACAATAGACACCATTAGTCAAACCTTGTCCTCCTGCACAATATAATCCTCCTGTGGATGGATTTTCAATGATATGTCACAAAAATATTCCTTCAGACCTAAGGATATGTCACGACCTGGGACCAAGGTTAATGTCACAAAAGACATCATCAGTAAAATATTGTCCGGAATATGGTTCATTCCCCTTTTGTCGGTTTCAATAAGGTTATTTCTTGTTTTTATTCTGTTTTGCGTCCTTTTGAAATTGAGAAACCTACCAGCCAGCCAGGGAGAAAAACAAACAAGCATACAAAACAAAGTTGCAATTTCATATAATGTGACTATGTGAAATCCTAGAGAAACTATTTTCTTTTGGTTATTGGCGAATTTTAGACAACAAATGAATGCAAACGTCTTCAAATTGAATAGCATCATTTCAGAAGAGATAAATTGGCAACATGGACCAGACATGCACGTTTCGGGTACTTAACCCTCGTCAGTGATCCTCAAATCTAAACAATGTAATATGCCAAAAAGTATAAAAGTTCCTATGTCGAAAAAGCGTACCGAAAGACGTAGCAGGATGGGTGGGATATGATGCTACAGGATCCACGTTTTAGAAATTTCGAGAAATTTTGAGAACAGAAATTTAGAATGCGTTGAAGAAACGATCAACCTAAATTTGGCTACATGTGCCCTCGGGGACTCCTGGTCCACCAGCAGTGACACTCACCAAGATGTATAATTGTAAACGTCTTCAAATTGAATAGCATCATTGAAGAACAGATAAATTGGCAACATGGACCAGACATGCACATTTCGGGTACTTAACCCTCGTCAGTGATCCTCAAATCTAAACAATGTAATATGCCAAAAAGTATGAAAGATCCTATGTCGAAAAAGCGTACCGAAAGACGTAGCAGGATTGGTGGGATATGATGCTACAGGACGCACAATTTATGATAGATAATGCAATGGCTTGAATTATAGCAGTACCTATACGTTTTTACAAATACTTAACAATTTCTCTTTAATATTGTGTAGAAAATACATTTAATTTGCTTAAGATTTAAATATTTGAATTTTGTTTTGTTTTATGACGTTTGGCTCAAAACCTACCAGCATGAGGACGCAAAACAGAAAATAACAAAGAAATGGCCTAATATATCACAGAAACGTTTCTTTGGACCATAGGGTGTGCCATGTCCTCACAATAGACGCTTGACCTTCATCCAAGATAACTTTTCAAAGAATATTGCTGCGGGGGTATATTCGTCCCGTTAGCGCAGTGTTGATTTAATTCTATTATTTTTGTCTTATTGGATAAAGAAACATGCAATACGTTATCTTGTTCCGAAGATATAAAAGTATTAAGATGTTTCATTCGTCCGTTTAAGCCGTCGAATTTACAATATTTACAAACACAATGTTTATGAATATACTCAACGACATGTCGTATCACGAAGCTTTGATTTACCCCTCTATTCACCAATCTGGAAATGTTTGAGTGTTTGTTAATGACTTTGACCTAGATGTTTGACCTACTTTTCAAAAATAAAATATTGGCTAAATCTTTTGATTGGCCAGTGATAGAGCTGTGATATTCACATGTGTATTACTTTTGACATGATCTTTCTACACCTACCATTATTTTGACCTAGTGAACTTGACTAGATATTTGACCTACGTTTCAAAAATATTATTGGCCAAATAGTTCAAATATTAAACGTCCGTAAATTTAATAACATAATTTACGAACAGATAAATTTACAGCATGGACCAGACATGCATGTTTCGGATTCGTAACCCTCGTCAGTGATCCTCAATCTAAACTTTGTAATATGACCAAAGAATGTGAAAGTTATTTCATACTAAAATGTACAGAAAGACGCAGCAGGATGGTGGGATATAATAATGCAGGATCCCAAAAATGTTTTGAATATCAAGAAATAGTTAAAAACAGGAAATATATTGTAGAAAGCACATTTGTATCATTTTCAAATAAAAAAAAAAAAAAATAGGTAAAAAAGAAAAGTAAGTTTCATCATCATCATCATCATCATTACAAGTGTGACTTCATAATTAGGTCTTCCGACTTCCGTCGGAAGACCTATTGTTTTCGTAACCGTGGGAAATTGGATCAGCGATTTCTCAAGAACCCTGTAAGCTAGGACAATGAAAGTTCTCCAACGTTACGTTTGGAGTAAAAGCTAGATTGGTCTTTTTTATTTTTGGTCTCTGTTATTTTTTTATCATGTTTTTTAGTAGATTCAAATATTTGACGGGAGCGTCGAATTACTCAAAAGGACCGAAAATTTCATGTTTTGCTATTTTTAAGCTTAAATATCTCGTATTTTGCTATCTACAATTTCCATTCTTTTTGAAAGTCGACAGCCATGCAAGATATGAAATGCTAGATGCACACTGTAACGATTTATTACGATGACGTCCTTCACCGTCCTTCATATTTCCAAATTCAGAAGTTCATAGGAGGAAGACACTTTTTTGCTTATAATAGTAAACAAAAATTAAGCTTATGAAGTTTCCTAAAAATTTCAATATTATTATTTTTTATCCATATATCTGTCTTATTTAGTCTTTCTGATTTTTCCTATCTCTTACTGTTGAAAAGATATGAGCATCGAAATTTTGAGTTGGGTATTTCGATAACCTTCACGCCAACAGATCGGGCGCACACTAAAATTGGTAGTCCGAGTCCGACTCGAGAAAAGCAGTGTTGAGATTTTCAAATTCCGATTTCACGGCAATGATGAATATGCATTTCATAAATACATTTCGATATACACAATTTGATTTTAAAACAGTTGATAAGTTTAGAAGAGATCAGCTACAAACCAGAATTTACACACAAAAAGTGGTAGTTTGATTCCGATTTCTAACCTACAAACCTGTTTCTAAACTTCAATAACTATATTTTGAACATCAAGTTTAATTTCTAATTCTAGCAAACGTTCGAACATAATTTTCGGTTGGTTTATTTACAAATTGATGAACAATTTCTCCAACATTCTTCCCTCCCCTCGTTTTTCGAAAACAGTTCTGTTTATATTGAACGATGTCGCCATGATGGAAATTCAAAATAAACTTTGAAAAAAGGGAAGGGGGGGGGTCCAAATTTGAACCTGCACAGCGAGAACCTCATGGTATTTATATATATATATATTGAACGTAACTTGTTATTACCATTTCTCTTCTCAAGAAAATTGGTTCTACAGCTACGAGCTCGCCTTTTTTATGGGGGAAGGGGGCAGGAAGAATTTGCAAAAAAAAAAATCCCGGCTCTGAAAAATGCTGAAAAAAATATTCCGGCCCAAAGGGATACATTGCATGATATGGAAATTTTTGCTGGCCCTTTGTGCCAGACAATTTAAAGTCAAAAAATTAATTAATGTAAATACAAACTGTTCACATAGCTGTATCTACCAGAGACCTAATACGCATAGGCACAAAAATCTAGAAAAGGTTCTATTTAAACATCATACAATCTGTCTGAAATTCGCTAATTGCAAAGAGACATCTGAAGGAACGGTTATTAACTCATACTCTGTAACAGCAGGGAGTTTAACTTACACAGACATTCACAACATTTGACAATTTGTTTAAATCCGGCCCGAAGAACCGGCGAAAATTTTTCTCCGACTCTGGTAATGGCTGAAAAAAATGGCCTGCTCAGAAAATTGCTGAAAAAATTTTACCGACTGGCAATAGAATTCCTGTCCCCCCCCCCCCCCCCCAAATCAAATGGTTGCTCACCAACAATTATCGGTTTGAAAATTTTATGTTACTGCTATTTGAAAACTTAAATATATAATATAAATACATGTAATGTGACGTCCTTCATATTTCCAAACCAAAAATTGTATAGGAGGAAGACACTCTTGTTGCAACCGCGACAAGAAACCTTTCTAGTTATTTACGTATTCATCGCCGTTTCATCTTTGTCATCTATTGAAAAGTATCATCGTCTGCTCTCCTTTCATCATCCATTTCCTTCAACAACCTAGAAAGAAAATTTAATCTATTCTACGACGTATAAGGTAAAGTATGCTGTCTATTTATTAAAATGATTCTCGATCAATTGTGAATAGCATTTTTATAATCAGACTTTCATATTGACCAACCATGATTATTCAATAACGGTTATTCTCAAAATCTCAGAGAAGATTTAAACATATCCTATGTCCGATCTTAAAGATAATCCGCCTTCTCTGGTGAGATCGCACAAGGCGAGATAGGATGAACAGAATTTACATAATGATATTACATTTACATGGATTGTGTTTTTCAGGGTCCTTATTTTCATGTTTCTAGTGTGACATGGAAGTAAAACGGTTTGTCGTTTGTACAACACTTTTGCATCTTGTGGTCTTTATGTATCGTTATAAGTAGGGGTGAAACGGTATGCCAAAAGTGTATCGTGATATATTACGATATTTCACTGGCTGTATTGCGATGTATCGTTTCATTATATCTTTATCATTTTTAGTGTAAAACGAGGTTCATCTTTGTATGTTTTCTCTTCAACGCATTCGAAAATGTCTTTTATCAAAAAGCTTGAAATTTCTGAAAGGTGGGTCCTGTAGCATCATATCTCACCCATCCTGCCACGTTTTGTTGCATTTTAGGACATAGTAATTTCCAATTTCTTTGGCATTATTTCATTGCTTAGATTGATTATCACTGTTCTTAAATGGTGCTATTGAAATTGAAGAAATTAAACAATTACAGAATATTCGTTTTTTCTGATTGAATTTGACATTGTCATTGGCATTTGATTGAGAGAAACACATGTAAGAAATTGAATGTTAAACTTCTTCAAATTCATTAGCATCATTTAAAAGCACATAAATTTACAGCATGGACCAGACATCCACGATGCGGGTATTTACCCCTCGTCACTGATCTTCACTCCAATAATGAAATGACCAAAATCTAAAAAAGTTATGTCCAAAATATACCGAAAAACGTAGTATGAATGGCAAGATGACTGGGGTATGATGCCAATGGGACTTAGTTTTCAGAAATTTGAGAAAATTTAGTAAGAAGAAATTTTTGAATGCATTTGAAAAAAAAAAAAAAAACACCGAAATTGATCGAAGTTGGCTACTTGTGCCCTTGGGGACTCCTGATCCAACAGCAATGACCATGTGGTACAAATGTTTTCAAATTTATTTTATTCTTTGATTTCTTTTTTTCATTATCCATTATGATTATGAGAAATGTGGACCATGGATGTCTAGGTTTTCTTATTGAAATTAAAGAGATTCAATGATTTATTAGTATAATCTATAAGCGCGTGATATATTGCGAAACGCATTTTGAATCGCGATTCGATATGAGTTAATTGACTGTCGCGATATTTCGATATATTGTTACACTCCTAGTTATAAAAGGGATGATGGCATCTCTAGCTGCACGTTGATTGGGATAATCAAGCAAAAAGCACCATTCCTCAATATCTGAAAATTAAGAACCCTCTTCTTATTTGTTACAAGTATAAGAAACCTATTCAAAATTTTTAAATACAATAAATTACATCAGATCCTGAAATACTTGAATTATCTTCTGCTACTTAAGAATGTGCAACGTCTGAATATGTATATAAAACAGCTGGTCATATTGTTACAGATGACTTTTCAATTATTCAACACAGTCTTCTGAAATAGGACATAAGTATAGATTCCCATTCAAGAAAGATTTTATTAAATGCCGCGAAGTGCAAAAGGAAGCTTTAGATAACTATATATACAAAAACGATGGTGTAAATCAGGGGATGCTTACTCCTCCCGGGCACCTGATTCCAGCTCTAGCTTGCTAGGGTTCCCTCGGTGCTCAATCGGGTGCTCTATTGTGAGTGCTGTTGAGATTGTCGGCAGTGTCTTCTTTATCTCAAAGCAGAGTATTTCACTTTGTGATTTTTATTTTAGGTTTCATGGATACATCTTAGTTAAATTAAAACGAAAAAAAAAGTGAAAAGTAAGTCCTTACTCCAGATAAAGCGTTAATGTATGCAATACGCTGAACAATACAATTCGGCTTGTACCTTTGCGATTTCTTTGAACAAAAAGAATAAAGAAATAACATCAAAATGGCTTCTGTATTTAGGTTTGACTGTTTTGTAAATGCATCAGCCGTATTAAGGCACACGGAAATAATAAATGCAAGTTTGAGTTCTGCTCAAAGGCCAATAATGGAATAGATAGTCAATGTTAAACGTCTTTAAATTCAATAGTATCATTTAAAAACCGATAAATTTACAGTATGGACCAGACATGCAACTTCGTCTTGGCATTTGAAAAGTTCGTACCAGTTTAACTGTTTAAATGTCTCGCGACGAGAGATTACTTTTTGGCCATTTTACATTGTTTAGACTGAGGATCACTGACGAGGGTTTAGTACCTGAAACGTGCATGTCTGGTCCATGCTGTAAATCTATCAGATCTTAAATGATTCTATTGAATTTGAAGACGTTTAACAATTAAACTACTTGGTGAGTGTCACTGCTGGTGGACAAAGAGTCCCCGATGGCACATGTAGCCAAGTTCGATCAACTTCGGTTGATCGTCTGTCTCTTTAACGCATTTGAAATTTTCTGTTACAAAATTTCTTGAAATTTCTAAAACGTGAGTCCTGTAGCATCATATCCCACCCATTCTGCTACGTCTTTTTGGAACATTTTTGGACATAATCATTTTCATACTTTTTGGCCATTTTACATTGTTTAGACTGAGGATCACTGACGAGGGGTTAGTACCCGAAACGTGAATGTCTTATCCATGCTGTAAATTTATCAGATCTTAAATGATGCTATTGAATTTGAATACGTTTAACAATACTATATTTTCAATTAGAACTACCCTAAAGTGACAAAATATACCCCCGAGGGACATTTTGTAAACATATACATTTATGACATCACATCCAACGGATCACATTGAATAATCTCATAAAAGGTCTACATTCAAGTTCAATTGCTGAAAATGAAGGACTTAGTACAATGTATGTTAAATACATATTCCTGTAAGGAGAACATTTCATAAGGTCAAAAATGAAGGTCAAGGTCACTAGGTCAAATGTCTTGGTACCAAAATGTAGCAATTCTTATGGTAAATGTGTGTATGAAATGCCGCTTATACTTGAAGAGACATCCACCTCAAGAGCTTCTTAAATAAAATATTACTATAACGTCAAAGGTCACTAGGTCAAATATCTTGGTGGCAAAATGTAGCACTTGTTATAATGAATGCATGTATAAAGTGTGAAACCCCTGTCACTTATACTTGAAGAGATATCTGCTTTAAAAGCTTTTTATCCGGTTGGACACGTCGTTTCCTATTTACCCTCCCCCAAACTTTGTTTACGGACGTATAATAACATACATAGTCTATATATAGAAATAATATTCAATGTTAGTACAGAAAAAAACCTATACAGTCAAATATTTCCAACTTTAGTGATTGAATACTAATGATTGTATCACGCATAGAAAGAGAAATCAATTTCTTTTGCAAAAAGTTGTTTCATGTAAGGTATGATCTATTCTACAAATATTAAGGCGGTCCAGAACAGTATCCGAAAGAATCCCATCAAAAAGCTCTAGATCAATTATGACGTCATAATAGAAACGAAACGACATTGGCTTTTTTCACAAGGTGACGTAAAAATAAGGGGGAGGGGTAACAAAATCACTATGATCTTTTGCACTCATTTATTGCATATTTTGGGGTTTTTTTTTTTTATTATGAATAGATATGTTTACTGAACACAGGGACCGAATGATTCAGTTCTCGGCGCCGACCCTCAAAACATTTTTTCTTCGTTTTTCATTTTTCTTTTCTGTGATTGAATTTCATTTTCTTCCATTAGCATTTCTTTCCTATTTTTGCCACTCATTCATATCATATTTGTCGTATTTACCTTTTTGCTTTGATGCATATTTTATTCTGAAATTTTATTTTTGAATGTGTATTATTTATTTTTAAATGATATAAATACTGATGCTTATGCGCAATATGAACCCAAGGGTTGATTGTATAATTGCATTATCATTAAGCAATATTAGTATGTTAAGAGTGTGCATGGGAAAATATAATTATGGCAAAATGACAATACATGGAAAATACAAGAATACACAATTTAAAGATACAGTGTCCCTGAATTTTTTTTATTGAAATCGTAAAATTTATTTCGAAGGGTCTATGTTGAGGAAAAAATGAGCAATAAAAAGTTTAAGTTGTAAGTATGCAGTAACGACCATGATATTGTCGAATTTGTAAAATTCAATCTCCATATACGTATAAACGCAATACATTGTAGGTGGCGCTAGTGATTAGAATGGGAGCTGCGCACCCAAAATTAAAAATGACGTTTTCAAACGGCTATAACTGCGAATGTATACGTTAGATTCGCCTGAAAATTTGAATTTATACAATTGAAAATATAAACTTTTATCACCTCGCGTATCAATTTGTAGACGCAAAATTACGAAGAAGCGAAGCTGCGAAGACTCGAAGTTACTTTGCGAAGAAGCGAAGTTACATATAACTGATAAATTGGCAGCATGGACTAGACATGCACGCATATTTATATGAAAAGAAAAATTTTGCATTATAAAAATTTATAAAATGAATTAATTTTCAGGGACACCGTACCTTTAATACTATACATAGATAAATAATGTTATGATCGCTGAGCGATATAAGTCCCATACCGGCGGCATATATCTATGTCTGCAACTCTGCCTATGAATTACTCTTCAATTAAATACATATGAGTTTTAATTAAACTTACTGTCTGTGCAACTCAGTTCTGAGGTTTTATATGCTTTATCGATTCGTCAAGCGTGACGAAAGTTGAACTTGCTCTGTAACTATTCAAGAATCCAATTTTACCTGAATATCTCTATTTGTTGCAGAAAAAAGTCTCAAAAACTGACAAATATTGAATTGTGCAAGGCATCAAGGGGCATAACTCCTGGAAAAATATATCAAACGTGACAAAAAGCGAACTTGCTCTGTAACTATCCAAGACTAAGCTGAGTATCAAATTTTACCTGAATATCTCTATTTGTTGCAGAAAAAAAGTCTCGAAAAATGACAAAAACTGAATTGTACAAGTCATCAAGGGGCGTAACTCCTGGAAAAATAGGTCAAGCGTGACAAAAGTCGAACTTGCTCTGTTACTATCCAAGACTAAGCTGAGTATCAAATTTTACCTGAATATCTCTTTTTATTGCAGTAAAAAGTCTGGAAAACTGACAAAAACTGAATTTGAAAAGTCATCAAGGGGTAAAACTCCTCGAAAAATAGGTCAAGCGTGACGAAAGTCGAACTTGCTCTGTAACTATCCAAGACCAAGCTGTGTATCAAATTACACCTGAATATCTCTATTTGTTGCAGAAAAAGAGTCCGGAAAACTGACAAAAGCGAATTTTTCGAGTCATCAAGGGGCACAATTCCTCGAAAAATAGGTCAAGCGTGACAAAAGTCAAACTTGCTCTGTAACTATCCAATACTAAGCTGAGTATCAAATTTCATCTGAATATCTCTATTTGTTGCAGAAAAAAAGTCCGGAAAACTGAAAAAAGCGAATTTTTCGAATCATCAAGTGGCATAATTCCTCGAAAAATAGGTCAAGCGTGACAAAAGTCGAACTTGCTCTGTAACTATCCAATACCAAGCTGTGTATCGAATTTCATCTTAATATCTCCATCCGTAGCAGAAAAAGTCCGGTAAACTGATTTTCGGACAGACGGAGAGACAGACGGACGGACCGACGGATAGACGGACCGAGAGGAAACTAAGAGTCCCCTTCGGTGTTGCCGGTAGGGGACTAACAATCTAAGATAAAGAGTATATAAGCATTGTTTTAACATTCTTGGTATTGGAATTAAAAAACAAAATTATTGATAATAATCAAATGCCATACACTGATATGCATATACGGCTTCCAGACAGACCCACTGTACAGATACAACCATCTTCCCAAACAGTCACAGTAGGTTCTACAAACGCCATGTTCAGCTGTGTTGTCACAGATGGTAATCCAAGGACGGCATCGAGTTATTCCTGGAGGAAGGGTGGTAATCAGATCAGTGCAGATCAGAACTACACCATACAGACCGTCAATAGAAGTCATGATGGGTCATACAGTTGTACAGGAACTAACATTGCTGGAACATCGGACCAGGCTACATCAACATTAGTTGTAGTTTGTAAGTTTTAGTATAGGACTTAACTTTTCATGTTCAGCTGTTTACTCACAGATTGTAAATTTAAATCAGAACTAAACCATACAGAACATCAATAGAAGTAATGATAGTTCCTGCAGTGGTACATGAAATAATGTCACTGAGCTTTCAGACCAGGATACATCATCATAAATCTTGTAACTTAGTATTACACTGTAAAGTTCAAGTATAAAAAGTCAATTAGAGGATTTCTCTCGATAAAACTAATTTGCTTATTCATGGAATGCGGAAAACTTTGAATGACGTCATATCATGCATCATGATACCGACATTATGAGGTTGTTGCTTTTTAGTATGCTGCATCCGTTCGTCCATCGAATCAAAATTTTCTCAAATTATACAGAATACGAGCGCATACAGATCTCCGAAAAATACTTCTCCAGACCAAATCACATTTTTTTTTGAGAAAAAAGACAAAAGCAAAATGTAAAGTGCATGAGAATCGATATAGCGCTCGTGTTTAATCTTTAAATTATCTCACCTCATTCACATGTAATACGTTATAGCACATCGAGCATAATAACATACCAATTACTCATTCACGAACTCATAGAATCTCGAGAAAAATTGCGTTCAATATATCACTTCATGCTAACTCATCTCATCATATTCAAATGTCAGTTATAAATACATATTTCTAAATAAAGTGTCATTGATAATTCAATTATTCTATTCAAGTAGACAAATAATACGCAGGAAAAGGAATTGATATACTAGTACACTAAGTTAATCTGAATGTAAATAATGATAAATACTTTAGCCGGTCACCCGATCTCTAAATTTAATCAAAAATCCATAAAATTAAGATCAAGAAAATCATTTCAAAATCTAAATTCTAAAATTTTCGAAGTTTAAATTGAAAATTTACGAAGTTTACAGTACGAGCGCTTACGGTCGAACGAACACTCTCTTTCCATGCGTAGCAATTTGGCGCGAAAACAGCGCCCTCTATCAGTGTGAAAACTAACCAGGAGAAATTAATTTGATTATAATTCATTCTATTCAAACGAATTAAATTACATTTCTCCAGACCAAATCACACTGTTCTTTTTGAGAAAAAAGACAAAAACAACATGGAAAGTACATGAGAACCGATATACATGTAGCGCTCGTGTCGAAAAAAAGAAAGAACGGGAAGAGAGGCAAAAATATTTTTTAGATAAACCTAAGCACTGTGTAACCAGGAGACGTTCTGTTAAGGAATCTTTCACATACCCATCCTTAGCAAGCTCAGACTTCCAACGACCATGTTGTTTGAAAAGTCGGTCATGAATACCAAAAGAGGCAGCCGCAGTTGCACCGCCTGACTGTTAACTGTGTAAACCAAAATCTTTCATGTTATGAATTAAAGGAGAAAAAGCTTCAATAAAAAGTTCTCTTATTCAAAAATAAGACAATGGGGAATTTTTCGTGCGAAAGCGAAAATCTAAGGAACACTTAGAAAGATTTTTAAACAAAAAAGGATCTTCGCTTCTAATGTTTCCTAGTTCTAAATAGTATGATAAATTTTGTACAGGACACAACTTACCACCCGTTTTAGAAATCACAAGCCAATTGCCGTCTCTATAAATATCGGTTTTGCTTTTCTCAATGAATAATGACATATGTGTATCAAAAAACAAACATCACAAAGCTTTAAATCAAGAAGTTCACCAATTCTCAAGAAACCAGCATAAGACAAAAGACAAGCAGATATGGTTCTTTGGTTATACAAATTTCCTGGAACAACATGAACAAATAGCTTATCGGACATTTTCTCCAGCAATTCCGGCGTAATAGGTTCCTTTTTCTTCACTGGTTGACACAGACGCCTCTTAGCGCCTTCGAGAACATTTTTCACTAGATGAGAATCGGTAGGAGAACACGCACCAAATACAGAATGCGCCCACTTGATTTTATAGAAAGCTATGGTGACGGGACCGGGTGACTAGCTCTGTTGCACCAAACATGCGAGATACACAGCGACGTGGATTGCCTTAGCCGGTAAACACTCAGCATCGGAAATATCGTGAGATGAGGCCCAGCGTTTCCATCGTTTGAAAATAGCTTTTTACTGTGTTCGACGATTTACATTCGGAGACCAGATCTGCGACAAGGTGAAATTTATCGGCTAAGGCGTCTGGAAGCTCTGTTATGCCATCTTTGAATGCCTGCATAAATAAGTTTATAAAAACAAATTAATAACAAATAAACATAGAACTCAGAATGAAGAAAAATCAAATCTTATAGCTAACATCTTAAATGGCAAGTCTACTACTCCAAATAAACCGCCAACCTTTTCCTGGTTGGTAATATTCCTTCTTTACAGAAAGCTCAATGTGAGCTTTGACCTCTCTGATGAACCCAGATTCATCTTGCAGCGATCAAAGGCCAGAAGCTGGCCGATTTCCACTATGGCACAATAACAGTTCCAAAATCACAACACTGTTTTAAATACTTAATTACTCTTGGAATAATATAAATCGGTGGCACAAACCACCCGTTCACACCCTGCCAGTCCACTGTTAATGCATCTATACCAGTGGAACCTAAGATCCAAAATCTAGAATAAGAAATAGGAAGTTTGCTATTACAGCTAGACGCAAAAAAGTCAATCTCCGGGGTCCCCATAGGGAATCTACAAAACATTTTTTTGGGGGGGAAACTCCCCAATCATCTGAGTCAATAAGTCTGCTGGTCTTCAGCCAATTTCACGAAAATTCTTACGAATGATTCTCATACGTAAGTATAAAAATTTTCCTAAACTCGATTTCACCAAAGTTCGTAAGTATAGAGATACGATTAAAATTGTTCGTAACTTTGCGACTGCCTTGGGGTTGTCGCAAGTCATTAAGAACCATTCAAATACTTACGAATTTCGTAAGTTATTCTAAGAAAGATCTTAAGTACAGCATTAAAAAAAAACAAAATGGCGTCGGTTTACTTGTTGTTAATGATAGCTAGTCAAAATATTTAGAGAGAATGACTTTTTATGTCTTGTTTAAAAATGACCATATGAAACCAGTAAATCACACTTAAGTCTCATTTTTTAATCAATGCTAAATGGTCGACACACATCAATAACTTACAAGAATTAATAGCCATTCTCTGAAAGGACCAAAATCGTTCGGCACGGCATGTCATGGATTTTGATGATTTTCGGTATAATGGGTATATATTAAGTACTGACCATGAAAATAACACTTTTCAGCCAATGTGACCTCTGGTTTCCATGGTAACGAGGTCATTCTATTTATAGCACTTCTGGGACCATGAAATAAGCCAGCTCCGGAGACTTCGTTGTCATGGATACCACTGTAACAACTTGTTCATCTTTATATAATCTATTCTTCCTTACTTCCATTCTTACTTAGTACACTTAGATATGTGATATTTTTTACAGGAAGCTTATTGTATTAAGCCAAAATAATTCAAAATTAAGCGAAAAATAGAGTTGAAAATAAGGGCCAATTTAGTGTGTTTTTGACCATTTTCAATCTTAAATATAACAAAAGGCACCAATAGGAGACTATTGATTTTCATCAATGGAAATGTATGTTTATTGACAAATAAAATGGACGAAAAATTGGAGTGGGTATTTAACAGTTTTACCTAAATTCTGTCGTCAAAGACCGTTGCCATGGCAACATTAGACCTTTTTGTTTGTTTCAAACTATCTTTGAAATTGATTTTATTCCTCTTTAGAGTTACATAAGATTGTCAAAATGTATGCATGTATAGATATGACTGATATCTTTTACATAAGAACAATTAAGATATTCAAGGTTAATGGCTTGATGTTCAAGGTCATGTATACTTTGAGACTCAAATTTTCCAAAAAATATTGATTTTTTAATTTTTTTGGTACCGAGTTTAGTGATTTTTTTATTGAAATATTTTCATAGGTCATATATATTATGAAAGCACATGAATATAAGAAAGACAAATCTTAGAATTTATTGAATTGTAGCGATTCAATGGGAAAATATTTTTCCGTCAAAAAACAAGAAAAATACAGATTTCGTCCCTTTTTTATCAAAATACTCACCAAAAATTTAGATATTCGAAGATACAAAGAAACGTAATCAATAGTTCTAAGAAATAAGTGATACATTTATCATTTTATGGCAAATAACTGTTAAGTTCAATATTTCAAGGTTTCGAAAATATTGACACCTTCATTTTATGAAAAATCAGGATTTTTCGTCAAATCTGGTCACTTAAAGTTTAATGACCTTGAAAATTCAGTGGGTGACCTTGAAATCGTTTTTTATATCAAAACGCCTCTGATAGATGTATACATGAACTTCTGTTCCAATATCATGCGTAGATAGTTTGATAGAGGTTGTGTTTAAATTCATCTTATTGAAACCTTTCAGCCGATTGTTGCCATAGCAACTAAATTTGATGCTGCTTTGCATATAAAAGGACAAATTAGCCCAATCAATTTTTTATATTCATGTAGAGTTCAAAGATGATACTAATTGGATAACTAGAATTTGACCTTCAAAAATTGGTGCTTTTGGGGTTGATTTACATACTAGTACTTCATATTGAACTTCCATACCAAAAATCTTAAAAAATCCATGACATGCCGTGCCAACATGTTTTGAAATTCTTTGGTTCTTAATTAATTTTTAAATGATATTTAAATGAACTTTTTCGAGAGATTGAAAAGTAAAATTAATTGCGGATGATACGCAACTGAATTTATTGGAAATTAAACATGTTTGAATTAAAGATTTCAAAGGTCCAGAAATCGCGCATGCGCATAAGTACAGGAAGCTTCCGTTGCTATGCTTTTAGAATACTTACGAACAATATTACGAAAATAATTTAAAGAACTTTCTTAGAGAGTTACGAACGCTTTCGTGAAATTGTCATAAGTATTTTCGTAAGAAATACGTAAGTACGTTTACGTAAGAAAATACTTACGAATTTTCGTGAAATTGGCTGCTGATCAGCCTTCTCATTCTGGGACCTAGGTACCCATTCTGTTAACGAAGATACATTATTTTGCAAGCAAAAATTAAAATTTCTCAATGCAATTTCTTATAAATGTGATTTCATGCTTCCCTTTTCTACAATATGGACAACATTGTTGTTGTCGGAGAACCATTTAATACGTTTCCCCCCTCAATAAAGTCGAAATGGAAATAAGAAACCTTTCTACTGCAACAAGTTCTCTCCATGTGGAGCTCTGATGCTTCTCTACTGCTAATCTACATCAAAATTTCTTGAAGAAATACCTTGTATGTTCTTTTTCCAAAATTGAATTTGATTTACGCCTTCAGTTGACATAAAGATTGACTGATTCCACGAAGAAGCTTCTAAAATATCTGCACTTATATATTTTGTCATGATATAAACTATGTTTCCGACAACATAAGACATAGATATAATCTGACCTACAACGCTAGCTACTTTGCGTACATGAACAGATTGTTTGTGTTGAATTTAACACTCCAATGCATCAATAGAAATACGTAATTTCTCAAGTCTACTCTCAGGTATACTTATAACACCGTGACTTAAATCTAAATGGTAGCCTAAGTACACAGCTCTCTGATCTGGAGACCACATTGCTTTCTCCACTTTTTGGGCAGAACCACTGGATATAAGGTCATTTTTTTTATCTCCATAGCCATCTTAAGACATGCATCTTTGTCTTCATGACAACCAAGACCATCGTCTATCTACATGAGTATTTTCTTACCCTCCCCCTCCACTTTTTCAGCAGGGGGCGAGTTACTTTCGTAAATATATAGCACGCTGAACTGAGACCAAATGGTAAAACTGTAAATTTAAAGAATTTTGTTTCATTTCCAAATTTTTACGAAAAACCAAAAAAAAAAAAAAAAAAAAAGTTGTATGAGCCTGAAAAATGTGGTGATAAGCAGAATGTAAATCAAATTTGAAACAAAAATGGTTTTCTTGAACAAACTGCATGACCGTTCTAATATCTTCAAATTTGACCGAATATTTCCAAAAGTGCTTATTTACATGTCGTAAATCTAATATAAGGCGTTTCTTTCCACTCGATTGCACAGACACGGTGAGTGGATTCACCACAAATGGTTGCATCGAACACCCTACAGCTAACCCTTTGTTTAAAAGATCAGATATGGCCACCTTTATGAACTCGCTATGCATCAATGAAGACTTATTGTTAGGTAGAAAAATAGGTGGAGGGGTGGTATAAAAGGGAATTTTATAACCATTTTCTATGACATCTAACACAAAATCGTACGAGCCAATTTCTTTACAAAAACTAATATGGTTTTTAAGTCTACTTTTTACAGCGGAACCTTTTCATATTCAAAATAATCATCAGTCAACAGAGAATTCTGAATTTGAACATTGACATGATCGTTTACATGTACATTATCAAGGTCACTGGATAGAGAATGTGAAATATACTCATCTTTTACTGAATCAGTCTGTTGTTGTTTGGTTGCAGTTGCAGGCTATGTCTGGATTGTGTATGGGCAGTAAGACCAGTGGCTGAACGAGCCGCATGCATAACAGGCACCTGATCTCCTTCCTGGGGTTGCAGCAAATCTAGGTAAGGCAGGAAAAGGCTATTGGAATCAGAACCACTTGGGGGACGAAAACAGTCATGGCTCCCATAGCTACCAGTACGAGGAAACACACTATTATAGCTTTTGACATTGTCTCTCTGATACGGTTTCTTCTGTTTGGAAGCTTTTTCGCTTTTTAACAGCCCTGGATTCGGCCCTGTTAATTTTACTCTCGTCATCGGAGTCATTCGCTACAGGGTTATTCTCGTATTGGCGGACCGTTTCCCACCCATCCTCACTGGTATCTGCTATCTTTATAAGTTTGTTTCGTTTCTTCAAAAACTGCCATTCCTCAATATTTTGAAAATTTAGAACCTCCTCTTATTTGTTACAAATATAAGAGACCTATTCGAAATTTCGTTTTTTACTAAAACAAAGTTACACAAGATCCTAAAATACTTGAAACATGTCCTGCTTCTTGAGAATGTGCAACGTCTGAATATCTATATAAACCAGCTGGTCATATTATTACAGGTGACTTTTCAATTATCAAAGACAGGCAGCTCCGTGGTCCTCTCAAAAAATGACCTAAGCATAGAATCCCATCCAAGATAGATTTTATTAAATGTCGCGAAGTGCTAAAGGAAGCTTTAGATAACTATACCATACGATGGTGTAAATCGGAAGGAGTCGAATCGCATGCTCTGAATGATTGTAAAAACCTCATTTTTGATATTTCCGATATTCGAATAGATAACTACCACAAAAATCCTCATCTTTTTGAAGATCTAATTTCTAAATCTGAAAGATATTTCAAATCCAAGCAACGTAATTTACATGAAAAATATGTCTTCGCGCCTGCAGACAAAGCAGCAACAACACCATAACTATTTGAAAACGCTACTACATATCAACTTTAGTTTCGGAACTTTCCTCTACTAATACTTATATCGAAAGCAACGAAAGTGTTCCCAATATTTTGAACAAACATAACATTGAAATTTCTTCTTTTAACATCCCTATTACTAAATTGGATCTCCCTACAATATACTGTATACCAAAACTTCACAAGTCTCCTTACAAGTTTCGATACATTGCTAATTCTAGCAACTGCGCAACAACAATTTTGTCTAGAAATCTGACGTCAGCACTCACGGCTATAAAGAAACACGTGGCAAAATACTGTGAAACTGTCATGAACAGGAATGGCGTTAACTTCTTTTAGTCTATTGAAAATTCAAGGGATGTGATTGACAAAATGAAATCAAGAAGTTTTTAAGCAAATGCGGTATCTTTATACGACTTTTCTAATATGTACACCACGCTTCCTCGCGACAAAATAAATGCTCGACTGTCCAAACTCATTAAATGGTGATTGGATCGAGAGGGGAAAACATATATTTGTACTTCTGAATCGAAGGGTTTTATTTCCGCCACAGATTACAAATCATACAAATCATGGACATGTGGTGACCTGAGTATTACCTTGTCCTTCCTTTTGGACAATATATATGTAAGATTCGGTGAGAAACTCTTCAAGCAAGTTGTAGGGATTCCAATGGGTACTAATGGTGCGCCTCTTGTTGCAGATTTATTTTTATACACGTTTGAAAAGGAATTTATCCACAATCTTCAAAATCAAAGAAAAAATGATGATGTGAAATGCTTCATTGGTACTTCTAGGTACCTGGATGATATTCTTACCATCGACAATCTTGTTTTTGAAAAGTATAAAAATGGTATTTATCCACAAAAATTGATTCTAAATAAGGCAAACTTTTCAAAGACAGAAACACCATTTTTGGACCAAAATATCAAAATTGTTAATGGAGAGATCCATACAAGTGTGTATGACAAAGGAGATGATTTTGGATTTATCATAGTAAATGTCCCCTAGCTTAACGGTGATGTTCCTAGATTATCGTCCTATGGTATCTATATTTCACAGCTCACCCGGTATGCCAGAGCATGTACTAATATTTTGGATTTTCATAGTAGAAATTTACAAATTACCAAGAAATTTTTAGGACAAGGTTTTCGCTTTCACAAATCTGGTAAAGATTTTCTGGAAATTTTACAAAAATTATTGTCAACTTCTTCTGAAATTCGGACCAATACAAGCAACAGAGTATATTACTTTGGGTATTTCACAGCCTGCATTTTATGGTGACATTATTAACAAGCTAGATAAGAAGGATCAACGATAGACAACATCACTATCGAAAATGCGTCAGAATCATCAAACGCCTTTTATACCGTGGATATGATCCTAATGTCAACAGACGGACACTTGGCTTGGTATTTGGCCAATCTACAGTCTTGTACAAATGAGTTAAAGAAGATCCTGACGATAATCCCAACAGCACTCACAATAGAGCACAACATTAAACATCGAAGGACCCCTAGCAAGCTAGAGGTGGGACCAGGTGCCCGGGAGGAGTAAGCATCTCCTGTTGGCTAGCCGCACCCGCCGTCGATGTTAATAAAGCATAGAAATGAAAATATATAAAATTCAAGTGCATTCTTAAAACTTGCACTCTGACTGACTGTGACGACGGGACTCCATGACGGGCCCTGTCCAAACCTCTTTAGAGAAGACAGGACCCCGACCACCTGTCCTCTCTGAATGTCAGTCGGACTCCTCGGGTGATAACATACATGAGCTTGCGGCGGCAGAGCACGGATTGCATTACGCACGCCCTCTTTTTATATCCATTTACATATTCATCTGTGTTGCTTTGGCCCCTGCGTTTTGTGGTCCTGTTTGTGTGTGGTGATCTGACAGTGAGGAGGTGGATTTACACCACAATTGTACGTTCTTCGAGACCTCTTGGTAATCGGAAAGGTGGGAGGGTTGTGCGCACGTAATCCAGGATAATCACACCTTCTGCAATTTCCGTGGCAGATGGCCGTCCTAAGTCGGCACCGGTTGCCCATTGGTCTCGTTGGTTTATGTGTAGTCCTTTGTGTTTGATGTTTCTGTGTTGTGCATTGACGTTCCTTGTACCTTATGCGTCGCTTTCTGTACTTGTCTGCTTTGTGTTTTTGCATTGAGTTTTTTGTGGTTTTACTGTGGGTGCTGCAACCTGGTGTTGTTGGAGATCCCCTTCTTTGTTTCAATTTTTCCGTAGCAGAGGAGAGAGTTTCTTTCGCGTAATCTAATTTTGCGTTAACAATAGCCCAACAGACCTGCTCCAAATCTTCAATAACATCAGAATTGATATTGTATTGCTTACGGTGACCTTCAAAACGCCATTTAAACTCAGTGTCCGACTTTAATTTCTGTACTTGGGACGTGGAACAACGTACCTCCTGCTGTATCTCGTTCAATCCCTGTGATACCTGTGACTGGAGGGAAATAATAGTACTACTTGGTTTTTAACTACGTTTAAGATGTCTCTCAGGGAAACGTTATCGGAGTTTTCTTCAGAGGTATACATTTACAAGTTTACAGTACGAGCGCTTACGATCAAATGGAACACTCTCTTTCAATGCTTAGCAACTTGGCGCGAAAACAGTGCCCCTTATCAGTGTGAAAACCAATCAGGAGAAATTAATTTAATTCTAATTCATTCTATTAAAACGAATTAAATTTGTCATGTAGGAAACTAGAACATGCTCCCACAAATGTTTTTGTGTCTTCTGCGTAGCATAGCGACACTTAGAGATAGCGTTGTCCGTTGTTAGTCTGTCCGTCAATCCGATCGTCCGTCTGTTTAACAACCCATAACTTTTGATTGGAGAGCGATAAGGCATTTGATATTCCACATATGGATTTCTTGTGACAAGACCTTTCTACACATACATGTACCATAATTTTTGACCTTGTGAACTTGACCTACATATTTGACCTTCTTTTAAAAAAAATTAAGATTGGTTTTATCTTTTGATTGGTAAGTGATAAGGCTTTGATATTTCACACATGTATTCCTTGTACAAGACCTTTCTTAACATAACATAATTTTTAACCTTGTGACCTTGCCCTAAATAATAGACCAACGTTTCAAAAAAGTTAAGATTTACTATCTCTTTTGATTGGTAAGTGATATGGCTTTGATATTTCACATGTGTATTCCTTGGAATTCGACCTGTCTACACATACCATAATGTTTGACCTAGTGACCTTGACCTACATATTTGACTTACTTTTCAAAAACAAATATTAAGGTTGGTTAATGATCGGGCGGCTTTGATATTTTACTTGTTTATTCCTTGTGACAAGACCTCTCTACACATATCATAATGTTTTTACCTTGTGACCTTGACCTAGATATTTGACCTACTTCTCAAAAGGGTTAAGAGTCGATATCACTTTTGATTGGTAAGTGATGGGCTTTCGATAAGTCACATGTGTATTCCTTGTAACAATACCTTTCTAAACATACCATAATATTTTACCTAGTGACCTTGACTTAGATATTTGACCTTCTTTTTTGAGTAATTGAGATTGTATATATTGTTTGATTGGTAAGTGATGTGGCTTTATTATTTCATATATATGTATTTTTGTGATGAGACCTTTGTTCTGTTACCAAAACTTTTACACAGTGACCTTGATCTAGATGATTGACACTCTTTTCCGAAAATTTGAGATTGACCATATCATTAAAGTAAGAGATCTGATATTTAACAAATGAATTTTATTTGACAAGACGTTTCTACTGGTACCAATATTTTTGAAGCAAGTGACCTTGAATTACATCTGCGATTCACCTTCTAGAATAAGCCGCTTCGCAGACGACACAAGCATTCCTTTAATTGCTATTTGTTGATAATTCAGTTTATCACGATAATTTTTTTTGTTTTTCAGACAATATTGATAATATGAAGAGGGTATTATGTTTCATATTTGCTTAAAAACGTTAAATTATAATATAAATGATATCAAGAAGCTGTACAGAAAATTACGTACACACCCAACCTTCGTTTCCATGGAAACGGAATGCATGAAAATGCGTTGTTTATAGGGATAATTATACAAAACCTTGGTTACCATGGCAACAGATCCTCATAGGAAAAATGGAAGTACATTTCGTTCTAAAGGCATTCTAAACACCTTGAACACACTAAAAAGTCCAAATCTGTGACATGTAGTGGCCAATATGTTTCATTTTTTATAGGTTTTACAGGGAAGCCATATTTAATATAAAAACATAATGCGACATATTGTTCTCTTTACTATTGACTCAATTGACACTGTATGAGTTGGTTAACTTAAGGAATTATAAACAACTGTATGCGATTTTCCACGAAAAGAAGTCTAAATTATTAAAAGCTATCAATGGCATTAAAAGTGACAGTGGTTTCAATTTCGAAGAAAAATAAACCTTGTTTCCATATGTTTGATATTATTCTATAAAAAATCGTATTCAGTGCATCAAATATTTACATATTTATACAGAGAGTCACGAAATGAAACTTTCCAACACATTTTGCTTCTCACAAAGGATTGGTATTATCCATCGTATAAGCAAACTATTATGTTTTATTATAGCCGGAGCTATTATTACTCATCTAACTATACGTGGAGGATCGCTTCATACTGAAGGTACAGATGTATCCATCACCTGCACTGTAGACAGCTATCCTCCTTCAACAGTTGTATGGTCAAGCACAAATGCAAGGCCAACATTCACTCAACAAGCCAATCCAAACAGTACTTTACTTCTCCCAAAAGTTTTGTGCAGTGATACAGCCAACTATACGTGTAGTGCCTTTAACGGATATGGAAGACACAGTGAAATAACCACAACACTCTTTGTAAAGTGTAAGTTTAATTTTATCAAAAGGAAATTATCTTGAAAGCTAAGCAATAGATTTATTTGTAATTTGCCAAAAACTAAATTATATAAATTTTTTATTTCAAATTGGTAAATCGAGGACTTCATAAACAATCAAACAAACAAACAAACGGTTGTTGGTTCGAACCTATCTAGTTCCGCCGACATGTATAAATTTACGTGTCGTATATTAGATACGTTTGTGGTATGTCTTCATATCTATGGTGTTTTAAAAGGATATGTTCCTGCTATGTAAATTAATTTACCAATAAGGGGCAACCAGAACATAATTCGGTCAGTGTTTACACGATAACTTTTATTTTCTACATGTTTTTTCGACTGTATATTATGGAAATAACGATGCATACCAAGTGAATTTATCTATAACATTTCGGAGAAAGACGGGGATCTCATACAGCATTCGGTTGCAGCATCTACAGGAAAGCACCAAAACATCAATTGAAAACAATTGTGTGTTTTTTGAGACCCCTTGGTAACCGGATCATTGGAAGGGCTGTGTGCATGTAATCCGGATCACTACACCATTTGCTACTGGCGTAGCATATGACAATCTTATGTCGGCATCGGTTGACCATTGGTTTCGTTGATTTTGTACATTCTTTTATGTTTAACGTTTCTATGTTGTGTTTTCGTGTTCCATGTCCCTTTGCGTCATACCTTCTTCATTTTGAGCTTTGTTTACCAGCAGTAATGTATATTGCGTAGAATTCTTTTACATTTGTGTATTTCCACTTGATAAAGGCCGAGTGGTCGTAAATTTGTGGATATTGAGTGTTTTTTGTTATTTATTATATATAAACGTCCCTATGGAGGACTTTACTTCATCATTTTATGTTCTATGTTGTATTTTCGTGCTCCATATCCCTTTTGTATCTCTTGTTGTGCGTGCCTGCTCTGTGTTTTTGTATGGAATGTTTTGCTGTTAGTGCTGCAACCGTGTTTTGTTAACATTTAGCATTGCTAAAAATCCCCTACTTTCATTGATTTATTACTGGGAGAAGAAAATGAATTAGATTTACAGGCATTGGAATTGTCCAGCAGATTCCTTTATGGAAACTCATAATAGTCATTATCATTGTTCTTGAATTAAAAAGTAATTGCATAAATTGCTTAAAAGCCGGCTGGAAAATCTATCATAAGAGTTTACTTTTCATATCTGATACGAAAAATGCAATATTTAGAAAAGAAGGGAGAACTTGAGACAGGACTTCTTGCTTTTATGAGATTATTGCAATTCATGGGTGTAACTTCGAACTTAAATTGATGTCAGCTCAGAATTCATCAACTCAACCTACACTAATTTTGAAATGTCTTATAAAGTCAACACAAACTTGATATGTAAAGGATGACAATGTTACAGTATCGGCATGACTTAGTGAATCATGTAAAACAATTCTACTTCAACAATAAACTGTAGAAAGTCTTCAGTAAATCTTTTTTGAGGTAATTGGGGATTTTCATTGAAAATAATGTAAAAACAAACTTGTAGACTTCGAGATACAATTGAGACTCTTCGATCGTAAGACTGTCATTCGTGAGCATATTTATCCCTTTCTATCAAATCAAAGAGTGAAAGCATAGAAAAGCCGAAATATTTAATTATTTCCACTTCTTATTGTAAATTTGATTCTTTTTGCAGGCAGACCAAGACTATTTTCCTCTGACAACGCAATAGAAAAAGTAGGTGTTGTGAAAGGTGAAAATCTAACTATATCTTCCACGTATATGGCGTACCCAGAACCAACGATATCTTGGTACTTCAAACCAATAGCATCCAGTACAAGCTATCTGATTGTTCAACTTGATGTAGAGAGAATTGGTCCAAATATTTTCCGATCTGAATTACTGAGACAATTGAAAAATGAAAATGATTTTGGAGAGTACAAGTCTGTTGCAAGAAATAATGAAGGAATAGGAAAAGTGAACCAAACATTCATAGTGACAAAAAATCGTAAGTTCTAGAAACGGTATTCTAAAGGTGAAGACCGGTCTTTTATATTCTTCTTTATCATGTCTTATCAATTCAATGAATGTACTAGCGATACAGTTTCATTCTATCTCCCATAGAACTGTAGATCATTTATTTTGACACCTGATAAATCTAGAATTTATGGTTTTTACTACAATGTAAGTTGATCAACTCTTACATAAGGATGGCGTTTTTATCGAATTTAAATGCTTTTAATAAGGTCGAGAAGACATAATTGCGCTTCCACAATTACCTTGCCATGGCGATCAATCTGGCTCTAAACATATGGCGATCACATGTCGAGTGTTATATGGATACTCAAATCAAACACCGTCGTCTTACATTCTATATTATTCAATGGCGTTTGAGCGATATCAAAGGATTGTTATGACCTTTCTATGTCACTGCTCTATGGCGTTCATCAGTTTCCCAGAACATCGTCCAAGTGTACAAGGAATTTAATGTATTACTAGATTTATCTTAGATGTTTTCAGAGACAACAAAATCTGATATTTTATTATATCCCCGTTGCGACCGAAGAACTTCTTCAATGATGATTTTAACTGTTGTGTAACATAACTCTGAAGAAGTAGCTTACCTTCAAGCCGTCTGGTTCGAACTATGAAATCTTCATATTTCGAATATACCTTGGCGTACCGTATACTACTAAGTTGAGAAAGAAAAACGCCATATGCAGACGAAGACGGAATGTTGCTACTCTTGAGAAGGAGGTAAAGTATTTGAAAGCTGAAATCGTCATGTAAACTTGTCATACAGTAAGGTGTTCAAATAGCCGTTTGTGTCAAAAGATAGACGTTTATCCAAGTACGAAACGAGTTTGTCGCTCTCGGTTGTTTCCTTAATCTCTAGTTCATGAGGATAAAATCATATAGATGGTCCTTAAAGTTCGGAATTTTAATGGACAACACGTCATCTATGTATCTGAAGGTTGAATTGAACGGAGATGTGAGGTGTTTTCGTCCAGTCGATATCAAAGTCTGAATGAAGTCAGCTTCGTATGAATATAGTCCGCAAGCACTGGGGCGCAATAGGTACGCATTGGGATTCCAACTGTTTGTTGTAATAGGGTTTCTTCAAACGCTACAAAACTGTTGTCAATCAAATCATCAAGCATCCGGATGGTCTCGTTTTCGATATACATTGTGTTTGAAACAGTTTTTCGTCAGAATATAAAAATCCTCTCGACCAATGGCAAGGTATTTTATCTTCTGTCGCCTTGTTCTGAAAGAAAAGTGTTGTGGATAATATTGGCCAGTCTGTTTCAGTGTCGCCTACGAAGCATAGGGATCACTTTGTCCGTTGTCCGTCTGTCCGTCCGTCCGTCTGTCAGTCCGTCCGTCTGTCTGTCTCTGTCACACTTTGGGTGGCACAGCCCATAGCTTTTGATTTGTAAGTGATAGGGCTTTGATATTTCACATGTGAATTCCTTGTGACAAGTGACCTAGTGACCTTGACCTACATATTTTACCTACTTTTCGAAAAAGATTAAGAATGGATATATCTTTTGATTAGTAATTGTTAGGACTTTGATATTTCACACGTGCAATCCTTTTGGCAAGTCCTTTCTACACATACAATTTTTGACCTTGTGACCTTTACCTAGATATAAGACCAACTTTAAAAAAAAAAGATAAGATTCACTATATCTTTTGATTGGTAATTGACAGGGCTTTAATATTTTACATGTGTATTCCTTGTAACAATGCATTTCTACACATACCACAATTTTTACCTATTGACCTTGACCTACATATTTGAACTACTTTAAAAAATTTATTAGATTGTATACATCTTTTGATTGGTAAGTGATAGGGCTTATATATTTCTTTTGATGATACCATTTCATTACCAATTTTTACAGAGTGACCTTGGCCTAGATGATTGACACTCTTTCTGAAAATTTGAGAATGACCATATCTTTAAATTTGTCTGATATTTCAAATGAATTTCATTTGACAAAACTTTTCTACTGTTACCAATAACTTTGATCCACTTTCTAGAATAATTATGATCGCTGAGCGATATAGTCCCCTACCGGCGGCATATATTTATGTCCTGCAACTCTGCCTATGAATTACTCTTCAATTAAATATGTATGAGTTTTAACTAAACTTACTATCTGTGCAGCTCAGTTCTGAGGTTTTATCTGCTTTAGCTTTATCGATTCGAAAAAGAGGTCAAGCGTGACGATCTGTAACTATCCAAGACTAAGGTGAGTATCAAATTTCACCTGAATATCTCTATTTGTTGCAGAAAAAAGTCTGGAAAACTGACAAAAACTGAATTGTGCAAGTCATCAAGGGGCATAACTCCTTGAAAAATAGGCCAAGCATGACAAAAGTCGAACTTGCTCTGTAACTATCCAAGACTAAGCTGAGTATCATATTTTACCTGAATACAGTATCTCTATTTGTTGCAGAAAGAAGTCTGGAAAACTGACAAAAACTGAATTTCCCAAGACATCAAGGGGCATAACTCCTCGAAAAATAGGTGAAGCGTGACAAAAGTCGAACTTGCTCTGTAACTATCCAAGACCAAGCTGTGTATCAAATTTCATCTGAATATCTTCATCCGTTGCAGAAAAAAGTCCGGAAAACTGACAAAAACTGAATTTTCCAAGTCATCAAGGGGCATAACTCCTCGAAAAATAGGTCGAGCGTGACAAAAGTCAAACTTGCTCTGTAACTATCCAAGACCAAGCTGTATATCAAATTTCATCTGAATATCTTTATCTGTTGCAGAAAAAAGTCCGGAAAACTGACAAAAACTGAATTTTCCAAGTCATCAAGGGGCATAACTCCTCGAAAAATGGGTCAAGCGCGACGAAAGTCGAACTTGCTCTGTAACTATCCAAGACCAAGCTGTGTATCAAATTTCATCTTGATATCTCCTCCGTTGCAGAAAAAAGTCTGGAAAACTGATATTCGGACAGACGGACAGACGGAGGGACAGACGGACGGACAGACGGACAGACGGATGGACAGACGGACAGACAGACCGAGAGGAAACTAAGAGTCCCCTTCGGCGTTGCCGGTGGGGGACTAATAATCAAGCCCCTTCGCATACGACACAAGCATTCCTTGGATTTTTTATTGGGCTTTTAGAGTGTAATGGTAGTGTAGAGCATGGAGAAGTCGAACGACTCCATGCTGGTAATAAAATTAAAATAATTGGCTTATATTTTCTTTAAATTCTTTATAATTCTTTAGGATCCACATCTGATTGATTCCCGTTGTCTCGCAGTGTGTTTAATGACCTTGTTTGATCAGGATAAAATAAGAAATAAAGCAAATAAGATAAAGATCCTGACTACATCTAAACAGATTTTACAATAGAGCACCAAATTGAGACTCGAAAATCGTCGGACGGGTATTCTAAAATACGGCAATCTGATTGTTTAGCCATGTTTCCAGCGCTAACCAAGTTTCGCTGAAAACGCTATTTGCCATCTGTTACATGGTATAACAACACCGACATTGCGATTGGGGAAATTTCCATAATAGTGACATCAGAATTTTACAGATTCATTTTTGTCTGAAAACGTCATAAATGTATATATTTATGAAAAGGTCACTACAAAATGATCATTTCGAAATTTGTTTGATTAAAATCGGACTTTAAATTTAAAAAGTTATTAACGGAAAGAACTTTGGTGACTAATTTTTTTTACAATTATTTATTATCTCTTAGCTTTACATCTATGTATTATAGTGTGTTTCGTATTATACGATTCAGAAGTAAGGGTTGAAAATGAATATAAACAGAAAATGTAATACAATTTTGGAATAAAGATGTAGAAATTTTAAGTTCGACAAGTCAGCCGACTATTATCATCATTAACTATTCGCATGAATATAATTACCTTATCATTATTTCGACAATAAGGGGCGTGGCTATATTCAAGAATATTACAAAAAACCAGCTAAAATGTTTTCGTTTCTTTTGCCCCATATGGTTAGGTACGGTGCGATCTACCCAAGGGTTCACACGATACATTTACTCGTACCACGACACATTTTATACATTAAGTCTTCGTCCGCCATATAATCATTAAGATTACTTTCATTAGAATTTGTTTTCTTTTGCTACTTTGTTAATAGTCGTTCTTTTCTCGTGGCGTACATTTAAATGTTTATTCTATAACTGTTCAGAAACCATATCTGTGCAGCTTTGATAAAAGATTCATAGGGTTATCGCAATTCTTAAATTCGCTTATAATGATAGGACATTTTTATTAATTTCATATCAACATATGAGCTGGGTTTCCTTATATCTACCATACGAAATGAAGTATTTTGATATTATACCGTAGGTCTACCCAGTGAAGCGACTGACCTTACTGTCAGATGCCATACGTATACTTCAGCAAATATTTCATTGATACCTGGATTCGATGGTGGTTTACCTCAATGGTTCAACATTATGTACAAATCTTTTACAACGGATATTTACTCTTCAAGTTTAAATATTAGTCATATGAGCACTTACCAGAGAATGTCATTCATCATAACAAAGCTTGGAGTTGGGGAACAATATTCCTTTAAAGTGAAATCATCAAATAAGTTGGGTTCTGTTTTATCTCCTGATGAAATCAGCTGTAAAACAGATGGTAAGTTATGAAAGTACATAATTCACAGAGTGATTGTGATGGGATAGTGAATAGGCCACTTTTAAAATGGTACTTTAACATATTGATTAATATTGACAAAGAAAGATAAAAGAAAGAGAAAAGGTTCTAGCCAATGTGTTTTGCTAGCAGCATTTACTTCAAAACATACAGATACCAAAATGCAAAGAGAGACAGAGAGAAAGAAAAAATAGAGTGGACAAATACAAAAAGAGACAACAAACGTAATAAGATGGTTCTAAAAGGTTTTATAATGCCATGTGATGCTCATGATTCTCCTCATTTTATGTATTTAAGTCGATTTTGATCGATCAATTAATTATCCAAGGTACACGTACATACAACAATGAATTATAATATTTTCATCAAATTCAATCAATATTGTCAAGATAGACTAGCAAAGTATTAGATGTTTGACAAATATGGATAATGACCATATGCCTGTATAAAGCTCAAAATCGATAATTCAGAAGGCATACAAAATCAAGATAATACGAATTGCTGTGCAAAGCCAGTACTTTTGTTGATAAAGTAGTAGCTTTAATCAATTATTTCCTAAAATTTGTCACTTTTATCTTACACTCTTGCGTTCGGCATGAAAGACTTGTGTCCCAAACTCCTTCAAAATAAGGTTTTATTCGGTAGACACCGGATAGGACAATTTTCCACAGTCAAAACAATCCGAAAGTAGTATCATATATATAGTATCTTAAATGATTATTATGCGAAAGTATTTGCGATTGACATTCGTGAAAATTTCCCCCAGAGAAAATAACCACGTTTACAGTATATTATAATGAATGCAAATTTAATTATAATTTCAATTATTTTCAGATATGTGTTTGTGCAATATTCTTGTCTTGTACATTTAGTACTTTAAAGCAATATCTTCTCTTATGTTTTTATGAACGATAGAAAAATACGGTCAATATATAAAATAGAACAGGAAACAAAAATTAAGGCATTAGATGTACATTTAGAATGAAGTGCGCACGTAATCCAGGATAACCACACCTTCTTCTATTTCCGTGGCAGATGGCCGTACTAAGTCGGCACGATTGGTCTTGCTGGTTTATGTGTAGTCCTTGTTTTTTATGTTTCTGTGTTGTGCGTTGATGTTCCTTGTCCCTTTTGCATCTTTTCCTGTGCTTGCCTGATCTTTGCTTTTCATTGGTCGTTTTGGGGTTTTGCTTACGGTGCTGCAGCCTGGTGTTGTTTAAAATCCCCTTATTTGTTTAATACTTCGAGACGTAAGAGTGAACGCTCTTTTCGATTCTTATTGTCGTAAGTAACATTCATTTCAAACTAATAAATTTGACCTCTTTAAGACAAGTAGAACAAGTTCTATTAACTAATAATAGTTTAACCTTACATCGTCAACAATTATCCTCCATTTTCTAGACGATTATCCCCGATGTTCAGAAAAAAATAAGGCGGCAATAACCTCTTAAAATTTCTTTATTGCCTGCTTTCTAAATTAACAATTTTTTTTTCATTTTACAATTGATCACGTTCAATCCATTTCGTAGCTAATGGATAGTAAATGTTAAGCACACATTGCAAAATATGAACTGTTCAGCCCATTGCCAAACAACTTGTTACGTTTACAGTATAGAGCTTATAAACATGATATATACATGTATTTGTTGCAATTAAATATTTCTTCTGTTTGGTTGTCTATGTTTAGCAACATGATTTTCAGATACAATCTGAATGTATGAAGAAATTCAACAGATTTCCAAATAAGTTCAAGTTGCTTGTTCTGCCTTTCGCTTCAGATTATAAAGATGGATTGAAATCAGACTGGTTCCATGGAGGAAGCTTTGGCGTAGGTATATGTGTTGCAGTTGTCGTTGGAGTTTTATTGGCGTTTACCGTCTTTACTCTAAGGAAGAGAGGTGTTCGTAAGTACTTGTACAGTAGGTCTGTTTGTATATTTATTGGTTTGTATAGAGATAGAGAAGAGCAGTTCCAAATAAAGGTGCCCCACATTAGAGTCTCCAGAATATCCGTAACAGCTTACTTTCTTTAAAGCTTTTGTATATTTAATGGATGGAGAAGTTTTGAACGTTTACGACAATGGTGACTGATCATGGACGAATATCCGAATAAACATTAAAATGCTGTAGAAATATCCCCAGCAAGATAATTCTGTAGGGTGCGGGTCATATAGGATCGACTCTTTCCTAAGGCTAAATCGTTATGTTTGCTTGTAGGCCACCTAAGCCAAAGGCTCACGTGACCTGTAATTAGAGCAATCCGTCTGTCGCCTGTCTTTTGGCGTACCTTTTTTTTTTACATTTTTTCACTTGTCTGGAATTGCTGGATGGATTTTAATGAAACTCAGTAGGTATGAAGAACGTGTTTTTCGTGATATTGATTTTGGTTGAAAACTGAATTTTTCTGGCTTTTTCATGAGTTTTAATTCAAACGAAAAGGGAGTGTCGGGGTTGTACTTTCAAATATATTAGGCATTTTCTCCAGAACCACGGAGGGGGTTTTATAGGAATAAAATAGTCATGGCCCCTATAAGTGATCTTGCATTTCGTCCAAATCCATCATCAGATGGCACGCCATAGGCGGGGATTGCCATCCTTCGACAAACTCGATAAGCAATCATCAAACTTGCTTGAATGGTCAAGGATGATGAGATTCATTAATAAGGATCAAGTCACCTTTAAGGTCAGATTAATTCATTTTGGTCAAACATATGACTGACAACATACCTGGTCTTCGATGGTCTAGTTGGTTACATTAAAATGACTCTAGTAATTCTAAAGCAATATACTGCAAGTTTTCCTTTTACTTGGCGGATGGGAAAGTTTTATAAAGCTTCAGTCTGGTATGACATGTGAAGATTAAACATAGTTCCCATGTGACCCCTTGGCCCTCTTGTTTTAAAAATGTCCAATTTTGTCATTTCATTCGACAGATGTATCATACTGTAAGATTCAATCGAAGCCAGCTCATTTATGTGAGAACATGCAAGATATGTAATATGCACAAAATTGGACAAACCTCGCATGACAATCATACCATAAACATCCAATGACAGTTAGCCAAACGAGATTACTCATTCCAAACTAAGAATTCAGGACTACATACGCTGACTCCTCAAATCGGACCTTCGATTTAGATGAAAATTACTTTTGTTGAACTAATAAATAAGTATCGCTTATTGGGATGTACGATATGTGAGGAAATTCTGAGTAATAACTGATAGCCTTCGTAGCGCTCAAACATCTATCAATATCATTAAAAATCATTCGAACGAGAGCTGGTGCGCTGCTTTATCAAAATCAAACTTTCGTATTCAAAGTTCGACGTATTTTGATACTTTCATTTCTTTTAGACGTTTTAAACGTCCTAGAATTCATTACAAGGTTGTGAAATCAAACCAGCCTTTTTTCATTTCGATTTCCAATACCTTTGATAAATGAACATGATTTGTGTTCTATTTACAAAAGAAAACATGAATTATTACCTTTATTCAATAATTGTAAAGATAGCTGATCTCCGATGCAAGTATAATCTACATGTATTACTACTGTTTTTATAAATAAATTTATTCTTATAAAAATTTTAGGGGAAAGCATTGGATCCAAGAGGTATTTATTCTTTCTATACCATTTAAACTTTGAGTGAGATGAGAATTATTAATGATGATTAAAACCAAATTCATGAGTCTATGAAGAGCTCTTAGATGAATGTCAAAATATATACAATCACAGATGTAATGTTACTAAATCATTTTCAATGATTATTCACTTTCATCTATGAAGAGCTCTTAGATGAATGTCAAAATATATACAATCACAGATGTAATGTTACTAAATCATTTTCAATGATTATTCACTTTCATTTATTTATTAATGAATGATAAAACATACATATACAGTTGTGCTAAATAATATACTCATTTTTTTAGAATATCCGCTGATATAGTCGCAGGGAATTCAACAGATCCCCGATTTGGCGAAATAGAGAACAAAGAAGTAAAAGGTTAGTATTCTGATTGAAGAATGTTGGAAGTTAATGCTAATCAATTGATACTTATTATGGCAAAGTCCTCGAAACGAAGCGAGTTCATTTTAAGCTAACGTGTGTCGGGGGGGGGGGGGGCAATACTATTTGCTGTACTATAACATCTTCTTAAATAATGAATGGTCCATATCAATATATCTATTGATAAATGAATAATTGAAATAAATAATGATAAATGAATAGATAAGATAAATGAATAAATATTTGTCTATTTAGATACCATGCAGACAATCAGTTAATTGCGAAAGCCGTCCAAAGATACTTCATGTTTTCTGTATAAACATTTTGTATTCAATACTGACAATAACCACAACATTACCTAGTTAAAGGTACAGACTAGCACTTGAAACAAATTGAAACGAACAGCACATCGCAGCTAAGTACACATCGATAACAAAAAAGAAATGAAACGAACAGCACTTTATCGCGAAAAAAACATGGTACAAAGAATTGAAATGAACAATGATTGTGTTTTTGCAGTCTTTGCACTTATCTTTATTAAACTTTGGTAGATCTTTTTACGATTTGAACAATGTTATCAAGAATCGTAATGTAATTCTAGGTAATTTCTTGTAATTTCTAAAACGTGGGTCCTGTAGCATCATATCCCACCTATTCTGCTACGTCTTTTGGTGCATTTTTGACAATAATTTTCATACCTTTTGGCCATATTACATTGTTTAGACTTCCGATCACTGACGAGGGTTTAGTACCCGAAACGTGCATGTCTGGTCCATGCTGTAAATTTATCAGGCCTTAAATGATGCAATTGAATTTGAAGACGTTTTACTTCTATATAGGTAAGCACTCCCCACCACTTGCGTTATTCTTGTTAGCTAGCGGTCTTGTACACGAAAAGCCACGGAATAAATCAGTATCGCATTTTATTGCATTAACGAGTAATGTAGTAAACAGACGAAAAATGGATTTAATTTATTTAGTATTAAAAGATTTTAACTCTTTTACACTCTGTAAAAACCCGAATCCACACCATAGCTACATAATAGGAATTCATCTAAAAATACTTTCGTATAAATACTGATTAAAATTATCAAAATGGCGTCGCACATAAGGCAGGGGTTTCTTGGGGTCAGTATGCATCTTTTCATCCCTTATTTCGATCATTTTCCCACTTGTATTTGTTACCATTAAAGCTTGCTCAGAGCAAGCGGGCCTACGGGACCACTTGCTTGCTTCGCTTTACTATAACTACATGTACCAGGAATGGCATATCATTTACATTTATAACATTGCCAATTATGCTTCATTAGGATTAATTGTGTTCATTTAATTTTGATACCATGAAATTTTATTTTCCAATATCCATTTTGAACATGATTTTAATTGATTGCTGAATTTAAAATCAATACGACTTGGATTTTTGTGAACATACAAAATAGGACTGTCATATGGATACAGAATGATCTTACTCTTAGAATCTGCACTAATTTGTATGTCATTAGCATAGAACTATGTTTATACAATACACAAGGACACTTAACATAGAAAATATAGAGTTTATTGATTTTAAAAGCATTTGGTCCATTGGTCGAAAATGTTGATAAATAATTTCATCCTAACACATTAGATGACACGATTACTAATTTTTTTGTGGATATATTTACCTCAATATTCTTCAATCTTCGACATTCGCCATGGAATGTTATGGTTTAAATTTTAATATAGAAAACTGTTTTTACGTTATGAAGGTAGTGACTGATATGTTCTAATGAGAAGTCCCTCTTAACATTTCTACGCGGCGTATGCACACAGGCGATGCTGATTCTAACAAGGTACCCGATCTCAACCCACATAGGAAGCGCTTCTGTTTTCCTGATTAGTATGAGGATATTACCGTCATGTATGCGAGTCATAGTCTTTGGAGCTTGGAGCTCACTGTGGTGTGACACCCATGCGAGTATGTAAAATTTGTACGTCTATCCTGCTGAAAGAACGGATTGTCCAATTCGTACTCCTTCTGCTTTATATGTATATTAATTGTTCTTGTACTAAAATTCTTGAAATTTTGGTATAAACATGCAGATGGGTATATTAAAATCAAACCCTGTAAGATTGAAGTGGTCGATATACTTAAAGAGCACCTATTTTCACCAAGCGATTGCTCAATTTCTAAGTGTGGCATGAAGAACTGCAAAACTTGTAACATCCTAATAACAGACACTTCATTCTCAAGTAATCTCACAAAACAAACATTTAACACGCATAGTTTTGAAAACCTTAACTGCATGACATCTAATGTTGTGTACGGAATAGAGTGCTCACTTTGTGGATTGATTTATGTGGGCGAAACCAAAGGCCAGCTCCGAAAAAGAATGTCAGGACACCGGTCAAAAATAAATAATAAAGGAAGTCAACTCCTTTACCGACATTTTGACCAGGCGGATCATTCTGTTTTATCGATGAGAGTCAGAATCCTGGAGAAAATATATCACCCCACAAACAATTCCAATTTGAGCACACATCTCCGTCGCAACAGAGAAGAGTTCTGGATAAAAAATCTTAACACTGCAGCGCCCTATGGGTGCAACGATAACATCAGCACGATAGGAAACTTAACAAGTCCCGGTTGTCAATCGGTAAATGTGACTAGCTTATTCTACAGATCACAAAGAAGACCTCGAAGTCATGGCATTCGAAAATATAATAGGCCTGAGATACATAGTTTCTCCTTCGATGACTTGGTTCCATTTTTGAATGAGCCTCTAGGCCTGCATTATATTCGTACCAAATTATACTCTGTTCCTTTACGGAAGTTACACGAAATCTACGATTATACGAAGGATCTCGCATATACCGATACACGTTCCCCAGAATACAGACTACAAGGAGTCATCTTGGACATTTATACTTTTCGTTTATTTCAAGCAGTTAGATCAGATAAATCAGAGGAGAAAACAAACCGCCCTTTCATTAAAGTAAGATTTGCAAACAAAGGTATTGATAACTTGAATCTTGGTCAAATTTTGAATCACAAAACTGTCACAGAAAAAATCCCACCATATTTCAAAAGAAAAGAAACTCCTTGTATTTCCTATAGTTACACACCAACAGTTGCATCTAAAATTTACAATTACAAACGATTCCTGCAGTGTATTGATTTAAGTAATCCCTCACTACATCCACTTCCCTGCGAATGTTCTTCATCGGATTTCAACTATTCTCCTTGTGGACACGTTATTACTGGTGACCTTAGTATAGTCAAGAACGAAAAGTTGAGAGAATTGTTAAAAAAGGGTCCCAAATACAGAGAAAGTATGTCCTTTACATGGAACCAAAATGTCAAAATTATTATGGACTCTTGTGAGGAATATGCAAGACGTTGGGCAAAGAAAGAGGATGTACAGCTCGACACCCTTTCCGAATTGATAAAATCAATCAGAGGGTTACCTTTATCTAGAATTAACCGATTAAAATCAACTGTGAACACCAGATTCGTGTCTATATTTAAAGACCCTGATGTTATCACAGATTTTACCTACCTCCAAGAACATTACGTCATCACACCAGCGGACAAAGCCTCAAATAATTACACATTTACTTGCAAAAAGTACTATTTCGACAGTCTAGTTAAAGAGTTGGGTTTAAATGCGACACCTGGAAATCCCACTTACACCCCAACAAACCTTTCTGCCTCTGAAATAATAGATAACCACAAATCAGCTCTTGCTTCCTTTGGCTTCGACACTACCAATTTAGATTTAGATTTACCATACTTATACTGCATACCTAAAATGCATAAGAATCCGTACAAACAACGTTTCATCGCTGGTTCCTCAAAATGTTCTACCAAATCTGTATCGATCTTACTCACCAAAGTTTTATCTGAAATCAAATCTGGGCTACAAAAATATTGTTCGACAGTATATTCTCGCAGTGGTATCAACCAGATGTGGATTTTAAAGAATTCGAAGGAACTTTTACAACATCTGAAATCCACGCATTTTAGTAGAGTCCATTCGATCAAAGCCTTTGATTTTTCGACACTTTACACTACAATTCCACATTCTAAATTGAAAGAAAGACTCGCAAAAATTATAAGTAATGCGTTTACAAGTAAGAACGGTAATCGCAAATACAAATTTATTGTTGTTAACTATGACAAAACCTACTTTGTAAAAGAAAAGTCAGATTCTGAAAATAAGTACACTGAAACAGACATTATTCAGATGTTAAACTTTCTGATCGACAACATTTTTGTGGTGTTTGGAGGAAAGGTCTTCCAGCAAATTGTCGGAATTCCAATGGGGACCAATTGTGCCCCACTCCTTGCCGACATTTTCCTTTACTCGTACGAAGCTGAATTCATTCAATCTTTGGTCTCTGAAGGGAAAAGATACTTAGCTTCTGACTTCAACTTCACTTACAGATACATAGACGATGTGTTGTCCATCAATAATCCAAAATTCGCGGATTACCTGAGCAGTATCTATCCTTCGGAGCTTGAAGTCAAAGAAACTACAGAGACAAATAATTCAGCATCCTATTTGGACATAATGTTGTCCTACGACACTGATGGTCACATGAACACCTCACTCTATGACAAACGTGACGACTTCAATTTCAGCATTACGAACTTTCCTTTTCTGAGTAGCAACATCCCTTCATCGCCTGCTTATGGCGTGTTCATATCTCAGTTGATACGCTATGCCAGAGCAAGTACCAAATATACGGATTTTGTTCTGAGAGCTAGGCGTCTTTCAGATAAGCTTCTCAGTCAGAGATATGTTTGTGACCGACTAACATCGTCACTGAGGAAGTTCTACGGTCGATATTGGGAACTCGTCATACACTATGATGTCCCACTATCCAGAATGGTGGATGATATTCTGTCATAGACCATTTGAACCATCCAACCAAAGATTGTACTCTATATCTTTCAAAATGGAAGTAACCGGATGTGACAGTTCTACCGAATTGAAGCGACGGGTGTTGCATGCAAGCAGGAGATGCTTACTCTTCCTGGGCACCTGGTCTCACTCTCATATCGGGAGTTCGCTTCTTTTCATATGGTGGAGGTTTTTGTTTTTGTTTGCTTTGGTTCCTGTTTTATCCTGATTTTGTATGCCTTCGGTTTCTGATTTTCTGAATTATCGTTTTTGTACTGTAGACAGGGATATGGTCATTATCCATATTTGTCATTCTAAAACGTGGACCCTAAAGCATTATATCCCACCCATCCTGCTACATCTTTCGGTATATTTTTGACATAATAATTTTCACCCTCTTTGGCCAAATTACAATTTTTAGATTGAGAATCACTGACGAAACGTGCATGTCTGGTCCATGCTGCAAATTTATCCGTTTATAAATGATGCTATTGAATTTGAAGACGTTTAACATTCTTTGAGCCATTTAATTCTGCTTAACATGAGGTTTTCCCACATATTGATTTTCCCCGGTAGTTTAAAATCTCTCTTTTACATATTTAATCCAAGGATTTTTTTTCAAATGCTATCTTCTACATATACTTCGAAATCTTAGATACATAAGATAATATCAATATTTGCCAGATTCCCATTTTCCGAATTCTATTAACATCGTCAAACTTGGCATGTTCTGTCTGAGTTTTAATATATTTGCAAAATCTGAGGTATTTCGAATGTCCGTTTAATCAACTAAATCATCACTACAAAATAATTCTGCAAATATACAATGCTTAAATGATGCGTAAAGCACAGCATTAGAGTACACCGAAACGTACTTATTATTGGTTAAAGATGCAAGAGTAAGACTTATATTAGTGCGTTTCGATGAACTCTAATGCTATGCTTGATGTTTCATTTAAGCTTTGTAAATATTACTTTGTTATTTTGGTGACTTGATGTTGCATCCTGATATTTATCGAAATCAAAGAGGTTGACATCTAAGCACTATTCCTCCAATGATCATTTGTTCGTAGATTTTTATTCAAATATAATGAAGAGAATTTGTAGTCCTTAGCTCTTACCTATTCAAAAGTTAAAAATAGCAACACGAGTGCTGTATTGTACGCCCGTCTTAAATAATTTAGTGAATACAAGCATGCATTAGGGCGAAGTTTCGATCCAATACCTTGAAAGTGATCAGAAAACGTCCAGAAAAACATTACACCAGATGGATGGACGGACGGACAAACGGACAGCGCTATAACTTAATACGTCTTGTCTTATGGCAGGCTTTAAACACCAATTCTCTGTAAGCACAAACAATTTTTGGAAACGCATGTTCTCCGATTTTCATGAAATTTCATACATCGGTAGGTATAAAAGCAAAGCATATAAAAGCACCAACATATCGCTGCAAAGTGGTTAATAATTTCAATCGTTATCCAAGTAAAGAAATAAATGCTAAAAGATATTCAACCACATTAGTTATGTTTTAAGATTTTCTTTATAAATATGGTCACATATATAATGTACCATAGACATAAATATTCCTTTTTATGGCAAAATTTCTAAAGCGGTTTTATCTTATTTTCTGTTTTGCATTGCTTTGAGTTAAATAATAAGCGATTTCATCTACTGATTTGAAAGAACTTAAAATACACTAAAAGAAGAAGGTTATTAAGCACAAAAAAATTCCAGAGCAACGATTTCAATTGGTTTGGAATATCGATGAGTTGGACTTTCTGAGTTTGATAAATCAAAAATTCCACTTCATCGCCAAAATGTGATGACACCTTATTGTAGCATATTGTACTTTTTCAAAAACTCAATAGAATAAGTGGGTTAAACGTTACCGTAGTAACAATTATAGAAAATGTCGAATTTAAAAATTCAAACTTTGTTATAATTATTATTTTCATTTCATAAAGCATTACAAAATTTACAAAAGTTATATTGATAAAAAATAAAAAAAAAAACCTTTTGTATGGTTACTATTGAAACAAGACAAATTTACACAAAATGTCTTCATGTTTCGGACTTTTGTAAACCTTTGAAATGAAAATGGTATATTTGTTGCCATGGTAACTCCTTTTTTTATTTTTCCCTTCATGTAATGGTTTTATCAGATAGCGTAAGGATCCAATATTACAGTCCAATCGTATCTGTATGTAGAAAATGTCTTATTCAGATTCTGTGTGGATTAAAAAAAACTTAAAAGTGTGCTGCTTCTAGTGTTTTCAATCCGTTTTCATGGCAACCAGCATGAATGAGTATTTTTCATCAATTTCAGTATTTTCGTTATGGCTTTTCATTTGAATAGATATCGTAAGGATCTGTGAAATCGCGTTTCCAGCCACTGTACAAAATTGTTGGTACTTACATAGAATTGGTGTTAAGAACTACGGTCATGTTCAATAAATCCTGAGCATCCTGTTTTGGTGATTTTCCAAGCCTTCTTAGGTATTTTCCATTTATTCGTTGTCTCTGTAGATTGACCTACCTTAGTCGTAACTGAAAATTTGCACGAACTCACATTTTCAACTGTATCTAACCTGCTATACGAAAAATAAAATGTCTACGGGAAATTCCTATGTTAATTCCACCCGCCGAAATCTTATTTCCCGTATGAACAATGGTAAACAATGACGTCATGGCGTCCGACGTCACGCATTGTAGTCAATTTTACTATATACCATAGGCATAGACATTCGCACAATCAAAAGGGGCATTTCCTGTTACGACTAAAAGAGTTCTATAGACTGGATATCAATTTATAAGATGACAACAGTATATTTCAGAGAAAATCGCCAAAAAGGGAGCTCTGGATTTAGTGACCAGGAAGGTAGAGGGTGCTACTAAGATAGATATGGTTGTGTCTGAAAATAACTTTGGTTCAAAGTGCCACTGATTACAAATTGTTTAAAATGTTGTTCGAGAAGGTAATGAGTTGGAACATTTTAATTGTCTTAAACTTGACAGTGACTGTTCCGAATCAGTAGCTAATGCAGGACCACTAAAGAATGACCATTAAGACAAATCACTAATGTTATACCTTTAAAAACTCGCAAATGAAAATATGGAAGAATTACTTTTCATATTTAACAGATAAGTATTCTTTTTTTATTCTTTTAGGTGAAAACACAGACCCAACAAGGTAATGTTGGCCACATATTTTCCCTTTGCTTTGCTTTTGCTAAGTATATGCCTTTCTAGTGACATCAATGTGAGTTAAATGGTTTGTTATGATTTTATCAATTATTTGATAACAAAGTATGATGAATATTCGAATAGATGTGAAAATAGCGATCCAAATCGATTCACTCAAAATAAACATCACTCAGTTGAGCCTTTGGATCCAAATAAATAAAAGAGCAAACAGTCAACCATATAATCAGTTGTGAACTCTTCAATAGAGATATGAATGATTCATAGTGAATCGACACGCGAAAAACCTCAAATAAAATGATCGATGTCAAAATGTTATTTTGCTGCATATTTCCGACTTTTACATCGCCACTGAGGAAGTTCTACGGTCGATATGGGGAACTCGTCATACACTATGATGTCCCACTCTCCAGAATGGTGGATAATATTCTATCATAGACCATTTGAATCATCCAACCAAAGAAAGTACTGTATGTCTTCTGAAATGGAAGTAACCAGATGTGACAGTTCTACCGAATTGAAGCGGCGGGTGTTGCATGCAAGCAGGAGATGCTTACTCTTCCTGGGCACCTGGTCTCACTCCCATATCGGGAGTTCGCTTCTTTTTATATGGTGGAGGTTTTTGTTTGTTTGCTTTGGATCCTGTTTTATCCTGATTTTGTATGCCTTCGGCCTCTGATTTTCTGAATTATCGATTTTGTGCTGTATACAAGGATATGGTGATTATCCATATTTGTCTCTTTTACTTACACCTTGGAATTTCATGAAAGATTATTTCTGTAAGGTGTGAGGAATATAATTTAGCTTCAGAAGTTTGAGCGTTCTAAGTAACGAGTCATGATACAGAGTATAGTGACTTCTAGCAAGAAGAAAATTTCATTATTCATTTACCAATATGATTTTGATAGCAATGTATCAATAAAAGCGAGTGTTGCTTTCTTCTTTTTTATTCGGACCTATACACGCATAAGTGTGTATTACTACGATGCTTTCACAGTCTGCCTAATATTGCGACAAAATAAACAAAATTCTTGAGATTTGTACTCTAACTAACTGTAACGATTAGACTCCATGTCGAGCACTGTCCAAACTTTGTAGTGAGTTCAGGGCCCTTTGCCACCTGTCTTATCTGAACGTCCGTGGGATTCCTCGGCATAAGATCACCGAAGCCGGTAGAGCGAAAACGTACTGATTTTTGCATGCCTCTATTGCATGATATATTTATGATATATTTTCATGAAATATCATACAAATTAGCATTTAATTAATTCATGACCGCTTATTCTTACTGAATAACAGTGTCAAACTCCTCCTTTAAAGGCAGCGCACATAATTTCACAACGCCTTATGGGAAGCCGAAACTGAAAATCCTTTGATAAGTTCTTCGATTCAACTACAGTGAGATATCGACTCAGACGAAGAAAAAATAGCGGTATAGATAGGTTACAAAATCAAAGCTTCTTTACGATTTCTTCAAGTTAGTTTTATATTCATATGGCAATATTCATCATAAAACTGTAAAACAGTCAAACGCTCTTCTTTACAATGACCAGGCTGTTCGAACTCATCTCTCTTTAGATTCCTCTCTTTGATGATAAGTTAAAACCCACGAAAAAGATGTAATTGGCTGTGGAATTTTGATATTTATCATACTTGTTGATGAGATTACATACAAACAATTAAGACACTGGTGATGGGCTTGGGCAGGCTACTTATAAGAGAAAGGGAGTCCATTCAGCAACAGTTTAAATTGATCAGCTTTGGGTAATTAATCAAAACATGGATTGTCCAAGGTTGGCGTTGTTTTAACATACCGGTTTATACAGTGTAAAAGACATGTATAAAATGCCACTGGGAGCAAAAATATATATCGATATTCGGAGTAGGCAATGTTCAGTTTACACATGCTATCTTTGGGACCAAAAAATTCTATTGGAATAGACAGTTCATCGGATAAGACAGGTATCGGTTTAGACAGGTTTCACTTTATATCATAACAAAAACAACATGTAGCAAAACATTTAATTTGCTGACTCATTTTCCGATATAAATGCATACATACATGTACATGTCGTATTTCGAGACACTGTCCGGTCCTTATACCTTGTCTACGAATGTTAGTTAGATTTCTCCCAAAATTGATCATGAGCTCGCAGAGCACGAAGAGTTTGCTTCATTTCAGGCTTTTGCTTGACTTTCATTCACTTGATATCTATCAACATGTCGTATGAGTAACCTAGCACTTCTGTAATTTATTGTCTTGCTTATTATTTCAACATGTCGTCTCTTATTGTTCCTTAGAACTGATTTGTTTAACTACCTTTGCATATTATGTTCCGTTTTGATCAAAGACAAAAATGCATCGAGGTCTACTGTGCACGGAGTTAATAATAATTATTGTTAAAAACTGGACGGTCCTCTACAATGTTTTTATTCTCATAATTAAAACAAAATATTTTCTCTCGTACTTTGAATTTTGTCTCCATTTCGTCCGTAATTTTCAAGAAGCAACAGTTTGGGGGCTCTCATGATGTTTGTTATTTAGTAACGAGCCAATGCGTTTACAAATATTGTCGCTGAAGTCGTTTGTTGGCTAAATTAAGATTACTTCAACTCTCCTAAAATTTCTGTTTATTTTGTGGTTGGTTAAGCAATCATTCTTGCTTTATTATATCTTAAGTTCAACTGATTTTCTTTTTCTATGAAGAATTTATGACGAAATAAAGAAAACCAATACAACAGAACTGACCACTCTGGAATCACAGAATGATACACAAGGAAATGAAGGTATTTTTATACATTTCTTTTTTGTTTTTGGTCAATAACAAACTGGGTTTATATGGTTGAACATGAAGCGTTATGATTCTGTCATTGATAAATGAAATGCACAAATAATATGAAGTGTGTTATATACTTAGATTGACGGCATATCTTTACCTTAATATGCCCTTATGCAACATTAAAGTTGTTTTCCAACATCAAAGGTCAACATGCCAATCGCTATCTAAGCCAAGGAAAATATTGAGACAAGTGCTGCAGATGATTACCGTGATAATTGTAACACTGTTTAAACGGACGAGACGTCAGCGAGATATCCATTTGTTCATTGGATACGTTAATGAGTTCAACTTGTTTTGCCGAAAATGCTAAAATGCCTCCATGATTGAATTGCGCAATAGTTTTCTTTTTTCAATTCTGTACCATACCATACCACCTCAAAAACTTAAAACTAGCTTGCCTACCTTATCTTTCGTCCGCCAAAGTGGCAATTTCTTGTTTTAGGACGTTTAGAAACTTATTTTTTTCATGGACACTCTGATACAGAACAGAGGTACACTGAAGACGACATCATCAAGATGCTGGAAATGTGAGAGATAACATTTTCTTTGTTGTTGGAGGCCAAATATTACAACAAACCGTTGGAATTCCATTGTGTACAAACTCTACCCCTCTCCTACCTGACATGTTCCTTTATATAAACGAGGAAGGATTCATACGATTCTTACACTCCGCTTTTAAAACAACAAAAAGAAGTTAGCATCACAGTTCAACTGACAGTGTAGATACACTAATGACTTACTCTCCATGATAAATCCAACCATACAGATAACCTTGTCCCTATATATCCCAGTGAACTGGAAATCAAAAAAAAAAAAAAAAAAAAAAACAAATGAGAGGAGCAACTTAAAATTAGCTTTCCTTCCTTGTCTTACGTTCACCAAAGTGGCAATACCTCGTTTTAGGACTTATTTTGTCATGGACACTCTGATACAGAATCAAGATGCTGGAAATGTGAGAGATAACATTTTCTTTGTTGTTGGAGGCCAAATATTACAACAAACCGTTGGAATTCCATTGTGTACAAACTCTACCCCTCTCCTACCTGACATGTTCCTTTATATAAACGAGGAAGGATTCATACGATTCTTACACTCCGCTTTTAAAACAACAAAAAGAAGTTAGCATCACAGTTCAACTGACAGTGTAGATACACTAATGACTTACTCTCCATGATAAATCCAACCATACAGATAACCTTGTCCCTATATATCCCAGTGAACTGGAAATCAAAAAAAAAAAAAACAAAAAAACAAATGAGAGGAGCAACTTAAAATTAGCTTTCCTTCCTTGTCTTACGTTCACCAAAGTGGCAATACCTCGTTTTAGGACGTTTAGAAACTTATTTTGTCATGGACACTCTGATACAGAATCAAGATGCTGGAAATGTGAGAGATAACATTTTCTTTGTTGTTGGAGGCCAAATATTACAACAAACCGTTGGAATTCCATTGTGTACAAACTCTACCCCTCTCCTACCTGACATGTTCCTTTATATAAACGAGGAAGGATTCATACGATTCTTACACTCCGCTTTCGAAACAACTAAAAGAAGCTAGCGTCACAGTTCAACAGGACGTGTAGATACACTAATGACGTACTCTTCATAATTATTCCAACCATAAAGATTACATTGGTCCTATATATCCTAGTAAACTGGAAATCAAAGAAACAAATGAGAGGAGCAATTCTGCTTCCTACCTAGACATACTGCTATCGATCAGTGACAATGGTCATTTACACACCTGTCTTTATGACAAACGTGACTATTTTAATTTCACCATCACAAACTTCCCCTTCATGTTTGCTACAAAGAGCTTATTGCACAATCCCACATTTGCCTGTCAATATCAATAATGAATAAGGACATTTTATGAGTACGACCTCTCTAATTGACCGCTTGACCTTTTCGACATTACCGGGTTTGACATACTTCTATTTGGCATGTGATGCGAGTGTTGTATGCAGTCAGAGGACTCTCACTCCTCCCCGGGTCCTGTCTCCATTCGGGGGTTTGCGATTGTCTTGTTAATGGAGACTTACACAATTATGCAATATTTCCCTGGATTCTTGACATCTTCTCCTGTATACCTTATGCGAAGTGAACTAAAAAATCTAAAAAACTAAAAAAAGTTATGAAAAAGCCTTTCAGTTTAATATTTTATTGTAAATAAAAATGTAGAGAAAACGATAAAAGGAGCCTATCAATATCAAGTCCGAAAGTATAAAACTGTATCATTCTAAACTTACTTATCAGTGAGTACTTACTTTCCTCAATTGATGTATTGACAAGTGTTTTGTATTTAATATGCGTCTGCTTTGTCTCATGGACCGTTCAGTGTAGCTGTTACCGTGTGTCTTAGTATGCCCCGTTCCTTGTTGAGGGTGTTTTGTTATTATTGATCTGTCTTGTTGGTGTGTTTTGTTATGGTCTTACTTAAGATCCCTTCCGCTTTCTTTATTCTCCTGATATTGTTGATATGACATCGCTGCCTGGGTTGTGCTTAGAAATTTATCAACAAACAAACAAATTTCGTAAACGTGGTAAATGCAATTGGGAGATGGTCATATAAAGCGTAATAATCTATTAATCTATTTGTATCTGAAGGGCTTGTTAATGTTTATCAAAAAAATAAATAAATCGATCAATAAACGATAAAGGTAAGTACAGATGAAAATGCATCGTATGGTAATATAAGACCTTTTGAGACGACAAATATCATTTTACAAAACACGCCAATGACTATTTGTGTCGCCTTAAGGATCACTTTGTTTTTAGTCTGTCGTTCCACCTGTCTGTCAGTCACACTGAAGTCATCAAACCCCATTACTTTTGATTTGTAAGTGATAGAGATGCGATATTTCACATGGGCATTCCTTACAATTTACTGACAATTACAGCGCTTAGTTGTTGAAAGTTGGAATAAGGTATTTTATGATAGAAATGCAACAGACTAAAATCACATAAAGTTTACGATTTATTACTTATTTAATTATTATTCTTATCAACAAAACATACCATGATTTGTTTAAGGCCTTCTGCAATTAAGACGCTAGAAAGAAAAGCATTGTCATATTCTGCATTTACTTTATCTAAGTATAATTCCGAAATATTTTTCCATGGTAGCGAAAAAAAAAAATTCAATTTATTTTGATATATCTCAATAATTTTTTTTTACAGACATGAACATCGATTCAATAAGGTTGGTACATATAATCTTCATTTTGGATATGATCAAGCGGCATAAGGAATACGAAAATAAATATGACACACAACAAATAATAATTAAAGCTACATATTTTCTCGCAGAGATTAAAGTGTCGATATCGTGGTTTTATCATTAAATGTTATCATATACTACTGTTTAAACATCTTTATATTGCTTGCAAAATGCAACTTTTAGATTAAGGTATTAGGGGTATAATAATATCTCCGAAAAGCTAGAAATTAGGTTTTCCCATACCTTGAAATATTTTTTTAGAGATTTGATAATTTTTAATGTTTTATTCAACCCATCATGAATTCTGCCGATGTCGAGCGTCTTCGGCCAACTTCGTATTATTATAACTTTTCTGTTATCAAAACAATTGAAGGTAGAACATACCTTTCTAACCGCTGATGTCTAATTGTTTTATATGCGGTTTTTTTTTCTCAGATACACAATATTGCGATAACAAGGGACATTTTTATTTGTATGAACAGTATGTAAAACATTTGATATACTCAAATTAGAGTGAGCGCGTTAGGTATCACAGTCAGCAAATCGCTGTATGAACTTTACAATGTAGTATTACTACGGGATCATTACGAAACATGTAGTGCGTATGCTTATTCATTGTCTTTTTTTTTTTAATTCTCACGACATAACCTAGAAGTCTCTGACGAGACCGAAGCTCTCCTGGTTGTTTAGTAAAATATATAACTAAATGACACGACTATTTTAAAAGACCAAAGGGTAAGGGGCTAAAAAAGTATATCAGATGCGCAAGCGTAACATTAAGGATAAGTCTGAACATAATGCAAAAATCTTTTTATCAGTCATACTTTCTAAGTAATAGTGTTCAGGAGATTACATAGAGTTATATACTTGAAATGACCACACCCATTTTCTAAGACCCTGGGGGCCAGGGGCTCTAACAAAATATCTTGTGCTCAACTCAATCATAGACATATAATATAGCAGAAAAAATTAACTTTCTATTATTTATACTTTCTGAGAAATGGTGACTTCAAGGTTACATTGAGGTCTGTAGGAGATAATGACCACACCTATTTCCTGAGACCCAAGGGATGAAAGATGAAATATCAGGAGCACACCTAGATCATAGACCTTTAATATTGCCAAAAGAATTAACTTTTTGTTATGTACACTTTCTTAGAAATCGTACCCACAAGAATACATAGAGTTATATTGAAGAAAATGACCACACCAATATCCTAAGTCTCCAGGGGTCAGGGGCTCAGATGAAATATCAGTTGCACATCCGGATCATAGACCTTTAATATTGCAAAAAGAATTAATATTTATATCATTTATACTTTCTGAGAACTTGTGACCACAGGAATACTTAGAGTTGTATATATATAGGAGAAAATGACCACACCAATTTCCTAAGACCCCAGGGGTCAAGAGCTGAGATGAAATATCAGGTGCACAACTAGATCATAGATCATAGATCTTTAATATTGCAGAAAGAAGTCACTTTTTATCATTTATACTTTCTGAGAAATGGTGACCACAAGATTACATAGAGTTGCATAGGAGAAAATGACCAAACCCATTTCCTAAGACCCCAGGGGTCAAGAGCTCAGATGAAATATCAGGTGCACAACAAGATCATAAACCTTTAATATTGCAAAAAGAATTAAATTTCTATCATTGATACTTTCTGAGAAATGATGACCACAAGATTACATAGAGTTATATAGGATAAAACGACCACACCCATTTTCTAAGACCACAGGAGTCAGGGGCTGAGATGAAATATCAAGTGCACACCTAGATCATACATCTTTAATATTGCAGAAAGAAGTCACTTTTTATCATTTATACTTTCTGAGAAATGGTGACCACAAGATTACATAGAGTTATATTGGAGAAAATGACCACACCCATTTTCGAAGACCCTGGGAGTCAGGGGCTCAAACAAAATATCAGGTGCACAACTAGACCATAGACCAATCATGTTGCAAAAAGAATTAACTTTCCATGACAAACAGTCTCAGAGGACTGGAAACCATAAGAAATGTTTAACGGACAGACGGACGGACGGACGGACGGACGGACGGATGGACGCCGGACAGAGGGCGATCGCATAAGCTTGACTGGTCATAGACCAGTAGAGCTAAAAATTACTTGATCTTTTTATCAAGTTGCATTTAAAAGGTTGATCTGATGTATAAACATTATCTTTCGTTAAAATTGAGAATAATCATGATTTTTAACGTGGAAAATCGAACACTTTCAAATTAATTCATGTAACAACTAATGTGACACTGGGATGGAAGACAAGTGAAGTATGTCACACAAATTCGGTTGCTTACCAAGAACTGAACGAAGAGCTGCTTTAGGATGGACGTTTGAACGTGTTTAGAAAAGAGACAATATTTGCGTTTTGAAGATTTTTTCTTAGCATTTCACCAAAATACCTGACATATATGATAATACGTGAATTAAATGAAGAATTCTTGTGCATAAAGTTAATGAAATTTCGTTTTTTAATATTTGCAATGGCCGCTTTTTAATGTTTGCAATGACCGCTTTTAAATATTTGCAATGACCGCTTTTTAATGTTTGCAATGGCCGCTTACTCCATTTCAGATTTTTACTTTCTCTTCTGTATTTTTTTGTTCCATTTTCTCTATAGGCTGTTGTATTTCTATAATTTTTACTTAAAAGAGGAGTGTATGAAGAGATAAAAAGGGATAATAACCAAGAATCAACATATACTCAGCTCGACAGACAAGGAAGAGAAGTCATAGGTTAGTATGTTAAACTTTCTGTTTGTTTTATGTTTGAATTCTAATCTCTTATATCTATATTCGGCAGCATTGTCATTTTCAAACTAAGTTATTAAGTGCTTCATATGTGCATTTAATTAAACAATGTACAGTACTGCAACCCACTTGTTTGACAATTCTATCCTATCCTATCCACCATCCTACATCCACCTCCTATCCACTCTTTCCTATCCTATCCTATCCCATCCTACCATATCCTATCCTATCCACCTCATTCTAATCCAATATTATCCTACATCCTATCCTATCCTACATCCTATCCTACATCCTATCCTATCCTACATCATATCCTATCCTAAATCCTATCCTATCCACCTTTTACTACTTCTCATCATCTTAAGCAGTGAGATTATGATTAAGACTAAATGACTTGATACAAATCCATGCATAAGTAGTTAATTGTCTGTGATTATCGCTTTTTTTTTGGATTTTATGAGAACGAAAATTATTGAGATGATTAAATACCATTTTTGCTCTTGAAGTGAACGAAACAAAATATCACAACAAACCTCCAAGTTTGTTTTCAATTGAATTAAAATTTATATTACCCATTATGTCAAGTATGAAATTTCAAAGGATCTAATTTTATCAAATGAGTATGTTTGTCTGCTAAAAACAAAAAAAAAAGAATTAAAAAAGAAAGATTGGATTGAAGAATGAAGTGGATATGATGTAGGATAGGATGTAAAATAGGATGTAGGATAGGATGTAGGATAGGATAGGATAAGATGTAGGATAGAAATGGTTAGGATTGAGGTGGATAGGATAGGATGGGATGGGATGGGACAGGATAGGATAGGATAGGATAGGATAGGATAAGATTTTATCCACTTTCTATCCTACATCCTATCCTATCAACCTTTTTGTCAAACAATTGGGTTGCAGGACTGTACATGTATCAGCTCTGATGTTCGACGCCGAAGAAAGAAAATGTTAAAAGTGAATTCATGAAAAAGCAGAATTCTAAATATGACGTAGAATATATGTCAAAGAACAAGCTGATGACAATCCTATGAGGGGGCATGTCAAGAGTTTATAGATACTGAACAAACCAAGAACCATTGCTTCCTGTCATCTTCTGACGTAGGGTTAATAAGTAAATTGAAAAAACAACAAGCAAAAACCGTCAACATTATGACATACTTTGTCCATTGAGGCTCATATCTACTCTATGATTTCATATGAAGATGTTTCTAAAATGAAAGCTCATTCTTGTAACAGGCATTTCTTCTTGTATGGTTGAGAAACAAAAAGGATCTCCAACAACACTCGGTTGCAGCACCCACAGCAAAACACAAAAAATACTTCATGAAGAAACAACGAGTAGACACGCACAGAAAGACATGTAAACGGAACAAGGAATATCAAACACAAAAACTATGTACACATAAACCAACGAGACCAATAGGCAATCGATGCCGACTTAGGACGGTCAGTAACAGATGATGTGGTCATCTTGATTACGTGCAAACAACCCCCTCACTTTTCCCGGAGGTCTCGAAGAACGCACAAGTGTTACGTAAAATAATCGCATCTCAAACAAACAGACAATATAACGCAGGGGCCCAAAGCAATGTAAAAAAATATTAAAACAGGGCGACCGAAATACAGTTGAATACATTTTTATATGAAAAAAAGGTAAACCGTGATAGAGACCCTCTTCTTTTCTCAGATATACCTTTTACAATAAAATATAGGTTATTAAACTCGAATGATCAGATCGCAGGCAAAATGATCGCCTCGATATGCGAATACGCTTTGAAAAATATCAAGGGTTTTACACTCGTGTCAAAAAAAAAATCGTGGAAATATTAAAGTGCTTTTTGTCTGATTATTATCATTCTTTTGATCGATAGCCAAGGAATTCATTTACATGCCTATCCAGTTTGGTTGACCTGGAACTCAAATAATGGAGGAACTCTAAAATGAAGATGGGATACCATGATATATTTTTACTCGACATTAGCTGGTCTGCTGTCTTTGATTGGAGATAAAAATGACTGCTCTCATTGTAAGAGTGAAAACAGGTGTGCATTCCGAATACAGTTTATATGGAAAAAGATGAATTGATCCATGTTAAAACAATTAAGTTTTGTTGATGTATGAAGATAAAATGCAGTGCTGTTGATGATTCCATTCTCGACGAAGCCATTTTATTCTATCTCAAGCCGGAGAGATAAACCATTGCACCTAAGGTCGAGAAAAAATAACCGTTAATTTTTCCCATGAACAATTTCTCAGACACGACGGTAAAATCCGTATTTGTTGCCTTGATATTTTTTGAAGCGCATACGCGGATCAGATCAATGCATCCTCCGTTCTGAAAAAAAGTGACATTTTGCGATTAATGTTGATGCCAAATAATCAAAGAAAACCCGCTATAGAAAATCAATTCATTACAAAGTGAAAGCTTTAGAAAATAGACAGGACCCTTAATAATAATGTCACTTAAGGGCATTATTTTGGAGACCTTATTCAAGTTCAAATGTTTCTTATGTCGCTCAATAACGAGAAGAGTGATGCAACTTGTGACTTTGAAAAGAAAATTATCATCTCTAAATCAACATCAGAAGCATGCTTATCATGAACACATTATTTGTCAATTAATATCCAGAACCCATTTCTGTGGCAGTCAAGAATGAACAATATATATAAGATATATTAACAATACAGTATGCATTTTGTTTGTCCATGGAAAAGTTGACCTGATATTATTTAAGGCATTTTTATCTTTGTAATTTCAATGTTTTCCAGAATACTCAAATACAGTGGTTTAAAGACCTTGCAAGGAGCGTGTGTACATGTTCAAAACGAAGAACAAACGATATGTTGAAAGCACAAGTTTTTCTATATAATATTATTGTATTGTAATGTTTTGATTTTTTTTTACAAATTGTTTCAATGTATTAATATACCTAATCCTTTTAATTTTATATTTTTGATTTTAATACTACATTTGTATATCTTTTCTTGTGGGAGAGTCGTCATGTTTATTTTATCCTCTTATTTTCTCAATACATTGTAATTCACATAACAACGTTATAAAACTGAAACTCGATTGTTACATGTATGAACTAAAAATTTCAATAATGTTGAAAAGAAAATGTATTATCCCTTTTCGGTGTACCTTCGTTTAAATGCCAACAATTTGTGATTATAAGTTGTTTACTGCTATGACTCTCAAATGCTTATGTATAACTTGACAATCTAAATGCAAAATCCCGAGGAACACAACATTTCATTGCGAATAAGTGTTTTCTCTATAATACCAGCATTATAACGAAAATTAGAACGTAACTAAATATAGATGTGCTTTCGCGTAAGATATCTGTTTTGTCCATCTTGGACTTTTATCGAAAATAGGTTTAAATTTTACTTGTCTCGTGTTGCAACACCATGTTATCGTATTTGATGCTACTTTTCTATTTCCCTTCTATATAAATGACAGTCATTCTCAACTCGCAAACAAGGTCATAGGCGGCACAGGCTTGCAATATAACCTTGCCGTCATCGTTATTTTCCTACGCCATTTCACGTAATGATAAAACCCGAGAGGCATCGCAGGTACGGCATGTCGTCACAGTGACGTCATTCGGACTTCTGACGTAAACAGTTCAAAAGATTCAACGGCAGAGGCACATATTTGAGTGTTTAGATGCAAGTAGATGGGCAGTGAAGGAAACGATTCTTATCTTGATGTAGGAAAATTTACAAGACTCACGTCTAAGGACGGTAGGTTTCGATAAATAGCTAGAATCTGTATTTTTACCGCAGACTTCTCGCTCAGCTGATTGTGTTTGCAACGTACGAATGAAGAAAGAATCCCTGATACTGCATCGTATTGCATCGAAAGATAAGCACTGCATGTACACTATATATCTCATAGATGTAGTCAAACCTGATGGTATATACTAGCAATACTCTATTTACAAATATGAAGCCTCAGTTCCAGTCTGCAAGAATCTTGCAGACAAACAATAGGCGATGACGGCAGAGGTAGATTTCAAAGTGAAGAAAAGCGGAACTGAAATCGGACGCATGCGTAGGAGATTGAGTAATTATATGGAAAAAGCACCAAATAGGTGAGATGATCACGTAGTTTCTCTTTCTATTGCATCGCCAAACTAGATTGAAAACGTCGTATTTTTTCAATATATACCACCAGAAAAAGGTAAAATGCATGTTGATTCATTTAATGTGTCTTAAGTTTAGTAATTTCTCAAGCTCATTTCACAAGTTAAACTGTTATACGATTTGAATTGCACGGAAGACAGTTGATATAAAAGTGAGTCACTTTAAACAATCGCTTTTGGTAATGGGAATGCACATCTAGCTTCACAGAAGTATGGCAACATAAGTATAACAACTTTTTATTTACTCAAAATTGACAGCAGCAACTACACATCCAATAGTGCTTCACATGAAATTCATGTGAAATGAGCATCACGTCAATTTCACATGAAACTACATGTAAAATTTATATCTTTTGAATTTTACATGAATTTTTCTTTGTGGCATCCATGCAAAATTGACTTTACATGCAGTTCGTGTCAGAAACTACACGTGAAAAATTACATGTAAATTTCAAGTTCGTGCTCGATTCACACAAATTTCATGTGAACTTTAACATCAAGATCATGTATTTTTTTTTCTTTATGAATTTCATATAAGGCAAAATTAGCAGTGCAAGTAAATAAACAAAAGAGAAGAAAATTTAAAATCGCATTACATATATTGTTCTGCACTTTGTTTCCTTTTGGTTACCATGGTAACGGCTTTTAAAGTTATTGAATTTGCAACACTGGTTTCTTTTTTAGCTTTCTAATTTTGTCTATGAGTCGTATTTATGTAAGATTTGTTATGCATCCTAAAGATTAGGACCAAAAATTTTAAATCAGCTCACTGATAGTGTCTGATATTGTAAAATTGCTTGTTACTATGACAACAAAATTAGGTAATGTAAATATCTTGATTTCAAAATGTTGTTTGCATTTTTTCAAAGGACTATATATGGTTTAGATAGAAAAGTGGCCCCCTTTTGGGGCAAAATCTTGAATTTACGTAAAGAAATGAATTTGTGCCAATATTTATTCTACAATGTAGGCTACTGATGAAAAGATACATATCCTTAAATTTCCCTTCTCAATTTCTTAGAATTAGAGCATCAAAAATGGTATATTTCGCCAAATTTCTGGGAAAAACGTCATTTTGGGGCTTATTTTCGACAAACTTCAAATTAGCTAGTATCGAGCGGGTTTCTGAACAACTTTTATATTTTGATATGTTGTTACATTTGCACGTCTTTACGTGCATATAAAAGAAAAAAAGTTGTTCAAGATCCCGCTCGATGTTATCTCAATGAAAATAATCAAGAATTATGCTATTTTTCGTGAAAAATAGACAAAATCACCGGTTTTCATGATATTTAGGCAACATATACCATGTCTTAGAATGAGAGAGGTAGTGTTTATGACCAGATTCATTAAGATATAGATATTTAACTCTCTAAAAATTGCAACAAAATTTGATAATGGAGAAGTTGATGTTAGGGGGCCAGTTTACTATATAAACCATATATACTCCTTTTCTACTCTTTTGATCGGTAGATTATAAGGAAATGGAATTCATTTTATAAAATGAGCTATTCAAGATCAACCAACTTGTTGCTATGTAAATAAGTTACCTTGGCAACGGTAACTATGGTCTATAATTTAACTAATCTTTCAGGTTCATACTCATTTTTAGAATTTTTGCATAATGATGAACAGATAATGATTGTTGGAGAATATCTAACACAAATATCTCTTTGAAAAACCTTGAAAAAGTTATAGGGAACATATGTTACCATGTCAACCATTTTTTACTATTTTCATAAAACAGTTTTCTAAATCTCAGGAGTTTCAATTCTAAAATGAATAAAGATCTAGTAAGATACATGTATATACTCAAGTATTGTTTTGTTTTCCAGTTTTCATATGATACCTCGCTCTCATACTGTCAATAATATGCTACGCTTATATGTTTTATAAACTTACAACTTTTACTTCGTATGTTTCAACAGGACTATTTAATACACATCGCGAACTACACACATAAACTGTAGGTCCATAGTCCTACAATATTATCATTTGCTAAGACCTTATCAGCAATCACAAATATTTGATAAATAATATATTACAGAATATTATTAAAGGAAAAAAAAAGAAATCCAATAAGTAAAAGTGTCCGATACGTAAATTATTTTCATTTCGAATTTATTTGGATAAAAATATTTGATACCTGCTTATGTACGAAAGAAAGAAGGGGATCTCCAAAAAGACACATAGAGATCCGTATGCGAAATCACAGAAAATCGATACACCCTGAAAAAGGACAAAGAACACCAAATACGACCACAAAATACAAAACAAAAAAGACAGAAAATAAACTTAGGAGACCAATAAGCAATTAGTGCCGATGTAGGATGGGCATATGCCAATGCAAATGGTTATCCAAATTACGCCTGCACAATCCACCCAGTTCTCCACTTACCTAAAGGTCTCGAATATCGAACAATTTTTGTGTATAATAACACCCTTACTGTTAGATGACAATACAAACAAGACAGCAAAACGCTGGGACCAAAGCAACACACAGATTAATATATAAATTGTGAAAAAAGTATATGAAAAACCGTGATCTTTTGGCTGGAGTGCTATCATGCTTACAGTCACTTGAGGACAAAAGCCATTATGGAGTCCCTCGGTCATAAGTAATACGCAAATGAATAATATATCTGTGAACGTCTCAGTATCTATTTTTATTTTATGATTATGATTATTATTATTTTCAAAGTTAAATGAAATGAATATGGGTTTTCAGAATATAATTACATTATCTTCATATTTTACTTGGAGGCTTTGTTACGGGTAATCTGTTAAACTACACATTTAATCATATCAATAATTGTTATCTTCGTTTGATGCTAATATCATTACCTTTCATTATTTTCAATGAAGTGAGTTGATCTCACTGCATGAAAATTCGGCTTTACAAAATCCTTAAAGCCAAAGAAAATTCAATATTTACAATGTCTTTTAGATGACTTTACTGGCCTTTGACTGAAACAGGTAAAGGTATTAGATATGAACTTTACAAAGCATTTACAAATACTTAAAAGTTCATAAATGTCTCTCTTTACAAACATTTACTTGATCCGAAAAGGTAATATTTACACATATTTATACATCGTTACAAAGAGTAAAGGTGGTATTTTACTCTCTTAAAGATAATGGTAAAGTTCATATTTAATTCACATAAATACAGCCTTTTCATCTTTACTGGTCCTTAAATATGAAGAATGATCATCTTTATAAACCTTTACTGTGTGTAAATATCATCTTTCTATCCATTTTTTACACCTTTACAGACAGATAAATGTGACCTTTTTTGTTGAATCCATACCAAATGTCAAATAATTATGACTATCATTGGCATTAAGAGATAAAACAAGTTTACTTTCACAGGAAGAAATCCTAATCCTAAGGTCAGCTTCTTTGTCCTTCTGTGATACATGAACCTTGCAAGGCTAATATAAAGTCTCATGTTTTGCTGAGTGAGGATGATTAGACATGGTATCTGTCGAATAGCAAGTTTTTGTTACTATAACTTCAGTAACCATGGTAACTGAAGTACAGTATATATTCTTTCACAGAAGCAGATTGAAAAATCCATATTCAACCCATGAATAACAACAATGAAACATGAAATATACATAAACACTATATTTTCTTATTTACATTTTCTATTATTACATTTATAATCATCAGTTAATAATAAATAATTATTGGCACATTTCTGCGCTTCGATTCCTCTATACATGAAACTAAAAATTACACTTTTATGTAATTTTGTACCATACTCATAGATTTTTAACAAAGGGTATTCAAAGGTTCATATTTAACAACGTGTACAATAAGTTAATTAAATTGTAAAGACATCCTGTAATATAAAAGTTTTCAAACTATTACTGATTTCTACTATTAACTTCTACACGCTCAATATTTGAAATTAGGCGGAATCACTAATAAAGAGAAATATGTAGTTCAGATAGAAGGGAAGGCATTTCCAAGGTCAGTTTTAGAAAAAAATATCAATTTGAAAGATCTATTCAATGTGAAATGCAGGTACATGTATGTAGACAAAATATGCATCAATGTGAAAGTTTATAACAGATATCATTTATAATGTCAGTGATGTAGAGCAAGCCATTGAGCCAGACAAAATAGGTCAGTGTCAGTATATGAAATAATTCAAATATAAGGCAATTTTGTATACCTTCTCTATGCAATAAATAAAATCCTATACAGCAACATTTATGCAGATACATGTAAGTAGGTCACACATGTAAAATTAGTTAAGCAAAATAAATAATATATAATTTCTATGATATTACTTAAAATAAATGCAAGATAAGTATTGAGACAAAGTATTCACACTCAAGAGTGTTAAATATACATACAGAATCGTTCATTGTGTTATAAAAGAGAGGCCGTAGATTAATATCCTTTATGATCAGCCATGTTAGCTGTATATATCGGCTTCATACAATCAATCATAATTATGTGCCGAATTCATACAATGTTTTATTAAAGCGAAATTAGTGGATTAATGAGAGGCTATATGTGTCGGCTTCACACAATAAATCCTATGTGTCAACTTCACACAATGTGTTATTAAAGGGAAGTAAGAGGAATAATGAGAGGCTATGTGTGTCGGCTTCACACAATAAATCAAATGTGCCGATTTCACACAATGTGTTAATAAAGGGAAGTAAGAGGAATAATGAAAGGCTATGTGTGTCGGCTTCACACAATAAATTATGTGTGCTGACTTCACACAATGTGTTATTAAACTGAAGTTAGCGAATAATGAGAAGCTATGTCTGTCGGCTTCACACAATAAAATATATGTGCCGACTTCACACAATGTGTTATTAAAGGGAAGTTGTGAATAATGAAAGGCTATGCGTGTCGGCTTCACACAATAAATTATAAGTGCCGACTTCACACAATGTGTTATTAAAGGGAAGTTAGTGGAATAATGAGAGGCTATGTGTGTCGGCTTCACACAATAAATTATGTGTGTCGACTTCACACAATGTGTTATTAAAGGGAAGTAAGAGTAAAAATGAAAGGCTATGTGTGTCAGCTTTACACAATAAATTATGTGTGCCGACTTCACACAATGTGTTATTAAAGGGAAGTTAGAGGAATAATGAGAGGCTATGGGTGTCGGCTTCACACAATAAATTATGTGTGCTGACTTCACACAATGTGTTATTAAACGGAAGTTAGCGAATAATGAGAGGCTATGTCTGTCGGCTTCACACAATAAAATATATGTGCCGACTTCACACAATGTGTTATTAAAGGTAAGTTGTGAATAATGAAAGGCTATGTGTGTCGGCTTCACACAATAAATTATGTGTGCCGACTTCACACAATGTGTTACTAAACGGAAGTTAGCAAATAATGAGAGGCTATGTGTGTCGGCTTCACACAATAAATCATATGTGCAGACTTCACACAATGTGTTATTAAAGGGAAGTTAGTGGAATAATGAGAGGCTATGTGTGTCGGCTTCACACAATAAATTATGTGTGCCGACTTCACACAATGTGTTATTAAAGGGAAGTAAGAGGAAAAATGAAAGGCTATGTGTGTCGGCTTCACACAATAAATTATGTGTGCCGACTTCACACAATGTGTTATTAAAGGGAAGTTAGAGGAATAATGAGAGGCTAAATGTGTCGGCTTAACACAATAAATTATGTGCGCCGACTTCACATAATGTGTTATTAAAGGGAAGTAAGAGGAATAATGAAAGGCTATGTGTGTCTGCTTCACACAATAAATTATGTGTGCCGACTTCACATAATGTGTTATTAAAGGGAAGTAATAGTAATAATGAGATTCTATTTGTGTCGGCTTCACACAATAAATTTTGTGTGCCGACTTCACACAATGTGTTATTAAAGGGAAGTTAGTGGAATAATGAGAGGCTATGTGTGTCAGCTTCACACAAAAATTATGTGTGCTGACTTCACACAATGTGTTATTAAAGGGAAGTAAGAGGAATAATGAGAGGCTATGTGTGTCGGCTTCACACAATAAATCATATGTGCCGACTTCACATAATGTGTCATTAAAGGGAAGTAAGAGGAATAATGAGAGGCTATGTGTGTCAGCTTCACACAATAAATCATATGTGCCGACTTCACATAATGTGTTATTAAAGGGAAGTTAGTGAATAATGAGAGGCCATGTGTGCCGACTTCACACAATGTTTAATTAAAGGGAAGTTACAGAATTATGAGAAGCTGTATTTATTGTCTTTACACAATAAATTACATGTGCCGACTTAAGACAAGTTGAAATCTTATCTAAGGGAAGTACATGTAATAATATGTATTTAATGATAAATATTATCAGCTTGACTGGTCACTTCAATAGCTACTTTCATTGTCTAAATTTTTTCTTAGATTAATGAAGTAAATTCAGACTTATTCATTAATACACATGTACTTATAACCAACATTCTTTTTTGATACATCACCATGAAATCAGATATTCAGAATTGTTCTACATATCCCCTCCCCCTCTTTAAGACTTATATTTTCTTCATCGGCAGCAAGTCATTATACGGTATTTATCCTCCTTTCAATTGTTTCTGACCACTGATTTACATCCTCAGTCATTGAAATCCATCCTGAAACGGGTAACATATTATTCGTCTTTGTTGAACAACTTGTGCCCTTCTGTACACATCATATGTCTTCTTCCTTAAAAATGCATTAAAACATCCATGTGAGAGACCATGGAAAACCGGAATCTTGAATTATACATTCATTTTCTTGTACAGTAACCATGGTAACAATCAAATACTGGTATACATGTATGAGTTCTGACTTGTATAAAGCATGTTACACTGTAGATATATGTTCTATCATCATGATCATTAACCAGAGTTTACCAGCATCCTAATCTGATTGTTTTATCAGGAAAATAATATGCTCTCATTTTTACACTATACCTTATCATGTCTGATCTTTATTGCAAGATGCTAGGGGAAGAGATTCCATTTATGATTTACATTGCAAGTAGCATAATGACTTTATTAAATGCATGTGAATATGCTTTTGAAGTATTATAGCTTAGATCCCTACCAAAAACTGTTATATCTTCCTTTGTATAGACATGGATCCCTTGACGAAACCAGTTTTTCTTTTACAAAGGACTTGCACTAAATCTGCAACATGTTTTTCTGCCTGTTCATATCCTAACAGCTTCTTTGAACCAGCACACATTTTCCCACAAACTCCTGAAAAATATTGTGCATTTTAATACAATAACTCACTAAGGTAAATAATGTTAAACATGCAAGTGTAAGTTTTTTATAGGTAAAATTGTGTGTATTTCATTTACAATGAGCCTTGCAGCAGCAATCTTCACATATACTTTTTAAACCAACAACCTGAAGTTGTACTAGTCTAGCATGGCAATCTATCTGGTGCTAGTGAGTTTTCGTGTAGATTGTCTGATGCACACGGTACGGGTACATGTACTTCAGTCTACATGTATATGAAACTTTTTTTTAATGGACCGGACATATGCAAACCAATCAGTTATTTTGATAGATAACAGTTGAGTATCTATTGAGTGTTTGTGGAATACAGAGTCATTTCCCCTTACAGACGGTATCTGACGTAAAACCATTGTGATGTCATGAAAACGGTATTATAACGTCGATTTGATAACGTCGATTTTACACCGTCATTTCCCAGACGTATAGGACTGTTTCCATAGAATTTAACGACGTCATAATCAGTCTCAAACGGGAAGTAACTCTGGTTTTCTAAAATAGAGAATATCAGACCAGTCTTAAATTTGCAGAATAGGTTCGATGGTCAGATGCATTTGGCACACATTGTAGTAAAACACATTGTGCAGGGACACTGACAAGGGCCAGGGCTAGACATACGCGGTACAAACAGCACAAAACTCACATATATGAATTAGTTTTATCCTATAGCATCAGATCCTGTGTTGAAAATGATTTAACAAAGATCCCTGCATTAACATGTAACAAGTCAGAGGAAATGCGAGCGAAATCACTATCTGGTTGATACCACTGCAAGAATACACCGTCGAGCAATATCTTTGAAGCTCAGATTTGATTTCAGATAAAACGTTGGTGAGTAAGATCGATACAGATTTGGTAGAACATTCTGAAGAACCAGCGATGAAATGTTGTTGTACGGATTTTTATGCATTTTAGGTATGCAGTATAAGTATGGTAAATCTAAATCTAAATTGTTAGTGTCGAAGCCGAAGGAAGCAAGACCTGATTTGTGGTTATCTATTATTTCAGAGGCAGAAAGATTTATTGGGGCGTACGTGGGATTTCCAGGTGTCGAATTTAAACCCAACTCTTTAAACAGACTGTCGAAATAGTACTTTTTGCAAGTTAATGTGTAATTATTTAAGGCTTTGTCTGCTTATGTGAGGACATCATGTTCTTGGAGGTAGGCAAGCTCTGTGATAACATCAGGGTCTTTAAATGTTAAACGTCTCCAAATTCAGTAGCGTAATTTAAGAACAGATCAATTTGCAGCATGGACCAGACATGCACGTGTCGGGTACTTAACCCTCGTCAGTGATCTTCAATCTAAAGAATGTAATATAGCCAAGGAGTGTGAAAATTTTTATGTCTAAATTGTACCGAAAAATGTAGCAGAATGGGTGGGATATGATGCTACAGGACCCACTTTTTAGAAATTTCATGACTTTTTGATAACAGAAATTTTCGAATGCGTTGAATAGACAGACGATCATCCGAAATTAGACAGACTCCAATTTGATGTTCACAGTTGATTTTAATCGGTAAATTTTAGATAATAGTAACCCTTTGATGGATGTTATTCATTCGGAAAGGGTGTCGAGCTGTACATCCTTTCTTTGCCCAACGTCTTGCATATTCCTCACAAGAGTCCATGATAATTTTGACATTTTGGTTCCATGTATGACATACTTTATTTGTATTTGGGACCCTTTTTAACATTTCTATCAACTTGTCGTTCTTAACTATACTAAATTCATCAGCAATAACGTGTCTACAAGGAGAGTAGTTGAAATCCGATGAAGAACATTTGCAAGGGAAGGGATGTAGTAAGGGATTATTTGAATCACTATACTGCAAGAATCAATTGTTACTGTAAATTTTAGATGCAGCTTTTGGTGTGTAGCTATAGGAAATACAAGGAGTTTCTTTTCATTTGAAATAAGGTTGGATTTTTCTGTGACAGTTTTGTGATTCAAAATTTGACCAAGATTCAATTCATCAATACCTTTGTTTGCAAATCTTACTTTAATGAAAGGACGGTTTATTTCCTCCTCTGATTTATCTGATCTAACTGCATGAAATAAAGGAAAAGTAGAAATGTCCAAGATGACTACTTGTAGTCGGTATTCTGGGGATCGTGTATCGGTAAATGTGAGGCCCTTCATATATTCGTAGATTTCGTGTATCTTCCGTAAAGGAACAGAGTATAATTATGTACGAATATAATGCAGGCCTAGAGGCTCATTCAAAAATGGAACCAAGCCATCGAAGGAGAAACTATATATATGTTAGACGTCTTCAAATTCGATAGCATCATTTAAAGCCAGATAAATTTGCAGCATTGACCAGACATGTACGTTTAGGTTACTAAACCCTCGTCAGTGATCCTCAGTCTAAACAATGTAATATGGCCAAAAAGTATGAAAATTAGTATGTCCAAAATGTACCGAAAGACGTATCAGAATGGGTGGGATATGATGCTACAGAACCCACGTTTTAGAAATTTCGAAGAAATTTTGTAACAGAAAATTTCAAATGCGTTGAAGAGACAGACGATCAACCGAAGTTGATATCTCAGGCATATCATATTTACGAATGTCATGACTTCGAGGTCTTCATTGTGGTCTGTTAAATAAGCTAGTCACATTTACCGATTGACAACCGGGACTTTTTAAGTTTCCTACGCTACTGATATTATCGATGCACCCATAGGGCGCCGCAGGGTAAAGATTTTCTATCCAGAAATCTTCTCTATTGCGACGAAAAGGTGTGCTCGAATTGGGATTGTTTATGGGGTAATATATGTTCTTCATGATACTGACTCTCATAGATAAAACAGAATGATCGCCCTGGCCAAAATGCCGATACAGAAGTTGACTTCCTTTATTATCTATTTTTGACCGATGTCCTGACAATCTGGTTCGGAGCTGAGCTTAGTTTTCATCCACATAAATCAATCAACAAAGTGAGCACTCTACTTTCTGAACTCTGACTTCAGTATTTATATTTTACTTCTAACACATTTGAATTTATTCAAATAAGGCAATTATTGTCATATGCTTTGTTACATCATTTAGGACGTGTGCAAGGGAACATAATTTGTTCCATAGGTAAAAGATTCGAACCATTGGACATGCATTTTCTATCATAATGGTAACACTTGAATTATGTGTCCAGTCACATCAACCATTCAATATGCCGTTCAAAACTGTTTTCGAAGTCAATTCATGCTCCCTGGCGTTGCGTCGATTTTCGTCATAAAATTCCTTGCACTGTGCATAATTCTAAAGTAAAATTAAACGTCTAGACAAATGAAACAAACGCTCTCTTTGTATATTTTTGGCTATGCGGCATATGATATTATTAAATCAAGAAGATAGCAATGAAGCCATAATTATAACAGTAGCAGCATTGATGTATATTAAACATACATGTAATTGCAAAATCGTGTTATCCTCTTTCTGTTGATAAAGGCCGCGTGACCGAAATTTGCAAAGACAGTATTTGTTTTATCTATTCAACTTGCTTCCCTATTGAGGACCATAGACCTCAGTTTCATGCAACCCACGCATCCCACCCCACTCTGACCCTCCAATGAGTCATATTCGAAGTTGAAATCGTGCTCAGCAGTTACATTTTTGAGTTGTCTGGAACTGCTGCAATGGTTTCATTGAAACCGAACAATAAGCCTGCAGTTATGCCAGGTTTCTTCATTTCAGATCGCCCAAAGAGTAAATCTGGTATTCACTGCATAGATTGAAAAGCTAGATCTACATAAAAAATGGTCTTCTCTTCATTTACTGTGATGCGTTGAACACATAAGGTTCAAGCTATACTACAGCAATTTCAACAACCACTATCTTTGTTTTTATTGCACCTCGGACTAGTTCCTTCAAATGGGATTGTCTGAACCTCACGTGATTGCCTCCTATCAGATCATAGTTTTCCCCCTCAATCTTAAAGGAGGCAAAGGCCGCCGCACCGAGATATACAAACAAGACCATAGCTGAGGAGAGTAGAAACAAACCTTGGTGGTCGTTATTATCATCTACATGTACGTAGAAGGAATAATTATCATCTGGATAACTTTGATAAAGTTCAGATAATTATAGATAGATATTTATTTGGTTAAACAAAGTCAGGAACAAAACCATATACAAATAAAATCTGTGTTGAAAAACAATGCAAAAAACTTTCACATATTTGGCATCTGTATCAGTAATATTATTTATTTTTTAATTTTTAGTGAATATATCCATATGACTAATTAAAACAACAAATATCACAGTTACAAGACATTGCTTACCAAGATAGCCCATAACAGCCCTAGGGCTTATTTCCAATGGGGTCCCAGATGTTAATATCACATTATTTAAGATTCAAATTAAATTTGGTTTAAAAAAAATATAAAAAAACTGCACTATCTAGTTTAATATAGTGCCGTTTTTTTTATCTAATTATAACGTTAGTTTAAGCGGTTTGCCTTTTATTTTGTCCAAGATCTCAACTACAATGCAACGGGCATCACAATCGGAATCCTTTTGGGGTTTCTCTGCGAAGGATAACAACCCAGATGTTCCGATTGCAAGTCGGCGTGGCGTCACTGTGACGTCTTTTTGTTATGAAGTCACGTAAAGATGTATCAAATATGGCGTCGAACTGAAATCAGTGCAGTATATCTTTAAAAAAGATAGTGGTTGTATAGCTTTAACGATTATCCCTCAATAATCGACTTCGAAGTGGGAGATATCCAATCGGAGTGACCAGGCGGGAGTCTGTCTGCCTGTTATAAAACTTAAACTTACGCCATATTTTTTTTATCGTCAGAGATAGAAATCATATTTAGCATGCATACTCAACCAATGAAACCGTTTAAAATTGACACCAGGGTCAATGACCCTATGCGCACTTCATGCTAAATACCTTTTCAGACTTTGTTGCCATCGAGGCATAGTGGTTCGCAGACACATTATGTTGTGGAAAATATCAAAATTTAATATTGTTATACCTTTATCTCTATATAAAATCTCTATAGGAAAATGCCTATAAATTCGAATATTTGACCTACCAGTCAATATTTACACCAATATTGGCCTTAGGGCAATATTTAGAAAATATTGACCGATAAACGGTAAATCCCTTGTGACGTCACGTCGTTGATAACGCTATAAGCTCTACCTATTCTTCCGCGCTCTTTCTCTTGCAGACGAAAATGAACGTAAACATACCGGGTTAATCTGTTCGTTGCTGCAGTATCCATGTAAGGTATAACAAAACAATTATTGACTGAGAATTCGAGCCATATATGATTTGTTGGACCTTCAGACAAAATACAGCCTTTGGCCTTCGGCCTCGGGCAATATTTTATCTTCAGGTCCAACAAATCATATATTGCCCTAATTCCCAGTCAATAATTGTATATTATTAGTACAAGGAGTGTAATATGTAATGTACAATATGGGGTCATTTCCTATAGATCTAACATGTAGAAAAATGACCCCCGGGTATTTAGTCTACGGTTTTGACTCATTATTCTACGGCCAGGGAGTCGTTTTTCTACGTCATTATTTGACGGGGGTCATTATTCGTCTTTACACCGGCTGAAGCGAGCTCATGTTATGTTATCGTCCATTACATAATTGTACATTCATTTACTTGTCAGAAAAATATTGATTTGACTCTTGAACACGTGTCAGTTTACGGCGTAAGTCTTTTAGAATAGAAAAGTAAAACTAACATGTAGAGTTGACAATCCATATTTCTGAATGCTTGACGGAAAGTATCGCTTTCACGAAAGGAATGTGTCGCCTGAATGTAAGTACTTTATATATTTCCTATAGAAAGCATAGAAATGCACTATTGTCATACCACGTATAATTTCATTTAAAACGTACTAGGTGACTTTTTGTTTGCTTTTTACCAATCTGCTTCAGAGAAGCACCTTTCTTCAGACTTTAATCTTGAAAATTACTTATTCCTTACTAAAGAGCAATTAGATCAGATGGCAATCGGACTATGATTTAACTCATACCTGTATAAACACAGTTGTAGACGTTTCATGCACCTTTAGAAGGATGTCTTTTTTTCAGTGTTTCACATACATTGTGAAATGCTATTTAATAAAATTTCTTCCAAATCATTTTTCCTCATGTTCTTGGAGTGAAGTTTGAATTTATTTTCCCAATATGCAACAGTCACAGAACTTTCTGATAGTTTCCTGCAAACATTTTTTCTTTTCATAAATAGTTTCTTGCAAACTAACTGCTAACATTTCAGAGTAATAACAAGTATTCTACAAGCTACATGCAAACATTTTTGACGCCAAAACATTTCAGTCTAGCTTTGTTTCCTGCAAGATACATGAAAACAAATTCATTCTTGCGAACTCGCTGCAAGGTTGCGACAAATAGGCGATTTTCAAGTTACTGGGATTGACCGTTATCGTTTTGAAATAACGCACTGCCTATCACGTGACTTTGCAGAAATGTCATCCAAGCCTACTTCCGGTTTTTCATAGCAACTATGCAAACAGAGGGAAATACAACCGTTTCATCCCGTTCGCGTACTTTCGAGTGGTAGCATGTTTGTTTATAGAAATAAACACAATGCCTCCGCATATGAAATGTCTGTTTCCTTTGAGTTTCTTTAAAGAAAAACTGAAAATACCAGCCTAACATGACTTTGAAACTTACTGGAATCAAGTCATCTACTGTAGACTATTTTATGATACACGACACGTGGCAGTTTTCATTTGCATAAGGTCGAGCATTATGGAATAATTCTGTCATCATAAATTAATTTGATATCTCTTTTTCGTATAATGTCAGAATCTGATAAATGAAAAATATATTTCAAAGTATTGGGATTGTGTGGAAAGGGGGGGGGGGGTTAGAATATTCAATATTGTAATTCGTTTCCAGTTTGATCAGAGAGATGGTTTTTAGAAATTTTGGTATTGAAAGAATTAAATCTTTTCACAAATTCCTTGGGGTACATAAATAGCTATATCTATGGTTTCTTCTTTAAAGACATTAAATTTTATGCATGCAACTGTCAAGGAGAAGTGAAGGAAAATGAAAGATATTCCATTTTCAAATGGAAAAGGTGTAATAATGGTTTTGTTTCTTAATGGAAATAAGTTTTTGTTTATTATCTTACTGCAATAAAAAAGCCCATGAGGATTTTAAAAAATTACAAATACACAATTTGACAGTGGCAGATATAGGGGATGTAGAGTGCCCCCAGTATTTCAATCATTTCCCTATACCCTATACAAATACACTTTTTGACAGTCACCTATTTACCCCCCCCCCCCCTCCTTGTTCATTGATTCAATTCAAGGAAAAGGAAGGCGAAATGTCATAATCACTGTGTAGGATAGATAGAGAAAATTTTGGTTAAAAAAAAGGGGGGGGGGGCATTGTTTGAATATTTGAAATTTGCACTGTTTTATAATACTTTTAAATAACTGCAAATTAAAAATATCTGAATTTGCCATTGTTGATTGTAAAACAGTGCAATTAAGATGACATATGAATATTGATCACTTATTATTGATAGGCTACAATTCCTTTGTTGTTGTTATGGTCAGAATTTAGACTCCTATGTTCATTTTATTTTGTATGAAGTAGTCCATAACAGCTTTACAAACAGCTCTACACATGTTAGTTTAAGTAGTATTAATACTGTCAATAATACCATGAAATAGGAAAGAGAGATCTTCATCAATTTTCTTTAAAAATCAGAATGTCATCATACATGTAAACTAAAGGCTATGAAACCATATGACACATCCTGAGTTGACAAAATATTTTCTGAAGTCATACTCTTGAATTTTAAGTTTATATCTGCATAACTTTAGACCTATTACTGTTTGTTTGAAATGTTGTTAACAGCAACTTTTGTTACATCTTGAGGAAAGAACTCAATTTCTATTGAAGAAGAAATCATATGTGGTACATGTATATGTAATTGTCCAAAGATATTACAAAAATGTATTTGGAATTCAGAATTATGAAATATGATATGATTTTCAACCTCATGAATGTAAGTGATCTGGCAACAATATGTCTCTCTGGGGGTAATTAATAATAAAGATTTTATTGTATATATGTTGTACTATTATATACTGCATCCTCAGTACCCCATGTTATTTGCGCTTTGACTAAATATTCAGTCAAAGCGCGCAAATAGCCTGGGGTACCGAGGATGTATGTACTGAGTACTTTGAATGATTGGAAATTATTTGCATTTATAGGTTAATTTATATTCTAATTTTTTCTCTCTTTTCTGAGTTAAGGACTATATATGGTTTATATAGTAAAGTGGCCCCCTTTCAGGGTAAAATCTGAAGTTTTCACGAAGTAATGAATTTGTACCAATATTTAATGTATAATGTAGGCTACTTATGAAATAATGCATATTCTTTAATTTGCTGTCTCACTTTCATAGAATTGGGCTTCAAAAATGGCATATTTTGCCAAGTTTCTGGAAAAACGTCATTTTGGCGCTCATTTTCGCCAAACTTTCTATAAGTTAGTATTGAGTGGGCTTCTGAACAACTTTTATATTTTGATATGTTGTTACTTTTGTACGTTTCTAAGTGCATGCGAAAGAAAAAAGTTGTTCACGATCCCGCTCGATGTTACCTCAATGAAAATAATCAAGAATTATGCTATTTTTCGTAACAAAATGACAAAATCGCCGATTTTCGTGATATCTATGCTTAATTTATAATGTCTTACAAATCGAGGAGTAGTAACTAGATCTCTCAACATATAGATATTAGCCATTCTAAAAATGTTAACAAAATTGAATTTTGGAGAAGTCGATTCTAGGGGGCCACTTTACTATATAAAACATACATACTCCTTTAATTTCAAGAAGAAAAAAAGAGGTCATCTGACTAAAAGGCAACATTTGAGCCTTTCTATGTAACACACAAGTTTCATTCCTTCTTCCATAAAATAGCACATGCTTGACTATTTCTACATCTTCTTCATTTATTGCTACAATTCTATTTATCATTGCATATTTAACATATGAAAATAAAAAAGTTCATTGTTCACCATTATAAATTGTAACATATCCCATGAAATTCATCTATAGATAAACATGCTGGTAGAATAACAGCAATTAACTTATATTTCAAGAATCTAAAAAGAACCCAAATGCTAAGACTAAACTGAGCACTAATTAAGACTTTGACTTTAACTCAAAATCTGTGACTTTAACACCCCCTTCCCACCTTCAATGTTGTTTCATTAAAATCCTGTGCACATTGGTCATCTTTTTGCATTTTTGTTAGCGTTTGACAACATAAAACACCTACTTTAATAAAGACTTAACTGAAATAAGTGATTTTGTTCAGTATCATATGAGGGGGCGGACAGGGTGAAAGGGAGGGAGATGGGAGAGAGGGAGGAAAGGGGAGGGAGGGGATGAAGGGGGATGGGAGGAGGGAGGAAATGGGGTGAGAGAGGGAGGAAGGGGGTGGGAGGGAGGAGGTAAGGGAAGGGTGAAAAGGAGGGGGAGATAAGGGGTGGGAGAGGGGGAGAGAGGCAGCCCCCTGTCTGCCCCCACCCCCAATATAAGTAAGTTTAATCGTGTTATTGTCTCGCATGATGCTATGAAGAAATCAAGCATACTACCTGTATAGACATATACTTGCCAATATTCTTCAGTAAAAGTAAATGCTGAAGCTTTATGTAGGGACAACAGAAGAAATCATTCTTTATTTGAGCCCTTCCAAAATTTGTCAAGGTCATTGACTCCAAGTTCAAGGTCAATTCACAAATATAGATTCCAATTTGAATCAAATTTGCATTTTTGTTGTTATTTATTGTTACTTAAGGAGCTGTAACGATAAAACGTAAAATCTGCCCTGAAAAGTGAAAATTTCAAAATGGGAAATTTGAAGAAATTTTTCAGTAGAAATATCAATGAACTAAATGCTATATTTATTTTTACACAGTGTGTATTTAGCACCTGAAAGCTTACAATGTGGCTGTATAGTACAAAATATAACGAATAGGTTCATTGTTATCAAAATATAACGGTTTTTCGGTCTCCGGATTACGTATTTTACCGATTACATTGACATACTGGTTTCGATGTTATCATTTTCTTTTTCATTTTTAAAATAAGAGGGGATTAAAACATAAAACACTTAAAATTTATGTAAAAATGCATTTATTGTATATTTTCGTTACAGCTCCTCTAGGCTTGACTGTCATATATTTGTATAAAAAATTCTTCTTTCTAAAATTGGGACCGATAGATGGAAAACATTACAATTTTTTAGTTCAGAACATTTCTCCTAAAAAAAATAGCCCCAGACAAAAATCATGATAATCTCAAATTTTTTATATGTATGTTTGAAATACTAGCTATAAATCAAGGATGTAATTGATTTTGAGATTTTTGCAACTTTGGTCAATAAATAGGGAATATATCCAAAATCACTATGTTTGTGTTTGTTTTACTCAATACCACATGGTTTTTGAGTAACTGCCTCTCATATTTTTGAAAAATCTCAGAATTTTGCCATATTTTGTGAATTGCATTCAAGATGACCTTGACATTGGGTCCTGTGACCTTGAAAATTTTTAAGGTGATTTTTTTAATCAATAAATCGCTTTTATATGCACTGATAAAAAATGCTTTAAAATATATATAATGGACAACAAAAAATTTACCAGTAAATTACTCTTTCTGTAATAGCACCGAACAGAGTGTCACCATGGTAACCATTTTTTTTATACCCTTTTGAATAAAATTGTGAGAGGTCCCACTCAAATTTTAACATTTTCTTTAAGATCGAGAATTAAACTTTAAAGATAATTGGCAGTAGAAATCAAGTTAGCCTGACATTTCAGATCATTTGCCCTTAAAATTGTTAAATAAGGAGCTTTTTCGGTCTTAAAAAGGGCTTCTTCAAAACAAGTTTTTGCCTACATTTTGAGCATATTGACAAAAAGAATAGCGGACAGAAGCATACTTTTTGTGTAGTATTTATACTATGAAAGATATTAAGAGAAAAATTAAGGAAATTTCAGTTGACTATAATAGCTGTTACCATGGAAACGAGCCTTGTCAAAATGCCATGATACAAGTATTCTACTGATGCGTAAAATTTCAAACATGGTTTCCATGGCAACGAAAACTTAATTTGTAAAGAGGAAGTTTTTTTTTTGTCTCAATACATCATAAACACATTCCATACCAAAAATCTCCAAAATTGGAGACATGCTATTTCCACGTGCTATTGAAATTATTTTGGTCCTTACTGAGAATTGCTTTTAAATAGTAAGTGATTGGGCTTTCATATTTCACATGTGTATTCCTTGTGACAGGACCTTTCCATGGATACCAAAATTTTTGACCTTGTGACCTTGACCTTGGAGTTTGACCTCCTTTTGAAAATCTAAACTTTAACAATGACTTTTTAATGGTTAGTGATGGGGCTTTCATATTTCACATATGACTTTCTTGTATCAATACCTTTCCATGGATACCAAATTTGACCTTTTGACCTTGACCTCAAAATGTGAATTACTTTTCAGCTGTTTTACCGACAAAGATGCTAACGGAGGCATTCTTGTTTCACAAATACATGTTTTTTCTCTGACGTTCGGTTGCCATGGTAACCAAGGTTTCGTATAAAAACCCCTTAAAACAAGGTATTTTAATCCATCTTGTTCTCATGGAAACGAATGTTGAATGTTTATGTAATTTTCTGAACAGATAATTTAAATCCTCTTAAGTTAATATAATTTGATTATTCAATGCTCCTTCATACTGTATGTCAAGTAAATTTGCTTCAATTTCGAGAAAAAGTATTATTCAAAATGTGCCATTTTGGGTCGATTTAGGCCTGATTTTACCTATATTTCAATTACTTTTGATATGAGTGATAATGCAGTTGCACAAGATTTGAATTACAGTTGCCTATTTTCTGAATAG